>NQII01000746.1:58526-75299 GCA_002778355.1 Clitarchus hookeri
AGGAGGGGTAAAATTCAATTTGGCAATGGGTTTCAAGATTGGACCCCTCGGAAATCCTTGGAAAGCCATCGCAACGACCTTCTACTCTACACATCTACACATAACTTTGATGTAGCTCCAATGAATTGGAATTTTTGTCATGTTAAATAGCGTATTCCCGTATTACAACAGTGAGTAGAGCTGCATTCAGCAACTTCGTCAGCGCGGCGTGAAGTGTCGCCAAGCATTGGCAAAATCCAGCTTACGTCTGTGGCAAGAAAACACTTCTATCTCACCGGTTTCAAAATTATGGTTCCTAGTGCTTGGGCATGAAACCACTTTCAGAAAGTTCCTCCAATCCTTATAATCTATTTGCGGTTTCTGCATACTTTATGAGACGAACTTTTGAAAAATCACCCCGTGTATGACGTGATTGGTTGTCTCCTAAATATGTCACGTACCACGCGCGTTTTATACTTGTGTTAAGATAAAAAAAATACCTTAATATTGGTCGAAGTAAACTTTAACTTGTAATTTATTTATAAATTATAATATGTCATTTATAATTACCATGAATAAAAACAGGGAGAAAATAGGTGTGTTGGTAATGCCCAGTAAGAAATAGTTCTCATGCAAAATGTTATAGGACTGAGCGCGTACGAATGCGGTGCGTTGTACCTTTGGCGCCTGTTCCAAAATATTCATTACAAAAACCTTAATTTATTTGAATTTGACGTCTTCGAGGCTGGGCAAAAAAAAAAAATATTGAATAATTTTGATGTACGCTGAAAAGGTCATACGTCTCACTAAAGAGAAAGAAAATATCTTTAATGTACGTAAGACCTGAAAATGCAGAGCGTATCAGAACGACACTTAACTGTATGCCTATTATGACGATATATATTTCTTTGTTAATTCAACGTCGTGCTCCTGGCGTATTCTTTCGCTCGTGGAAAGTGATTCATTTCCGCGGCGGTGACCTACAAGGGTACGACTCCTGACCCGAGAGAACTCGGAGAACATTTGCTACGGTTGATAAAGCGAGGTATACCGTGCTTGCTTATCTGGACAAGTCACGCATGGGACCGACTCTAAAACTTCCACTCTTTCTGCATTAGGCCAGGTCACAACGCCGTCGTAAAGAGGAAGGCCGTCCTGAGAGGAAGGAAAGGCACCGCGCTCCGACAACTTTGTGCGTGACTCTTCCAGAACTGCCTGCAAATATAGGCGGATATATTTGTAGGATGCGAGGCCGGGACAGGACAAGTGTCCCCCAAAAGTGTGTTCAATTTGTGCCGAGTTCTATTTCCGCGGATTTACGCTTATTTTATTACCGACGAGATCAAATTATTTCGTGAAAAATTCATTAAAAAAATGATAAACAATACAATTTTTGAATATTTAGGAAAATTAAGTTTTTTAGTTCTTTTATAAAAAGCTAAAAAATAACACTGCTGCATATTCTGCAACGCGAAAAAATTAATTGGTTCAGATGAGATATAAACTTTGCCAAAAGACAAAAGTTTTACTTGTAGGAAGTTGTAACAGTTACATAAATAATTTTAATTGTCACTGTATGTGGCAGCTTTCAATTTGCAGAAGAGATTTTTTCGTATGTTAATTTTCGTATAGTTAGAAATTGACCCCCGTCGTGGCATTCTGCCATGTTTATAGAAAAGAAAACAGCTGACAAATTCGTTATCTGTGTGACCGGTAACGAGCATTTAGTCGTGCAACTAAACACTACGCTAACAACGAAATAGGCCTGACTGTGGCATTCATATTGCTTGCCGCAAAGATAGTGCTGTTCACTGCTGCGATCTGCATGAAACGCCGGAACTACAAGAAATGTAATCGAATACACCATATAGTAATTAAAAAACCCACTTTGGCGTTGGGCGCCATATAACACGTCGCTTCATGAAAACAAGCAAAGTTAACATACAAATTCTGCGAGATTTCGGTTTTCAAGTGAGTTTACTTTACGACATAAAATGAATTCAAGGTAAAGTCTGTTTAACATCGTCTTCAGTAACTACCACTTATCAAATGGCACTCTGAGGAAACAAATACATTCAACTAGAAAATAACTCTGAAATCAAGCCTTTCCTACGATGTCGAACGCTGCGCTGTCAAAGAAAGTTGAATGCTGTTAGAACTACGATTTCACGTGAAGGAATACGTACTAATGCCGATAAAAACGCAGTTGAAATACGTTTGTCGAGTAATTTATGGTTGTAGTTTATAAAAAGTCAAAGCCAGATTATTTAGGGTTTTTTTGCACGCGTGAATGTTTTTTTATTATGGTTCAGAATTAACTTAACATTTGAAATGCTTAGATTTTAAAGAAACACTAACTTGAGTAATTACACTACTTTTGGCAGAAACTCTTGGAAATTAGTTACATATTTTAAATCCTTAATTAAACATAATAATTGGATTATTAACAAGTGAAATATATTTTTTATTCTACACAGAAGGGTAAAAACTGATGCAGTGGTAACGTGTTCATGTCTCGCACATCCTCATGATAACGCAAGGATACTTGCAAGTATGCTACTTCTCAACCACACAGGACATACGGCAGACATGCTAGAAACCAGTCTTAAATTTTTTAAGCGAACGCTACCGAGGTTTTTTTTTTAAATTGCATCTTTTATTAATATTTTTGCGTATTGGAAATGTGCAGAAAATTAGTACCGCGTGATTATTAATGAATAAGGCGAATGTTTAATAAGAAACATAAATAAATTTGAATTCCCATATCTTCATCAACTCTTTCTTACTAGGTGTTGTGAAAATTGTTTCCACGCTTTAGCATGCTAAAAGTTGTAATTTTTTAAATATTAGAATACAAGGTATTTGATACTCGATATTACGCAATTACAATATTTACCCCTAAGTTACAAGTGGAGGAAATGTTTACAGTAAGAGAAGTAAAGAAATGAGCACCCCAAACAAAAGTGTTTATTTAATAGTGCCGTGCTAAACATACACATATGTACATATTAAATCCCGGAATACGCTATCAGTTACACTCCATTTATTCTGTAGGTAATTATTTTAACTACGAAATTCATTGGTAAGACCATGATTTCTCACACTCACAAACGCAGTTTACTAACAATTTACAGCGTGGAAACGAGAAAAATATATCTGTTATTATGACTGCGATACTGGAGGAAAATATACAGAAAAATGCAAGATCATCTTCAGAACTTAAAAAATGACCAGATTATAGGGCAAAATATTTATTTCGCTTCGTATTATTGCAGCTATGTGTACTGTTGCTCTCAGATAATGTTAAAGTTGAGCAATGTAAACGACAATAAATAATTTTCTTGCTCTTCGAATCGGTTGTGGCAACACCTGCAGCTTACCACGCACGCGAGAGTACTGAAGTTGTGAAGATAGGATGAGTTTCATCGTAGAGGGAATTTGGGGTAGAGTGCTAATGCCTGTTGCACAGTAACTACCTCCCGTTTTCCAACACTGGACTGCTGTTTTGTGGATAGCACTATCGAAAAAAAAAAAAAACTTGGATAGGATTTGAGGTTAGAAATGCCTGTTTACGGACGTAAGTGCTTCGTAACCTCGTAACTATTCCTCTGATATTGGTTTAGTGCATCTAGAATATATTCAAGTTAGTGAACATATTTTATGCGCGTAAAAGGTTGGGCCTGTAGAAAAACTAAACGCCCATAAGTGTCGAGAGTTGCATTGGCGATGGACGAGTTACAGTTTTTATGGGAGATGAACACACGCATTCAATGGAAATCGGTGGGGCCACGGTGGTGTAGTGGTCAGACTTCTCGCCTCTCACCTACGTGAACAAGGTTCGATTACCGGCGGGGTCGGTCCCGGAATTTCGCGTGTGGTAATCGAGCTGGACGATGCCGGGTTCTCTCGGGGATCTCCATTTCCCCCCCGCCATTGCATTCCGGCGCTGTTCCGTACTCATCGGCTCTTAATATCTCGATGCTATGAGCCGCCCAAATCTCTCCACTCCACGCAAATCGGTGTACCTCGTCCTTTAGTCTTATGGGTTTCTGTTCTGTCGAATAAAGTATGCAATTATCGGCGCTGCCGTCGCAGTCAGTGTTTCACGCAGTCGTAGAGGGGCTACTCGTACAAGTTTAAGCAGGCAATTAAGTAGAGAAGTACGCGTGATGGTGGGTAGGGGGGGGGTGTGCCACGTGGGTAGTTGCGTGCGAGCCCAATCGATACTCGGCGGGACGTGTTCGGCGCCAGTAGTACACCGCGCTGGTCAAGTACCGCGCTTTCACCCGCCGACCAGGCTGACCTACATGCACGGCGCGTTTCATAAATCATGGCGGAGTAACTTGGCGCTGTGACACGGAGCTCGCAACCAGGCTACTTCCACGAAGGTTGTTGCCCGCTACGGCCGCTCAAACTACCCACCTTCCTCTTTCATCCCCAGGAGCCAACCCCTTCACACCCTCGCGACCCGCGCGTGGGTACACAGGCTGTAAGTGACCGCTGTGCTGGAAACAACGACAGTTTATAGTTCGTTCACGGTCACTTCTACATTCTCTGAAGCCTTGCCAAAGTTCTACTTTCAGGATATTCCTTCACCTCATACAAACAAAGCTCAACTAATGAGTTGAGTTGAAAGATTTGGGCGGCTCTTAACAACGAGGTCGTGAGAGCCGATGAGGGTTAAATGAGGTGAGAATGGAGCAGCGCCGGAATGAAAGGATGGGGAAACGGGAGAACCCCGAGAAAACCCCCGACCATTAGCATTGTTCAGCACAATTCCCAGATTCGAAAACCCGGGGGCGATCCCACCAGGAATCGAACCTGTTTCGCTTTGGTGGGAGACAAGTAGTGTAACCATCACCAATATGTGCAATAGTTGGTTTTTTCCTAAATAAATCATATATCATTAGCGTTTATTTATCCGTTAACATTAAAGCACTCTCTTTTTTTTTTGGTTAACTGAAAATTACATCTCAGCAAATTATAATGTCCATTTCGTAGTCAATAAGAAATAAAAACATAGAAAAATGCGGTTTGTTGTTGGCAATGGCTAATATGAAAGAATTATAACGTAAATTATTTTTATATTGAGTTGTTATTCTTTACTTGTAAAGCAGACGTTTATTTCCATTATTTTTTACGTTTTCAGGTAAAATTTGGGGAAATACATTCCATTGTTATATAAATATGGTGCATTATTTTCTCGTTGGTGTTCTTCTAGGCTCGAATATGCTGACAGGTGGCGAGTAGCCTGAAAGCATAACTTAAGCAGGGCTTCAGAAAAGTTGGAAGTTACCATGACCAGACTAGACTACAGACAGCGACTTAACACGCAGACAACACAAGCAGTTGCCAGCCACAAGGTACACGAATGTCGTGTGGTTTTATGTTGTGTTTCCCATAACCCATTCTCTACTACCTATTTATTGACTATTTTCTTTTGCTGTACGTCACCTTATGTTTATTCATAAACCAAAGGGAAAAGTAAACGTTTCCATAATATTCAATATCTCCTCAGGTAATCCGCGAGATCTGCGTGTAGCCAAATTAGGAACATAGATGAACATTAAAAATTTTACAGCTTACGTCTTACCGTTTTACAAAGAATGGCTTAAAATGGCAGTACTGCCTGATAATAGTGAAGAAACACACGGTGGCGTCTTTGTGCTCCCTAAGTTGAGTCACACCAGCTACTGGATGAAAAATATCACAGTCCAGTCTTCTTAGCATGCCAACAGAACGTTCTGGAAACATTAAAGAAACGTTCTTGTCGGACTATTAAAACCACCGTCATGCAAAGATCTCCAAAACCACTGATACACCTTTGTTGTAAATAAGATCCATCGCCGAAGGTCTTCGGATCACGAATTCGACCACATAAGGGGATTAATTTTTTAATTCGTCTCTTGAAAGCCCAATTTTGAGGAAGCTAGTGTGCACGCTTTAATATGCATGACGTGTCTTTTATGTATGATATGAAACTGAATTATTGTCATAATTACGATCGGATGATGTGGTGAACTGCGCTATGTCGATTGCTAATAATTGCTTCAAATAATTATTTCCTTTTCAGTTTTAATTTTTTTTAATCAACGATGTCCGATGGACGAGAATGCCCGAAGTGACTTAAATTAATATGGAGCTGGAGCGAGCGAGTCCTGGTTGCAGAGGTGAAGATGTCACGTTGAGAACCTAGAACAGTATTCGTACTCTTGGCATAGTTTGTCTTACTTGAATTGCGACAAGCAACGAGTGGAACTGCAAATCATATTACAAGGTGCTTCAGGGGGAAACGGTGTTCTTTAAGACGTGATAGTATGGACCATTCTGAAGGGAAAGCATCAATAAACATATGCTCTATTCGCAATGGTGTCCTAGATACAGCTATGTGGCACTCACGGAGTTATCCATGTCGTTCACTTGAACGCGCACTTCACTTGCGCTAGATTGTTGTTTGTGGGGTTGGTTGAAAACCTACGTCTACAGGCAAAAAGCTCAAACAAGAGAGGAATTGCTTGCTCACGTGTTGAATTCTCGTGCGCACGTGGTAGTGTTTTCTCTGTGATTAAAATATCGCAAATAAAAGTTTAGTTAGGAAGTATCCAATTTCATCGGAATTTTGTTTTAAACAATTTAAAGGAAGTTAAATGTTTTACGAATATAAAGTGGAAATGTGAATTTTAAAATGTGTAGGGTAGTTGACAGAAACTAATCTAAATATACTAAATAATAATATAAACTAAACTAAATATACAAAATAATAATAAAATAAAATCATAAATTAAACTGAACTTCTAACATGAATTGAAATGAAAGTGCATGTGCTTGTGTGTGTACCGTTAAAATAGCAAATAATAATTGAATTATACATGCTACAATTAATTGAAATAACAAAAAAATCTTCCCAAGCTAGCTCAAATACATTTTAGCATGAGTCTTTACTTCATGGTACACTTTGGGTAAAAGTTTTCTTTTTTAAAGCATTGCTTGGATAAATTGAATGAACTTAGCTGTTTGATGTATGAGTGGAATCACACATAAAAAATGTATTAACTAAGCTCAGTTCCAGAGCCAAGTCTAGACAGAACTACAAATAAAATCCTTCTTAAATTTTTATAACGTCAGATTTATTCCTATTCTTCACCCAGAATTTTCACATATAAATAATTTCTTTTTTTTGTCATACTCATAGATTTACTAATTATATTTAAACTATAAACATAGACAAAAGAATTTTACGCAATAGTATCACATCACCAGCGCTCATTTATCAAATAAAGTGCCGTTTTTGACATAAAGAGGAAAGGAAGCGAAATTTTAATTGCGAGGAAAATGTACACATTGAATATTTATTACATAAATCTAGCCCTTCCTTGGTTATAGGGAATTTTTTGTTTGTTTTTCCATCGTATACATTTATCATTACTTTATATGCCATCTAAATTTATGTACTGGAAGAGAGAACCTTAATATACCAGAATAACAGTAAATAAACAAACAAATATTACATACCCAACATATGATCTCCATAACTCGTTTGTTTTGAAATATTTAATTTTTAACCGTCTTCCAGTTTCTTTCATATGAATTTATTCACCACTGTTGTTAGACGACAGAGGTTCATCTTGGTGACGTCACCTCCCTGCGGCTGTTCCGTGCTTCTCTTGGACGACCTCGGTTGTAGAAGCCTGGTGGCGACGGCGACCAGTAGAAGCTCGCTACCTCACGTCGACGTTGACGTGCGTCACGGCCCATCAGCAGTACCATAATCTCAGGACTATTCACACGTCGACCTTAATTTGATGACATTGTCTTTTCGTCAATGCTGGTAGAACTTTACAGTGCGTATGCACAGTGCGGCGCGGGTATGCTACTATATGGCTATTCCAAGCGTCCACATACATCTGATAACTCAGCGTCCGTTCACCATCACCGGAATCTTCATTGTTCACTCAGGTTGTCTGCATATCATTGTGCCCAACCTGTATTAATTTTTTTTTTACAATAGTTCATTATGTACTTATTTCACATAAAATTAAACTAAACTCAACCATGATTAATGGTTTACATACCTATTTTTCATTCGATTTAAATTAACCAGACTTATGCGTAATTTACGAGGAAATTAAAACAACAATTATTTAGTGAAGTAGAGTTATTCATTGACACGTGTGCAAGGTTGTGCCGAAAATAAATCACTAGTACAACTTTAATACTTAATGGTAGATTTAGAAGACCCTATACATCGTTCCTTAAATATATAATTAACTGAATTAAACAAATGTAAGTTTTTTTTAAATATGTGTCATAGAGTTTCAGTGGTGTTTCAAATTATTTTATTTTCACCACACAGCATTAACAATTGGATAGTTGTCCTCGTATTTAGTTTAACCTGGCTTATCTTTGTACGCCATAAATAATACCAATTCACACCATGTTGCTCTTGCATTGTAGATAAATGTTAACTGAGCTTGCCGCAATCAACTAACTAATATTTTATTTCAGATGTCAAACTTTGGTTGCAAACAAGAAACGTTATATATTATACTATTCATAAAGGAACAGGACACGGTACGACAACATAATTAAATAATCAAGGCAAATTCTGGCCTCGCTGAACGTCGCTTCTCTAGATGCAGTCAACAATTGTAATGCTGTGTCCATCATACACGTGAATCTTAATTCACGTTCATGTATATTGTCATTAATAACTTTAGTTTGCATTCCAACTTCAATATCTTCTTCACTTGTCAATGGTTTTTCCAATCTGTACATGCAAGATAATTGTGTTCTCTTGAACAATTTATGGACGTGTCGGTACCATTGTCTTATAGCATGGTTTCAACGAGGCAATATTGTAGCGTCCAATTACAGTGCCATTACATGGATCTTTTAACCCATAACAGTTTGCATTAATTTCCTCAAACATTTCGTAAGGTCCGATGTACAAAAGACACAAGCTGCTTGTAATAGTTTCCCATAATTTACTAAATAAGTTAGACCTGATTTAAACCGAAATTCCCAATTTTAAAATCTGTACATATAGTTATCTTATGATTTATTTCTCGGCAACTAGCAGCGACATGCAACCTTGCTCTCACGAATTTAATAATTCATTTCTGTAAATTATCATCTTCGATATCATTCGTACTCAAACCAGTGACCTTTAGCAGGTTAGGGATATGGGCATCTTCAAATGGCTCCTCCTAGTTAAACTTCTTAGTTGGATCAGCTTGTGATGCATGGCGTGGTTAATGAATCCACACCCTTGTCTCCTTAGACGGTTTAAACTCCACAGTAGTAGGATTCAACGACTCTTGCCTAGCGAAATATCCTTCGATCGTTTAAAAATTATTAACACGCCTATGAACTAAATTTTGGTATTCTTCTGAAGACTGCACTTGCGGGTGTAAGTGCCGTCGTGCCATATTTATCGTGCTTACTGGCGTAGAGTCTTGCGATTGTGATACATTGTTATTCTGTGGAGAATGTTCACGAGGCGGGAGTTGGGTTGGTGAATGTACTGTATCTTGCAACCATTGCTCATTCCTAGGATGCGAGCTTGAGAAGGGGAGTTGTGGTGGTTGGGATATGGCGTGATTTGCCGCCAGAAAATATTGTCTTGCAGATTTTGCTTAGCTGTTAACAAATAATGCCAAATAAATAGGCATCAGAAATTTTTCACCTTAAAAATATTATCTTAAGTTAAATATTTTCATCTGGACGTGTACAAACTGAAAAGTATTTTTACACGTGGAATAAGGAATGAGGCTCATGTTCTACTTTTGTTCATTTATTCCTACACAATCGCTCCTAATCACCAACGATGATGAATAACACACATCACAGTCTGTGTTTTAGTCACAGGCACTAAAGGTTCGCGATCACTAGATGTTTTTCACTACGGAAAGTATCTGCGACTGGTAGAAAACACACTCGCTAGTATTCGCATTAAAATGAAAACCCCGACACAAACTATAATCCATTGGCGGTTACTTTACACTTTTCTGAAACCCTACCAAAGTTATACTTTCAGGATATTCCTCCGCCTCGTGCAAACTTACCTTAACTAAGTCTAGAAAATTACACCGAAGGACAACGCACTGAATTCGTGCGCACTCAATTGTATTACTATTTTACATGAGAACTATTTCTTACTAGTCGCTATCAATACAGATTTGTTCTCACTGTTTTTATTCATGTTTGTTATAAATTAAATATTATAATGAATAAATAAAATGTAGGTTAAATTTAAATGGAACGAAAAATAAGATACTTCTATGTCAACAGAGGTATCAAACGCTTGTGATACATGGAATATTTAGGAACCAACTAAATACGTAATACATGGGGTGATTTTTCAAAGGTTTTATTCAAAAAGTTTGCAGAAACTACGAATAGATTATAGCCGTTGTTACATGACTAACGATGGAAGTGTCTTTGGTCTCAGAATATTTATCGTTGAGGATGCTCTCCTGTCTTACTCCAAGACTTTTTTGTACACAATTCGAGGCACAATGTAACAGATATAACAAATTCGAAACTGCAATTGCAAACATGTCACCAATAGCTCTACCCCCTGTCACTCTAAATTAGAAGTCCTCTTCCCTTGGCTTCATCCAGAAAGCGATCACGACTTTATTTTGTGCACAGAGGACATGGAGTCAATATGGCTTACAACGCGTATGCCAGCGATGCAGTTAACAACCTGCACGTCCCTGCATTGAATTTCTTTTATTGCTACACAGCTGCCAAAGTCACGCGGTTCAGACTAAGGTTAGCACAATGTTTACTTAAGTGCAGGCTTTTCACAGTAAACTTAGCACTTTTAAAACCCCTGCTTAAGATATACTTGTAAATATATTGCGTATTCCTCCACAAAATGCAAAACTAACATTATCATGGGCCTGATCGCTTTATTCATGCGTCGACCAAGTGAAAATGAAATTATTAAAAATGTAAATATTTTAAAAATTCTTATACGAATATGCATAAAAAACCAAAATATAAAAATCTGTTTCCTAAACACTTTTTATTCAACTCTAAGGCACGGAACTACTTTACCTCTCTCATTACCAACTTTACTGGGCGCACACCAGTTCGTATGCCTGTTAAAATATACGCAGATAGGGGCAGTGATATTTTCGAAATGTTGATTTCAAAAGTGCTCAATTAATCGCTAACAGCCTAAGTACACTACTTCTGACTAAGTTGCAAAGCATATAAGATGCCAGTTCACATAAAATGCTAAGTTGCAAATAATTGCACATTATACAAAGCAAGTTAAATTAAAGGTGTTAAATTTCCGAGAAGGAATGGTATTGTTTCGAATGTTCTACGAAAACTTTTGTCCTAGGTTAACTATTGGCTTGTTAGCATAGTGGCTCTCCTGTTCCGACGCAAATAAAAAAAAGTTTTGTTACTTACAACGTAAATACTTACTTTGAGATCGTTTATCATATTTAGTTTTATGAACATAAGGAAAGCGAATGACTCATGGAGGTTTTATAACGCTATACACAATCATTCTGGGGATAGTAATAATAAAATATATATTTTTTCCACTACACGTTATTTGTAGTTGAAAATTGTTATTTTGGTAAGTGTATTAGAAAGTATTTTTTTTTGTGTTTCTTACAACCTGTGAAAACAAAAATCTGTAAATACCGAATTTTAAAATAACATAATTAAACATGTGTTACTCCATTTGTGTAATATACAAACATCAATAATTTTATAATTCGCGTATCCTTTATTTTTTATTCAGTCCCTACTAAACAGTAGCTTGCCCGTGAGAAAAAAAAAAGATTTTATCGCTGTAAATAAAAACTGTTACTGAACAACAGCAAACGGAGATGATACAGTTGTTGACGAATGCTGGTCGGGAATAGTTTCCACCAACCGCGGAGGTGCGCAGCTATAAGCAGAATGAAAAACACGGAGAGCTTGCAGACGACAGCACAGCTTGTACGCGCTGCACACAGCCGGGTTCGAAAGAGAACAGCGAAGATTTGCCTGGCTGATGTCGCGTCATCGCTATGACCGGCTAGCCTACTGGGTTCGACAAGGGTGCTGTGCTCGACGTGAAATCAACCGTTGCGTGGGAGCCAAACCCCACAACTCTGCCAAGCCCATGCTTCGTAGCATGTCTCTTCGGGCCACTATGAAAAAAAAAAATATATTTTTAAAATGTTTTTGTGACGGTGTTGACGGTGTTTATATCAGCGCCGAGAAACTCTTGAGAGGATACTGCCAAGGCCATAAGCGTGGACTAAAAAATAGTTATAGGTTATTCACGGTAAAGTGAGCATTTTTAAAATCAACCCTTGAAAAATGTTACTGCCCCTACCTGCGTGCATTTTTACAGACACATTGACTGGCATGCGCCCAGTTAAGTTGGCAACGACGGAGGGAAAGTAGTCTCATGCTTTAACGTTGAATTGAAAATTTTTTAGGTAAATACTTGTGGATAATGAAATTATTTATTTTGCTTTCTGAAATTTCAATGTGTATATGAGCAATATGTTGCAAATTTTAAAATAGTCCTTTTCCAATATTTTCATTGTTTTACTTGACCGACGTATCGCAGTGGTAATTTTACATTTTGTGGAAGAATACAAAATGTGCATACCAGATCTTAAGCAGGGATTTCAAAATTGTGCAGTTTATCATGAACAGCCTTCAATATAACTACATAAAGTATTTAGCAGTTGCAAATAATTGAACATTAAGTAAAGGATAATAAATTTCCGGGTAGGAGGAAGGATTTTATTTAGAATGCTCCAGAATTTTTTTTTTGTCGCAGGTTAACTAGACCGCAGTTGTTTTCTCCAGAAGTAAATAGTTCAAATGCAGTGCAAACTTCTCACGGTTTACGTTACGATTCCATGTTAGTTGGCTTGTACGGTAATTTGCATTCTCTCTCAAATTATTTTCTTGAAACTGAAGATTTTATTTGTCCATAATATTTTAGTTGTCACTATTGATAGCAAGTAGAAACTTTCAAACTTACTGGAATAAAAGAAATCATAATGATTAGAAACGTTACGTTACTTATAAAGTGTTTCGCGTTTTGCTTTATTGGTTTCTATGCTCTTTGATTTGTGGAATTAATACAGGTTCTCAAAACCAATATATATATGTTCATCCCTACATGAGGCGAAACCAAGAAAATTATATGCTTTAATCCAAGAAAAAAATCCAGTTAAAAAACTGGTTATTGAAATAATGGCTGGAAATGGTCTTCAGCAACAGAGAACTTTTGAAATTAACGTTCGAAAATGAAAAATGCATTTGATAGTAAATTGAATGATATATTAGTTAATAATAATCTTAAAAGAATTCATTTATAATTAGCGTTTTAAATGTTATACATAATTTTAATAATAATTTGTATGTTGAATAACGTAGATCTACCATAACTATATCTCCCAGGATAAAATTACTGCGATATTATTACAAGTTTAAGNAAAAAAAAACCTTAGATAAATATTGTTCTTTGGAAGAAAATACTGCATTTGCTGCTGTTTCTGAAAAATGTACAAACTAAAAGCAAGACTGTGGCATTAAAAATGTTAATTATATAATTTAATTAACTATTGTTTGTATGTATTAATATAAATAAACGTTACATAAATTTTTCTCCTGTATAGTGAAAACAAAAATTATTGCATTTAATATTCCAATTATTGAACTTTAAGAATATGATATTTAAATGTTANCTGTATAGTGAAAACAAAAATTATTGCATTTAATATTCCAATTATTGAACTTTAAGAATATGATATTTAAATGTTTAACTAAAAAAAAATTGATTAAAGAATGACAAAATTAACAAAAGCTAAATAATTTAAATAAATATATTTACATATAAGATAACTAAGATGATAATAAAAAACTGACATTGGCTTATTTCATAAAGGTTTACGTTATGCATTTTTACTTCATTTGGCGCATTAGGTTCATTAACAGGTAGTGCAAGTGTTATTTACAATTCTGTTAAACAAATAATATATATGAAGCTTCATTAGAACAACCAAGATATAACATAACTATTGAAAATAAAGAATTTGAAGGCACTGTATTAAAAAAAAGGCACACTTAAAGAATTTGATTTAAAGGACTTATAAAATACAGATAAAAATTATACAAAGAAATAAAAAAAAAACTTTATAAATATATACAGGATAGGTTAATAATGGAAAATCCATAATGATGTTTATTATTTTGTTTTATTTGGTGGAAATATTGACAATAGAAGTATTGATAATTTATTACTTAACTATTTAATTTGAGCATATTCATTTCTGCCGACAGCCGTAATGTTCTTTTGAAGGTAAAGGTGAATTTTTAACTTTAGCAACGATTGTGGCAAGAGTAATAACATACACAAGTAAATGTAGAGTCCCATTGTAAATGACGAAAATGACATACTGACGTTTTTCGTCGTGGAATTGTATAATAAATATAACAGTTTTTGCTGAGACATACATCCTACATTATTATTGGGTAGTTTTGCTAGATAGAATACAAAACAACTTTGTAGTTTATTAACAAATTGCAGGGGAAATGCTGCGTGTAGGAATGTAAGTTGTATAGAGCACTGTTCTAGGATACATATTCGAACTGACATATTCTAATTGAATTAATGTTCCCTCTTGCTCCATCATTATGGCCCGGCAATTGCTATCTTCAATTACCCCTGGACAGTTTTTGNTAATTTTATAATTCGCGTATCCTTTATTTTTTATTCAGTCCCTACTAAACAGTAGCTTGCCCGTGAGAAAAAAAAGATTTTATCGCTTTAAACAAAAACTGTTACTGAACAGCAGCAAACGGAGATGATACAGTTTTTGACGAATGCTGGTCGGGAATAGTTTCCACCAACCGCGGAGGTGCGCAGCTATAAGCAGAATGCAAAACACGGAGAGCTTGCAGACGACAGCACAGCTTGCATGCGCTACACACGGCCGGGTTCGAAAGAGAACAGCGAAGATTTNTTGACGAATGCTGGTCGGGAATAGTTTCCACCAACCGCGGAGGTGCGCAGCTATAAGCAGAATGCAAAACACGGAGAGCTTGCAGACGACAGCACAGCTTGCATGCGCTACACACGGCCGGGTTCGAAAGAGAACAGCGAAGATTTGCCTGGCTGATGTCGCGTCATCGCTATGACCGGCTAGCCTACTGGGTTTGACAAGGGCGCTGTGCTCGACGTGAAATCAACCGTTGCGTGGGAGCCAAACCCCACAACTCTGCCAAGCCCATGCTTCGTAGCATGTCTCTTCGTGCCACTATGAAAAAATTTTTTTTAAAATGTTTTTGTGACGGTGTTTATATCAGTACCGAGAAACTCTTGAGAGGATACCGCCAAGGCCATAAGCGTGGACTAAAAAATATTTATAGGCTATTCACGGTAAAGTGAGCACTTTTAAAATCAACCCTTGAAAAATGTTACTGCCCCTATCAGCGTGCATTTTGACAGACACATTGACTGGCATGCGCCCAGTTAAGTTGGTAACGACGGAGGGAAAGTAGTCTCATGCTTTAACGTTGAATTGAAAAATTTTTAGGTAAATACTTGTGGATAATGAAATTATTTATTTTGCTTTCTGAAATTTCAATGTGTATATGAGCAATATGTTGCAAATTTTAAAATAGTCCTTTTCCAATATTTTCATTGTTTTACTTGACCGACGTATCGCAGTGGTAATTTTACATTTTGTGGAAGAATACAAAATGTGCATACCAGATCTTAAGCAGGGATTTCAAAATTGTGCAGTTTATCATGAACAGCCTTTAATATAACTACATAAAGTATTTAGCAGTTGCAAATAATTGAACATTAAGTAAAGGATGTTAAATTTCCGGGTAGGAGGAAGGATTTTATATAGAATGCTCCAGAATTTTTTTTTGTCGCAGGTTAACTAGACCGCAGTTGTTTTCTCCAGAAGTAAATAGTTTAAATGCAGTGCAAACTTCTCACGGTTTACGTTACGATTCCATGTTAGTTGGCTTGTACGGTAATTTGCATTCTCTCAAATTATTTTCTTGAAACTGAAGATTTTATTTGTCCATAATATTTTAGTTGTCACTATTGATAGCAAGTAGAAACTTTCAAACTTACTGGAATAAAAGAAATCATAATGATTAGGAACGTTACGTTACTTATAAAGTGTTTCGCGTTTTGCTTTATTGGTTTCTATGCTCTTTGATTTGTGGAATTAATACAGGTTCTCAAAACCAATATATATATATGTTCATCCCTACATGAGGCGAAACCAAGAAAATTATATGCTTTAATCCAAGAAAAAAATCCAGTTAAAACACTGGTTATTGAAATAATGGCTGGAAATGGTCTTCAGCAAAAGAGAACTTTTGAAATTAACGTTCGAAAATGAAAAATGTATTTGATAGTAAATTGAATGATATATTAGTTAATAATAATCTTAAAAGAATTCATTTATAATTAGCGTTTTAAATGNATTTGATAGTAAATTGAATGATATATTAGTTAATAATAATCTTAAAAGAATTCATTTATAATTAGCGTTTTAAATGTTATACATAATTTTAATAATAATTTGTATGTTGAATAACGTAGATCTACCATAACTATATCTCCCAGGATAAAATTACTGCGATCTTATTACAAGTTTAAGTGAACGACACGGACGAGGGCACCTAGGACTAAATCACTTAAACGAAGCATAAAAAAATCCTGACAAAACATACAAATATCACAAGAGTATTAAAATAGTTAATTGTCTCATTTTACAAAAAAAAAAAAAAAAA
>NQII01000746.1:75398-90968 GCA_002778355.1 Clitarchus hookeri
TGTATGTATTAATATAAATAAACGTTACATAAATTTTTCTCCTGTATAGTGAAAACAAAAATTATTGCATTTAATATTCCAATTATTGAACTTTAAGAATATGATATTTAAATGTTAAACTAAAAAAAAAATTGATTAAAGAATGACAAAATTAACAAAAGCTAAATAATTGAAATAAATATATTTACATATAAGATAACTAAGATGATAATAAAAAACTGACATTGGCTTATTTCATAAAGGTTTACGTTATGCATTTTTACTTCATTTGGCGCATTAGGTTCATTAACAGGTAGTGCAAGTGTTATTTACAATTCTGTTAAACAAATAATATATATGAAGCTTCATTAGAACAACCAAGATATAACATAACTATTGAAAATAAAGAATTTGAAGGCACTGTATTAAAAAAAAGGCACACTTAAAGAATTTGATTTAAAGGACTTATATAATACAGATAAAAATTATACAAAGAAATAAAAAACTTTATAAATATATACAGGATAGGTTAATAATGGAAAATCCATAATGATGTTTATTATTTTGTTTTATTTGGTGGAAATATTGACAATAGAAGTATTGATAATTTATTACTTAACTATTTAATTTGAGCATATTCATTTCTGCCGACAGCCGTAATGTTCTTTTGAAGGCAAAGGTGAATTTTTAACTTTAGCAACGATTGTGGCAAGAGTAATAACATACACAAGTAAATGTAGAGTCCCATTGTAAATGACGAAAATGACATACTGACGTTTTTCGTCGTGGAATTATATAATAAATATAACAGTTTTTGCTGAGACATACATCCTACATTATTATTGGGTAGTTTTGTTAGATGGAATACAAAACAACTTTGTAGTTTATTAACAAATTGCAGGCACTTGTATTTTCCAAAATATTCTACAATCATATACTGAACGGAGTGATACATTTTTTGAGACGCTTTATTATGAGGGAGGAAGGCGTTATAAATATACGATATATGCTTGCAGAATAGCATTTGCTTTCAAAAATTCGTATAAAACTGTGAACAGTTGTTCTAAATACACAATGCATATTCTGGAACTACAAAGAGCACTTGAAAAATACATGTGTAAGGCAAACACGAGTACAGGACGGAAATGCTGCGTGTAGGAATGTAAGTTGTATAGAGCACTGCTCTAGGATACATATTCGAACTGACATATTTTATTTGAATTAATGTTCCCTCTTGCTCCATCATTATGGCCCGGCAATTGCTATCTTCAATTACCCCTGGACAGTTTTTGNTTGAATTAATGTTCCCTCTTGCTCCATCATTATGGCCCGGCAATTGCTATCTTCAATTACCCCTGGACAGTTTTTGTAATGTACTTTTGTGCTCTCGCTGCATAGTTCTTGTAGAATGCCACACATATATAAATACGTATTTAAAAAATACGTTAATATTAGAGACCGGGAAAATTTCAGTGGCCTGCAGAAGTATTTTAAGGCAAATTCCAATGCAGGTGTCCTCCCAAATCCCTGCCATAAATAACTGTAGGGGTCTGTAATTGGCAGAACGTTGGAAGCCAACGAGTAGCGTTTAGGAATCGCATATGTGTTTAATAAATTTAGTAACATTAATCGTTTTTGCCATAATTTAAAATTAAATCCTCCGTGAGAAAAAATTTTCACGCTCGAGCAGACTTGTCTACATTCAGGAGCCTGACTATCTTCAAAATCATATTTCTGACACCAAATCACCATCTCACTTGAAATATCCAATCTGGTAAAACACCTTTGTGAAGCCTTGCGTTGAAGACTGCTTCTATATCCTGTTCACGGTAAACTTTCGTAAGCCCTGTTGAATATCTACTTGTATGCACATTGTGAATTCTTTCGTCGTACGTAAAATTAACATTATAATGTACGTGGTCATTTAATTCATGCGTTGGTTATGAGAAACTGTGAAATTATATGAAGAGTGAATGCTTTACCAATTTGATCGTTCTCGCACATATAAGCATAAAAATCAGCAATGAAAATAAATCATTCCAGTATTCACAAATTTTTACGAACACTTTTAATTCAACGTTAGAACACGGAACTACTTTCCTTCCGCCGTTGCCAACTTCTCTGGGCGCGTGTCAGTCAGTGAGTGTCCATTAAAAGTTATGCACGTAGATGCAGTGGCATTTTCCAAATGTTGATTTCGAAAGTTCTCAATTAACACTGAACGGCCTATATGCTGAAGTACTGTAGATAAGCAGGGAATCTGCGTGGGTGAACGTGCGTAAAGGTTTGTTTCTACACGATACTGGGCGTGGAACAAACAGGCACGTCAGCCGGTAGGTCAGTACGCGTTGCTTGTCAACGCGTGTGTGGATATCCCCGCCTGCTCTAATATTGATTGGCGGCTCCTAGTGTCCCGTGCT
Source organism: Clitarchus hookeri (assembly GCA_002778355.1). NCBI lineage: Eukaryota > Metazoa > Arthropoda > Insecta > Phasmatodea > Phasmatidae > Clitarchus > Clitarchus hookeri. Next base: position 77,798 of record NQII01000746.1, read on the forward strand.
TTATGGCCGGCGGACCCGTGTTAACGAGACTGCATTAAAAAAAGTTAAATACGTCGACCCGGATTCCCGGCACTTATTTTCATTCCACTTAACAATGCAGCAGCGCCCATCTCCGCGTCCAGTTTTACAAGCACTCGCCGTGGGAAATCACGCTGTTTCGGGAAACGTGAACTGTGGCGGGGACAACGCTGAGGGCGGGCCAGTTGTCCGGCTCGTAAACAAAGTGGATGACGTAGTTGCGTCACCGGAAGTGAAGGGAGGCTGTGCATGTTCCGCTCCGGAGACCGGCGACACACTGAAGGAAATCAGCAGAGGAGTGACAACATAACAGTTCTGTGATCCGGTAGCAGCGACCGAAATTCGGTACCAGTATCAGAATGTCCTATTAGTTTTTTTATAGCTCTATTTGTTGTTGCGGAAACAATCGAAATGTTTCTGAAGTTGTTCTACAGAAGGAACGATCTGTTCTGTAGCTAGAACAGGTTGTTCTAGGAACTACATATACAATAGCGGGCACAATCGCAGAAAGGTCCGGAACATACAGTTCTGTTACTATTACTTTCCCCGTTAACGATATTTCGACTGTACCAACAACACACGTGTTGCTAGCCTTATAATAACAGTTTAGACGGGTTATGTTTGCATAAATTTGGTTCCTACAAACCATATTCATTACACGGTGCAGAACATACCGACATACTTGTATAAAATTACAAAGATTCGTTTTCTAACTATTACTTTTTATTATTTTAAGAAATTAATAAAACAAAATGATGAAAAATTATACAAAATTTATACTTAACTGATAACGGATATTCAAGCAGGAGATAAAACGACAAAAGACAACAACGTGGCTACTTAAAGTTTAGGTGTTTCTATAATTACCTAGGTATGGCGAATGCTACGCGTCCCTTTGTTGCAAAAAGGGGCTATAAATACCAGCCTAGGTGTAAATTTTTCTTTAAATTTTGGAAAGTATTTAGATCTGAAAGTCAACATAAAACGTCTAAGCGCGTTTGTCTTAACGACTTCCAGAACAAAATGTATACAGCGGAGTTTAGAGATGTACAAAGGAAAAGCATTCACTTATTTTAAATATTTCTTGTGAGCTGTTCCTCTTGTCTAGCCGTGCAATTTATTTTTAAGTCTAGTAGTGATTATCTCCTGAAATATTTTCCAAGGAGCACTTAAAAGGCTGTAAATAGGACGCGGTATTGACTGGCTCAAGCTAATAAAACTGATGACAGGATATCTATGGCTTCACCGATATTCCACGCCAGAAACGCAGGGGCAGATACCAACCTCTGTGAAAGGATGTTATAGTGTATTCGCGGTTTCTTCCCACTTTTAGATCAATCTTTTGAAAGAATTCTTATGTATGACGTGTTTGATTCTTTCCTACATGTCACGAGTCACGAGCGTTTAATAGTCGTGTTAACATAAAAGTATCTTATTACTGTTAAATTTATCTTTCAATTATATTTTATCCGTTAATGTGATATTTAGTTTATAATTAATACGAATAAAGCCAGTGAGAAAATAAGTTTGTCGGTCATACTATTAAGAAATAGGTCTTCTGAAAAATATTACTAAAATAAGTGCGCACGAATGTGGAATATCCCGAAAGTTGAACTTTAGCAGGGCTTCAAAAAATTTGAAGTTACAGTGAAAGGACTGTAGTTGGTGGCGTGACAGTGAAAATGGGACATAAATTACGATTAGTCACTTCACTGGATTAAGTGTAATAATAAACGTTGGCAGCAGTTGTAACTATTTTCCTAGCTTAATATCCTTTAATTTGGGTGGCTGTGCAACCCATTTGATTCTTCATCTATCACGGATGAGGCCTTACTTCTAAAAAACTGGCAAATCGACTTTTAAACTATTTTAAAAAATTTATCATTGGTTTGCAATAAAAAAAAAACACGTACATAATATGAAAAATCATTTCAATTTAGGTATCATAACTGTCATATTTCTCAAATCAAAGTTTCATTTTAAACTATTATTATTTCCTTTCATTTTGTTAAATTTTTGAGGCACTCTGAAATGCTCATTATTATAAATATTCTGCGTTTTCCATTTTAATGAGAGCCGATACATACGAGTAACTTTCATTATCTTAATTTGTTATTATTTAATAGCTATTAATTAAATAAAAATTATTCCTCTCAGAAAAATAGTTCATCATGCTTTACAATGGTATTTAAAAATTAAAGTGTTCAATTAGTAAAAGGTTCTAAATTTTTCAGTAAGGTAACATTAATAACCAACAGTTCGTCGTTATTCGATTTCCTCAGAGACCAAAAATATTTTCAACACATCTCATTCCATAGACCGATAATTTTGTTACAAATTTCTTTGTGATTTGAAAATGTTTTTTGTTATAAGCCGCACAATTCGGCCTCGTTTTTTTGTTTATTGCCGGGTTTGTTACATCTGATAGAACGCACTAAGTCTAATGTAGATGCTGTACAAACTGACTTCTGTTAAACAAGAAAATAACTATCAAATATATATCCAGACGGATCTTAGCATTTTCTTGAATATAGCACGTGACTTAAGACCTACATTTGTTTGTGTTCTCAGAAAAGAGTTCAATATCATGATAGATGGGCTTTGAATACACTAAATGTTCACTTGTTTTCTCAAAAAGCGCGCTGAAGAAATTAAAAATGTTTTGAGTATCCTGAGTAGCGATTGTCATGATTTTCGCGTAGGAAGAAACGAGAAAATAGCAGGGTTTAAATGTGTACGCAAGACATTTCCCTTGTGGACATCGGGGCCACGGTGGCTGAGAGGTTAGACTGCTAGCCTCCCACCAAGGCACACCGGTTCACTCCCTGGCCGGTTCACTCAGGATTTTCACAAGTGGGAATCGTGCTGGACGATGCCGCTAGTTGGAGGGTTTTCTCGGGGATCTCCCCTTTCCCCTCACCCTTTCATTCCGGCGCCGCTCCATGCTCACCTCACTTCACCCTCATCGGCTCTCAAGACCTCGCTGTTAAGAGCCGCCCAATTCTCTTCACTAACTCATTCATTCACTCTTGTGGGCATCAATGGCGCCGAGTTTCGGTGGAGAGGGGTCAGGTTGCTTAACGGAAGGTATTGTTTGCCTACCAAAATATTTCGTAGGAGGGATATGTTGCCTTTTTGTCCCATATCTCTCACTGGAATTCTCCATGCCGACATTTCTTTCATTCGCGCAGTCATCTCTTTCTTCAAATCTTAAAACGCACTGTGACGGAGTGTTCTCGTCATCTTGTATGTTTTTCTTTCTATCTANTCATCTCTTTCTTCAAATCTTAAAACGCACTGTGACGGAGTGTTCTCGTCATCTTGTATGTTTTTCTTTCTATCTCCAATGCTTCAGGTTTCCCTGTTATGAGTTCTGAGGGGTAATAAAACCGTGATATGCCATACTTGTATATGTATTTCTTGCTTTCACAGCATGTGACGTGGGCTACGAGAGGTTGAATAAACGCCTTTGCTCCTATGTTGCTAAACGTAGAAATAAAATTGTGACTGCGTTCCGCCTGACAGCTCTACTACTTGCCAAAAGTAGCCGCGCTGCAAGATGCTGCCTGCAAAAATCTAGGCGTTGGGTTTCGTTGACACGAAAGGTCCTTGTTCATTTAAATGTTATTGACCGTTCCTTATCATACCTGTAATAGATTGTGATTTGCTATCGATGTCGGAATGTGATGTAATATAGTAGAGTGCTCTCGAGTCTCCCTGACCGGGCGGTACTTGTTTGTTTGCGGGTGCCGCGGGGAGGGAACGCCAAGGAGTATTTAGGCTGGTGCGTGAGCGCCCTGGAGGTCAGACATCGCCGGTCCAGTGCCGGCGCAACGTCAACGGGAGACCGCGCCGAGACATCGCCTTGAGGAGAAACAGCTTGACGATCAGAGAAGCCATGCGTGAAACTACAGAAGCTAATGTTCAGTATATGCTGGGTCTTACTTTCTCGGGGGAGATTCGGGACTTGATTTTTCACCGAGAAGTTGGGGGGCACTTTAACTTTTTCCCGGACATTGATTCAGTCGCGTTTATGAAGAAGTTGCCTTCAGTTAATACAGTACTAACGAGATATTTTGAGGATATACTAATATGCTTCTGTAAAAGGAAGGAACTCCGGGGAACGTGATGAGAGGGAACTTGTACGGGAAAGTAATAGTGAAACGGCGGTCCAGGAAGCTGCAAGTGTAGTCTATGTTTGAGTTGTGTTGTGGACTGAGACAGTGAGTGTGATCATGCGAGCACTGCCAGCATCGCAAGGTGTCTGTTGGGGAGATTATCCCCGGCGCTGTGCCCGTTAAGAGTGCTACTGTGGAAAAGCACTACCCAAGTAGCAAACGTTTGCATTTATGACTGTCAGCGTTTCTTATATGGTTGGCAATCAGGCAATATAAACAAATGCGACATTACCTATTTTTTTAAATAATCGTAATATAGGCCAATGCTTTCACAATAATTGTTACATTTCAACAGAAACTTTATAAGCGGACGATAAACGAAATGATAATATTTAATTACTACTGGGAAAATATTAGCAGAAAGTTTATGGGCCATTTACGGCAGACCAACTGTTACTTACTGCTGTGAAAATGTTCACAGCAGGGTAACGGGCTATTTATGGCACGTAAACTATTGTTTCCTGCTGGGGACATACAAGCAGCAAACGTGTGGGCCATTAATGGCATGCTAACTGTTACTTACTGCCGCAGATGTATTGGTAACATTCTAATCGGCTACGTATACCATACTAACTATTGTTTACTGCTGGGGACATAATAGCAGCATGCGTAGGGGCCTTTTGTGGTATGCTATATGTTGATTATTACTGAAGAAATATTATCAGCAAGCTTATGTGCCATTTATGGCATACCAACTTTTACTGTTGGAGACACATTAGTGATAATTTCATGGGCCATTCATGACATGGCAACTGAAATATTTATTTAATTTTTTATTTCATGCACATATAAATTTAAATTATGTGACATTAGTAGAAATAGGAAAAAAAATAGTTTCTGGACTGGAAATATGCATAGAACAACATGTAAAACAATTTTTTATTACGCATTTTAAATACCACCTGAAAGTAGCCAGAAACTAAAATACTAGTCTTTTAAAAAACACTTGTCACACTAACATTCATTGTGTTTATACTAAAGCTAATAGTGCAACTTTTATGAATAGAAAATAATCAGAGTTACATTCTCGACTGAGAAATCGAGGGTTATGAGTTCGAATCCAGGTTCTTCCAAAAAAATGTATCTATTGCGAAATAATGATAACGATATAGTATATGAAGATAGCAAACAAGTAAGTTTTATTTGGGTGAAAAATAATTATTTTTTGGCCTTAAAAATGCAGGGCAAGCTGTATTTAAGTGAGCAACAAGTGGTCAATAGCTGGGCCACGAGTGGATGGCCAACAGTTGGCTGACGACACGTGGTTAACTTATGGCAGGCCATAAGCAGTAAGCCAGTGGGCCACTACTGCCGTCGATGGCCCGCTGATGGTGCTGGCATGCTTGTGGCACTGTTGGTCATGCAGAAGCGAGCCGCTTGTGGGCAGATTGTACTTTGTTACGTGGAAGTTATCTGAACAGTGGCCTAGATGTGGCCAGCCGCGCACAACAGTCAAGAGGCATCACGTGGGCCACAAGCATCTGCGGGTGAATTAGAGTGGTTGACTGATATTGCTANCGCTGTGCCCGTTAAGAGTGCTACTGTGGAAAAGCACTACCCAAGTAGCAAACGTTTGCATTTATGACTGTCAGCTTTTCTTATATGGTTGGCAATCAGGCAATATAAACAAATGCGACATTACCTATTTTTTAAAATAATCGTAATATAGGCCAATGCTTTCACAATAATAGTTACATTTCAACAGAAACTTTATAAGCGGACGATAAACGAAATGATAATATTTAATTACTACTGGGAAAATATTAGCAGAAAGTTTATGGGCCATTTACGGCAGACCAACTGTTACTTACTGCTGTGAAAATGTTCACAGCAGGCTAACGGGCTATTTATGGCACGTAAACTATTGTTTACTGCTGGGGACATATTAGCAGCATGCGTAGGGGCCTTTTGTGGTATGCTATATGTTGATTATTACTGAAGAAATATTATCAGCAAGCTTATGTGCCATTTATGGCATACCAACTTTTACTGTTGGAGACACATTAGTGATATTTTCATGGGCCATTCATGACATGGCAACTGAAATATTTATTTAATTTTTTATTTCATGCACATATAAATTTAAATTATGTGACATTAGTAGAAATAGGAAAAAAAATAGTTTCTGGACTGGAAATATGCATAGAACAACATGTAAAACAATTTTTTATTACGCATTTTAAATACCACCTGAAAGTAGCCAGAAACTAAAATACTAGTCTTTTAAAAAACACTTGTCACACTAACATTTATTGTGTTTATACTAAAGCTAATAGTGCAACTTTTATGAATAGAAAATAATCAGAGTTACATTCTCGACTGAGAAATCGAGGGTTATGAGTTCGAATCCAGGTTCTTCCAAAAAAATGTATCTATTGTGAAATAACGNACTTTTATGAATAGAAAATAATCAGAGTTACATTCTCGACTGAGAAATCGAGGGTTATGAGTTCGAATCCAGGTTCTTCCAAAAAAATGTATCTATTGCGAAATAACGATAACGATATAGTATATGAAGATAGCAAACAAGTAAGTTTTATTTGGGTGAAAAATAATTATTTTTTGGCCTTAAAAATGCAGGGCAAGCTGTATTTAAGTGAGCAACAAGTGGTCAATAGCTGGGCCACGAGTGGATGGCCAACAGTTGGCTGACGACACGTGGTTAACTTATGGCAGGCCATAAGCAGTAAGCCAGTGGGCCACTACTGCCGTCGATGGCCCGCTGATGGTGCTGGCATGCTTGTGGCACTGTTGGTCATGCAGAAGCGAGCCGCTTGTGGGCAGATTGTACTTTGTTACGTGGAAGTGATCTGAACAGTGGCCTAGATGTGGCCAGCCGCGCACAACAGTCAAGAGGCATCACGTGGGCCACAAGCATCTGCGGGTGAATTAGAGTGGTTGACTGATATTGCTAACTGATTATGGAAACTAGTTTGTGGAATGCTCGTGTACAAGCAGATTTGCACAAGTGGGCCAATTGACTTTTGCTACTTGGGCACCTACTTCCTTGCTGGTGAGGAGAACATTATCGGCTTCTGGTCTGCTGAGTGAATGATTGGAGGAAACATCAGTGAACACTACCAACACTTTCAAGTGTTCGGTAAGGGAAGTACCCTCAGCTCCAGGACTGACGAGGACAGATGCTGCGAGTAAGCTTGGAGAAGAACCCTGACGGAAAATTAAGTACATTTAATTGCAGTAGCCTCTTGGGGAGCCTCTCTGTTAGGCCAAGTTAGATTTTGTAAAACTAACGTAAGATGATCTTTGTACTCTTTTATGGTAATTTTATGATTGTCATATACTTTTATATATTGTAAAATTATTTTGGGTTTCATATATGAAAAGGGATTTGTTTTACAGCACAACTATAATTGATATCATAAATGTTTATTGTTTCATTTTACAGCAGCACTCAACCAACCTTGGAAGGTAAAACTATTGCCAAGTTTTCTGTTTGTTTTGAACATTCTTGGAATAGTAGCTTTCCATACCTTACTCATTCTGTTGCTCTTAGGGTAGGAGTGGCGGAGTTTGAGGTGAGGAGTTGTGGTGGATGAGATCGGAAGTGATACGCAGCCACAACACTATGTTTTTTTTTNTGGCGGAGTTTGAGGTGAGGAGTTGTGGTGGATGAGATCGGAAGTGATACGCAGCCACAACACTATGTTTTTTTTTGGTTATTAAACAATAATTTTTATTTCGAACAGTTTATGTAATGCTTATTATCTGTAGTGGAACACAAGNTTTTTTTTGGTTATTAAACAATAATTTTTATTTCGAACAGTTTATGTAATGCTTATTATCTGTAGTGGAACACAAGGAATGAAGTTTTTCGCGGCCGTTGCCTGCACGTGCTTTTGGCTTGTAGACGCGTAACTGTCGTACCTTGTCCCGGCATTTCGGAAGACAGGGTAAAGTAGCAGCAACAGTAACAGTTACTGATGCTACTTTATGCTGATGATGTAAGCTGCAATATCTTCCGAAACGTGACAAAATACGTCAGCGACGCGGTTACAACCCATTAGCCGAGTACATTCAAACATTTGGAAGTTGCCTACCCGCAAGCAGAACGAACCAAGCTTCAAGTTCGCTGCTGAAATCGCATAAACCAGCTGGACGGCTGGCGCGTTGACTAGTAAGACTAACTCGCTTTAAATTTTATGTTCACCATATCAAGGGTAAAGATTATTCAGTAGCTGATGCGCTATCACACATGTTTTGCAGTGACGAGTTTGAGGTGAATGTAGGTGATTCGAGTGAGCCACAGAAAATTAACTTAATAAAATNCACATGTTTTGCAGTGACGAGTTTGAGGTGAATGTAGGTGATTCGAGTGAGCCACAGAAAATTAACTTAATAAAAGAAATAATGTCAGATAATCAGAATTTTTAAATATAGTGCAAAATTCTCCTGATGTTTTTGTAGACATTAAAGAACACCAGGAAAATGACGTAGAATGCCAGTATGTCAGATATACATCAGTCAGGTTACGTAGTTTATAGATAAAACCACATTTTGCGTACAGCTTAGATTTTTACGTGGCTTGATGTGCGAGAAGACACTGAGACATGCGTAAGGGAATGCAGTGCGTGCCAACAAGGCAANAGATTTTTACGTGGCTTGATGTGCGAGAAGACACTGAGACATGCGTAAGGGAATGCAGTGCGTGCCAACAAGGCAAGCCGAAAAATAGAAAACAGGAAGGAAAATATTCCGAGTCTCCCGATGAGTTTGTATGGGAAAGGATATACCTATATGTTATGGGGCATTAACAGCGTAGTAAATCTGGTTACTCATACGTGTTGTTCGCGATCGACAGTTTCAGAAAACTTTATTCCGTGTGCGGACAATTAAAGCTGTTGAAATTTGCAAGGTAATTTTTCATCATCTGTTTGGCGTTTTTGGGTCACCTGCGTTTGAAGTCACGGACAATGCTTCGTATTTTGTGTCGCAAGAATTTCGCGACTTAATGTTCACGCGTGGAGCGAAGTTAATAAATACGTCGCCTTACTACCCGCAGGCAAACTTGGTGGAAAGAGTCAACCGGAACATTAAAGTGGCCCTGCGTTGTTTCCAGTTAGGAACACAGAGAGAGTGGAACACCATTTTGTACAACCTTTTTTTATGTTTTAACAACGTAATACANGTTTCCAGTTAGGAACACAGAGAGAGTGGAACACCATTTTGTACAACCTTTTTTTATGTTTTAACAACGTAATACATAGCGCCCACAAGCGAACTCCATCTGAAGTCTTTTTTGGAAGGCAACTTTTACATCCCATTTTAAGTGCATGGTCCATTATATGTGGAAAATGTAGCTAACAGATACGTTAAAATTGTGGGAAGAAGTTAGGCAAAATTTGTTGTTCATCACACGTAAATGGAAGACAAGATGAATTTACAACTTAAATATATCACGTTCCGTAGCTGTAATTTTGTTATCGTTAAAACTCATTTTCTGAGCTCTAAAATTGATTACTTTAGTTCAATATTGTGCGATTTTTAACACCAGGTTCTTTACTTGTTTCTGAGCTACAATTTACACCTAAAGAGTTAAAAGTCCATATAGTTCATGTCAATAGATTTTATGGTAAAGTAGATTAAAAGAGCCCTGCCCTAGCCCTATGTAAATGTGAATTATTGGTTGTTATTTAATTCTACATTAATTTTATATCAGAATATATTTTAGTATGAATGAAGTTTTACATTTTATGTGAAAAGAAAATTTTAATAAATTTTTTGAAAAAAAATTTTTTTGTTAAGTTTTAAGAATTATAAATTATAAATATTTAAAGGAATATGTCATTTACGCCCATAATGCCCAGTATTATAGGAAAGTGTTGTAATAAAACCAGTTGATATGAGCTGGATTTATTTGCGTCGTCCTTGTGTGTTTGAGGAACCCAGAAAGATAGTCCAAGAAGAAAAGAATGTCTATGAGGGAATGTGAGTTTGTGCTGCCGACCCGATAGCGACTAGGACTGGTCATCCGAAATCACTGTCTGAGGAACGCGGCCTGCCCACACAGACGCTTGAAGGTGGGGGAGGAGATGCGACGGTGCTGGAACACCGTACATCCAGCATCAATACGAGCGCAGACGTCCTAACAAGGGGATAGATCGCCGAGGGAGCTGAGGCTTACCTTGTTGGTACCGACGCGGCTGCGTGGCTTGGCAGGCGAGCGCAGGCTGTCGGCGTGGAGGCTTGAAGATGCCCCCACCCCTCACCCCACTGATACCAACCACCTTCCAACGTGTATGGATGGCGTCTAGCAAGCGTTCGACGCTACCTTCGATGCCATCAAGATTTGAATGTTACTGGACTCGAACCTACGAAACTTTCTGGGATGTTCCTCAATGCCCTGGTCAACGTGTTTCCCGACTATAAAATGGGCTTTATTTCGTCTTGGGAGAGAGAATGGACAGGAACCTCACGATGAGAACATTATATATTGGCAGAAGGTATATCCGGTCAGGTTTGATGAGGGCATTTTATAGGGCATGTATAAGGAAAAATTTTAAGATGAGTTTTTGTTTTATGTACCGTAATTTTGCAATGTTACAATATTTGGGCTAAGTATGTATTGCTATGGGAGCCCATTATTAAATGTAACTTCGTGTAATTTTCATAACAAACATTATAATTGTAATGTGTTTTAGAGCCTGTTTAGCTATTTGTATTTTTATCATTCTTGAATTTTTGAAACGGGCAGTTCACGAGAAAAAAGAAAAGAAAAAACAAAATAATCCTGGAGTTTGTTTAATCATTTAATACAATTTTTGGGGGTTAATATCTTGTATTATAATTAATATCAGGGGATGGTGGAATTGTCGCTATTTATTGCTACTGCGTTATTTGTTTTTACTCTGCTATTTAAACTCTGCTGCTTGAAGGTTTTTAGTGATATTCATGTTGCTTAAATGAGTGGAATGGAAGGATGGAGAGTTGACGGTCACTGTCATGGAGTGTTGCGGTTTTCTGCGGGTGCTCCCGCACTGTGACAAGACTTGGCCTCCCATATTCCGAAATGTCCGACTTTTTGGTGGTATATTTTTGAAAACTATAATAATTTGACTACAAATACTTACATTTATGTGATACTTATATAAATCTCTTTCAGATATTGAAATATTTTTTTTTGGTTAAATATGGCCTTAAGAGGGAGATATAAAAATTATTGGGGTGTTATCAGTTTTTAAAGCCTGAAAATATATTCAGCGCTAATTATTGAAATTTCCTTTTTTGACAAGGCATAGTATATCACTCAGATGATTGAATAACTGTATTATCAACTGAGTACTTGTATTTGTTTACCATGTGAAATAAAGGGGAACGGATTTTTGATTATTTCCTAACAATGACTACAGATGCAATAGTAATACAAGCAATCAAGTGATTTTCATCTCTAAAATATCATTAAGCAATGTTCTATGCTTTAACAAAGCCACATTTTCAAAAATTAATCTCAAATGAAAGTAATGGCAAAAAGTGTATCGATCTAAAATGACATCTAACTATATGTGTGAAGTGTGACGAAACCATAAAATATTCTCAAAATCTAGGGGGAATAACTGACTTTTAAACAGTCGTAAAGGGAATCCCTAGTAACTTTTTTTTCAAAGCCTTAAGGTCACATCTGGGTACAAGGAAGCACTGATACGGGCCTTCCCAGGCTACCATATGCATTTCTAGGTTGCTGAATTTCTCGCAAATTAGTTCTGCAACAGAAGAATATTATTGCACGTGATTTAACCCAATGAATCGAACTACAGATGCCACTTTGTACTTTTCTCATTTGATTTGAGGGATATTTGCAGGAAAGCCCTAAATATGCCATTTTTTTAAAACCATTTTAAAAATTAATTTTTCTTTCTGAGTATACAGAATAAGATCAAAGTAAAAAGTAATAGCTGTATATTCTTTTCAAGGTTTCTTCACAGTTTTCAGATAAAACTTTGAAAATCACCGCATGTATGACATGTTTGATTGTTTCATGAATGTGTCATGTATCTCGACCGTTTTATGCTTCTCTTAACATAAAAGTACCTCATTGTTGGTTAAATTAATCATTTAATTATATTTTACTTACAAATTATAATGTTCCATTTATAATTATTACAAATACAACAAGGAGAAAATAGGTGTGTTGTTAATGAATAGTAAGAAATAGTTCTCATACAAAATATTATTAAACTGAGTTCGGGCGAATGCGGTGCGTGGTCACTTTGGTGTAATTTCTCAGTCTTATTTAACATATTTTTGCATGAGGTGGAGGAATAGTCTGGAAGTAGAACTTTAGCAAGGGGATTCATAAAAGTTGGAAGTTACAAAGAATGGACTATATACAATTGTTTTCTACCTTCTATTGGGAAAAATATGTATTTCCAGAACATCCACTTACTGAGATAAACGTATACATTTAAACAGTGATTTTACGGAACAGTACATGATCGAAGTATCCAGGCTCCCCGCGAAACTCGTGTTTAACATAGAGCGCGATACAGTACTGTCGTCTAGTGCGTGAAACATGTGGTCAGCGATCGCAGTCGTCAGTGCGAGACAGGAAAATAGGATGGTCTGAGGAACTCGTGAACTTCCAACGTGGCCAGGTGGACGGACACTATTGTGTAAGAAGTGTGCGCGCGAAATTTACATCCTCCTGAATAACCCTAGGTCCATTGTTTCCGATGTTACAGTGAAGTGGAGACGCGAAGAGACGCGTGCAACCCAAAAACGCGGGGAAATTAATTGCCATGTCCGAGCAGCTGTCCACGAGCCACGCACCACACAGGAAAATGCCAAGCGCCTCCTCTCATGGCGCAAGGAGCATCGGAACTGGACAATAGAACAATGGAGAACCATCGCGTGGAGTGATGAATCGCGGTATACAATGTGAAGATCCGATGGTAGGGTGTGGGTGTGGCGAATGCCTGGTGAACGACGTCTACCAGCCTGTATAGTGCCGACAAGGTAGT
>NQII01000746.1:92485-170268 GCA_002778355.1 Clitarchus hookeri
CTCGTGGAATACGCTACCTGCCCCCCTCCCCCCGCTCCCGTCGACGCGACGACGTCCCGGCCACCCCCAGGAATCGCCTGCCGTGGACGTTCGCACCGCAATGCCGCAGCCCTTGTGAAAGGTAAGTGCGTCGTTCGACCACGTCGTGAGAGAACTGTTATCTCCAGTCCCCGTTTGCCTTAACACCGCTCTTACGTGAGTTCCATTATGTCCGGAAAACCACAAATTACGTCCTTTCAAAACCTAGCCAACAAGTAAACATTCACTCTTTGCAAAATCTTACGTTGCTCTTGAAGGTAGTGGCGACGTATTGCAGAAACGTTCGCAACATTCAAAATTTTATTTTGCATTCATTCGTTAATGCACCGAGAGATTACTGTCTTTAATCTACTATAAGCTTTATTCTATAAAGGTAAACAGATGTGTATAGTTCAATAAATCAAATATTTCGTCTTCAAGCAAATTTAAAAAAAAATGTTATTACTGTTTGGTTAACTAAGGCTTATAATACGACCAAATTAATTTCTGAATATTTTGTATTTTGTTCATTCAGTAAAATTTTTTATCAAAACAAATATTTGTGTTTTCAAATGAATACCAAGTAGTTTGTTAAAAAAATTCTTATTTTATATTTTTATAAAATATTGACGTTCCAGTCCGTATATTTAGTTCTACTCATGATATACGTGGAATAAACTTACCTAAAAGAAGACATTTAATAGGCGATAATGGATTAAATCCATCTAAGAAACACGTTGCATTTAAAAAAAAAATAGTTTAAATTCCGGATGCCAACGTGCACACCATGGATTTTCTTGGTTGTAACCACGTTTGTAAATAATGTACTATTTGGGCTTTAAAGTTGCTTAGGATTATAATCCATCATGTAAAGATGAAAATACAAAATTTCCGTAGATAATTTCCTATTAAAAGTATTATTAATACTATCGAAATATAAGGTAAACTGCAGGTTTGCTCTTTCACAAATAAGGATTAATATTAATATGCACAAATAAAAAAATGTGTAATTAATGGGAAAGGAAATATTAAGTAGAATTTTTTAAATGCGAATATTAGTTGAAATGCTTTGTATATTTATAATGAAGAGAGAGAGAGAGAGAGCTCCGTTTATATGAAATGGTTCTGAACCTTTTAAAAACGATATAATGGTACTCAGGATAAGTATATTGCAGCACGGAGAAGATATTACAATGTTTTACTAATAATTATTAAGAGATAGATTTAATTTGCGCATATGAAAAGCTTACGCTATTATTCTGGTTGAAACTAATTAGAAGGGAGGGGCGGTTTAAAAACGAAGACAGCCAGTACTTTCAACCGAAAAGATACACAGATCCAAGACTTACAAGGGATTTGAACCCAGAACCTCTCGGTTCTAAGTGGCCTTTATTATCTCGGCAGCAGAGGTCACTAGAAAGCAATATTAACGAGATATTTCTGAAACAGTGTCCCAGATGTCTGCAAAGAAATACTTTTGAATTCTATTGTAGAGTCAACAAACGAATTTATCTTACAGCTTTCCCATGTTGAAAGCCCTTGCACATTTTTAAAAAGTAAAGATTAGTTTCGTAAGATAGCATTGTTTACTTGAGTTCGCAATATCAATAAAGGCATATTTATATATTGGTACAGTGTCAGATATGTATGATTTTGGTACTTTTAAAGGTGCTATGACATTCTCCTGTTGTTTTTAAGGGATGTAATTTAACCGATAGAAAGTTTTCTTTGTATGATATTTTTGCATCTTGTAATTTGTCAGTGAGAACGAGACTGATAGCGCATCTTAAAACATCGCAAACACTTGCTGGTCTCTCGTTCCACTCTGTGACATTCTGACCTGAATAACTATTGACTGCTACTGCTAAGTTCTCAGAATCTCTGCGGCGTTTCCAAGAACTGGCGATGTTACCGCGTAGAGCAACAACTTTCAATTTTATTTCCCATTTATTTGTTTGCCAGGTAAATGAAGCAGCTTGAAACATAGATATAGCATCACGTCAATTATAGTGAAATCTTAACAGCATTTCACAGTGAAACAACTCATAAAAGCGTCTTCAACAAAGAGGAACACATATCAAAGAACCCTTCTGTTATATTATTCTTCAAAATAATAGTGTTATAGAGAGCTCGGTTAATAATGAAACTGGAAACAAAAATTGATAATATTAAAAGAAATTGCTGTTGATTTTATGAAATGAACAACTAATAAAGTGTTGTGGTTAGGTATCAATTTTTTTTTGTTCAAGTATACTGAAATTAATTCTGTTTAAAGATAAGTTTTTTATTTAAGCTTACGCTTCACAATAATTCTCCAGGTTTAACTCTGTAAGCATATCTGTGATGTGTAGACGATTTTCAGTGACAGTTGCAGTGAAGTCGAGTTAGAATTGCTATTTAAAATCCAGTAAATTTGCAAGTGCACTTACGTTGTGTCGCTGATTAAAACATTAGTGGAGGTGTTAGGGTGTCTTGCTGCTCGAAGTGAGGGAATATTGCCTAGTTTTTTCATTTCAGAAACGAAAACTTATATTGATAACGTAGGTAGCAGGGACATACCATTTTAACTAACTTTTTTTTTTATCAAAAAAGTTTTTTAAAATAAATGTATTTCACTGTGAGAAATTAGTGATCCAGAAAAGGAAAATAACATAAATTTAAAAAAAAAATTAAAGCTATGGATACGAATTATATATATACACTGGAGAGCCCAAAAAAACTGGTATAGGCGTGCGTATGCAAATAACAGAGGTATGGCACCAATCAGAGTAATGCGATGCGGTCGGCAGCGCCTACATAAGACAACAAGCGTCTGGTAAAGTTGATAGATCGGTTACTGCTGCTATAATGGCAGGTCATCAAGATTTAAGTGAGTTTGAACGTGGTGTTATAGTCAGCGCACGAGAGATGGGACATAGCATCTCCTAGGTAGCGATAACATTTAGATTTTCGCGTACGACCATTTCACGAGTGTACCGTGAATATCGGGAATCCGGTAAAACATCAAATTTTCGACATCGCTGCGGCCGGGAAAAGATCGTGAACGAACGGGACAAACGACGACTGACGAGAATCATTAAACGTGGCAGACGTGGAACCCTTTCTCAAATTTGTGCAGATTTCAATGCTGGGGCATCAACAAGTGCCAGTGTGCGAACTATTCAACGGACCATCATTGATATGGGCTTTCGGAGCCGAATGCCCATTCGTGTACCGTTGTTGACTGCACGACATAAAGCTTTACGCCTCGCCTGGGCCCATCAATACTGCCATTATACTGTTGATGACTGTAAACACGTTGCCTGGTCTGACGAGTCTCATTTGCAATTGTATCGGGCGGATAGATGCGTACGGGTATGGAGACATTCTCATGAATCCATGGGCCCTACATGTCAACAGGGGACTGTTCAAGCTTGTGGACGCTCTGTCATGGTATGGGGCGTGTGCAGTTGGCGTGAAATGGGACCCTTAATATGTCTAGATACGACTCTGACCGGTGACAGATACGTAAGCATCCTGTCCAATCACCTGCACCCATTCATATCCATTTTGCATTCCGACGGACGTGGACAATTCCAGCAGGAAAATGCGACACCCCACACGCAGAGAGTTGCTACAGAGTGGCTCAAGGAACACTCTTCTGACTTCAGACACTTCCATTGGAAATATAAATCACCAGACATGAACATTATTGAGTATATCTGGGATGCCTTGCCACGTGCTGTTCAGAATAGATCTCCACTGCCTTGCACTCCTATGGATTTGTGGAATGCCCTACAGGATTCATGGTGTGAATTGCCTCCTGCATACCTTCAGACATTAGTCGAGTCCAAGTCACGTCGTCATGCGGCACTTCTGCGAGCTCGCGGGGGCCCTACACGATATTAGGCAGGTGTACCAGTTTTTTTGGCTCTTCAATATATATATATATATATATATGTTTGTGTGTGTTGTTATATTACACTTTTTTGCAGCTGCGCTGGTGAAAATATTACATTCCCTTATACAGATTAATTCACATGTCATTAAAAAATTTTACTCATTTAGCATTTTTAATTCAAATGTGCACTGTAAACCAAATTTTTGGAGCTGGTTTTCTTTCAGAAATGGCCGCAAGGTACAAATTAATAATATGCACTTGCACACGCTCTGCGCGCTCTGTTCGTCTCGGACTGCCAACAATCGACTTCAAACTGGCCACTGTGTGTTGTGCCAATGAAGTTACTCATAATAATTATAATAATAGTAAAATACATTAAAGTGCTGCGAGTTAAATACTGATAGACTGTTACAGTAGACGCGTATACACGTGGCAAGCTGTAGTTCACACAGTGGGTCAAGCATATTTTTAAATAAGAGCTGGAAAACCCACGTGGCATGCAACAGATCTCTGGTGAAACGAATCAGAGCGGAATTTTTATACCAAAATCAGAACTTATTTGTTGCTAACGCGTTTACAACCTTATTGAAAATATTTTTTTAATCGTTACGATAGTATCGTTTTAGCACAAATAAAAGGTTATCTTTTCGCTGCACGCACTTTCACGTTTATGCACCTATTTATCACGCACAATAGAGCGATAATACCAGGTATGACATGAATTTTTATACTTGTTTACAAACATGAACTCCTTACAGTTACGCTCCGGTAAAAACTAATATATGTACACCAGAGCACACTATCTCAGATAGCATATTTAACATTCATGAAAATGCTGTTACAATACACATAGCTTGAACACACATACGATACCAATAGATGGTTACATGACTTGAAAAAGTAGTGTTGCTGTGGTTTACATAAACTAGCTTGTCGGTACAGCGAGATAAATGTTTACTGTAAAGTAATTACATTTTTGGACGAAGTATTCCATTACCTCGTTTCAACTTCAAACGAGAATTNATAAATGTTTACTGTAAAGTAATTACATTTTTGGACGAAGTATTCCATTACCTCGTTTCAACTTCAAACGAGAATTTATTTCTGGTACTATACAGCGACGAAAAAATTTAGCAACGAACCAAACGGTTTCGTTAATTTTTGCAAACTAATATTTTGTTACATATTTGTTGTGTACCTCAAACAAATGTATGATCATTTGAAGTAATACAAATATTTACAAACAGCTGAATTTAATATGATTGGGCTCACTAAGAGGCTGATTATTAAAATTGATGACTTTATTTTTGCACCAAGTACTTTTCTACTTGTAGACATTACTCTTAAGTACTCTCTCCTAACATAAATATTTTTTGCTTAGTGACATGTAAAAATCATAAAATTGTAGTGCTTTGGGACGTACAAATAAAATGAACAAAACTATTTGCAGAACATTTAACAAAGTCAACTGAAANGCTCGCGGGGGCCCTACACGATATTAGGCAGGTGTACCAGTTTTTTTGGCTCTTCAATATATATATATATATATATATGTTTGTGTGTGTTGTTATATTACACTTTTTTGCAGCTGCGCTGGTGAAAATATTACATTCCCTTATACAGATTAATTCACATGTCATTAAAAAATTTTACTCATTTAGCATTTTTAATTCAAATGTGCACTGTAAACCAAATTTTTGGAGCTGGTTTTCTTTCAGAAATGGCCGCAAGGTACAAATTAATAATATGCACTTGCACACGCTCTGCGCGCTCTGTTCGTCTCGGACTGCCAACAATCGACTTCAAACTGGCCACTGTGTGTTGTGCCAATGAAGTTACTCATAATAATTATAATAATAGTAAAATACATTAAAGTGCTGCGAGTTAAATACTGATAGACTGTTACAGTAGACGCGTATACACGTGGCAAGCTGTAGTTCACACAGTGGGTCAAGCATATTTTTAAATANGATAGACTGTTACAGTAGACGCGTATACACGTGGCAAGCTGTAGTTCACACAGTGGGTCAAGCATATTTTTAAATCAGAGCTGGAAAACCCACGTGGCATGCAACAGATCTCTGGTGAAGCGAATCAGAGCGGAATTTTCATACCAAAATCAGAACTTATTTGTTGCTAACGCGTTTACAACCTTATTGAAAATATTTTTTTAATCGTTACGATAGTATCGTTTTTAGCACAAATNGTATCGTTTTAGCACAAATAAAAGGTTATCTTTTCGCTGCACGCACTTTCACGTTTATGCACCTATTTATCACGCACAATAGAGCGATAATACCAGGTATGACATGAATTTTTATACTTGTTTACAAACATGAACTCCTTACAGTTACGCTCCGGTAAAAACTAATATATGTACACCAGAGCACACTAGCTCAGATAGCATATTTAACATTCATGAAAATGCTGTTACAATACACATAGCTTGAACACACATACGATACCAATAGATGGTTACATGACTTGAAAATGTAGTGTTTCTGTGGTTTACATAAACTAGCTTGTCGGTACAGCGAAATAAATGTTTACTGTAAAGTAATTACATTTTTGGACGAAGTATTCCATTACCTCGTTTCAACTTCAAACGAGAATTTATTTCTGGTACTATACAGCGACGAAAAAATTTAGCAACGAACCAAACGGTTTCGTTAATTTTTGCAAACTAATATTTTGTTACATATTTGTTGTGTACCTCAAACAAATGTATGATCATTTGAAGTAATACAAATATTTACAAACAGCTGAATTTAATATGATTGGGCTCACTAAGAGGCTGATTATTAAAATTGATGACTTTATTTTTGCACCAAGTACTTTTCTACTTGTAGACATTACTCTTAAGTACTCTCTCCTAACATAAATATTTTTTGCTTAGTGACATGTAAAAATCATAAAATTATAGTGCTTTGGGACGTACAAATAAAATGAACAAAACTATTTGCAGAACATTTAACAAAGTCAACTGAAGATCATGTCGTAGTTAATTTTAAGATATGCTAAGGAATATTTAAATATATAAAAAAGAATCGTTAACTGCCAAAAACAAAACAAAAAATGCAATTTTNAGGTCATGTCGTAGTTAATTATAAGATATGCTAAGGAATATTTAAATATATAAAAAAGAATCGTTAACTGCCAAAAACAAAACAAAAAATGCAATTTTTTAATTTATTTCAAGTGATTTTTAAATATTGCTGAAACATTTCACATCGAGATTTCAAAGATCTCTTGAAGTAACTCATGGTAACTTATTTCAATGTGAAATATCTCATTTTGGAAAGTGAGTTAGTTTGTGTTAGTTGTTCGTTCCAAAACTACTGAATTGTGATTCTGACATGTTTTTATACAAAGAAATATGCGGTCTAAATATTTATATGCGAGGAAATAGTACTGAAAAGNATAAATATTTCTATGCGAGGAAATAGTACTGAAAAGTAATGTCCATAAGTTGAACAGTATTATGTATAAATAAAATCATGACGTACGTCCGAATGATACCAAAGGCACACCGCAGTGAGAAGCACACCTACCAGGCTTGCCAACGGCTTGAACGTGGATCCTCACGATCTGAAGGTACCGCCTTGAACGACCTGGGTTATGGAAGTTGCAAATGCAGTGGAATTGCCTGCAGTGGTATGCAGCCCGCATGGCTGCTGAATATTCGACAACATAAGTACAAAGGAAATTAACTCGTGTGATTTCTTCCACACGGTTGCCAGAAACAAAGCAAAACCACGCATAAATTAAAACAATATATATATACTCTGGTTGCTTAGAACAGTTCACAGGAACAATAATTAACAGCATATTTTTCGGCAAGACCAATATATAAATGTAATAAGAAAAGTTATTAAAAATAATTTTTTAAGGCGAAGACACACGTATACGAATATTCTCAAGGTTCCTAGAAGGTAATATACATTACTTTGAATGTCACTGGAAACCCAACATAGCAGTTTTCAGAGTATTTTTCATGACAAGTAAGATTGAACTGCATCGAAAATTGAAAATTAAAATCTGTTTGTTTGTTTTGTATAATTATACATTTTGGAGAAACAGCCCAAAACATAATAAAGTGATGCCATCTTCCTTTAAGCCCTACGCAAATTGTTTTTTGTTTCTGATGAGTTTCACGTAGAGTGCAATATCCAGCGTAACTGGTTAGAAAAAAATATTTACTCGTGTTCAATCCCTTAACATTTTATTAGTGTACCTAACCCATTTCCCTGGTTTAAGTGTTCGATACTCAGCTGCGAGCAGTTATTTTATATTTGTACATGATCACCACTTTAAGATCGGTCCTCTTAATTAGCCCTCCTTATGTAGTACCCCAAGGTACATTTTCGATACTGTTAGCCATACGCATAAGAAATTGTTAAATTGTCATATAATTAGTGAGAGCAATTATTTTTTAATTTAAACTCTTCACAGCTTTGTTTTCGCGATGACAGCTATAAATAAAATAAATTCAATTATCAAAATAATAATTTTCCAAGAATATGGATTTTGTTTACTATGAAAGTGTATCGAAAATAAGTACGTGTATTAACTGTGATATAGGTTATTAACGATAAACTGAGCACTTCTGAAAACCCAGTTTACGATATACTTTCCTACTCATTTNAACTGTGATATAGGTTATTAACGATAAACTGAGCACTTCTGAAAACCCAGTTTACGATATACTTTCCTACTCATTCTGTATCCTTCCGCCACATATAAAATTGACATTGCCGTGGTCTTGGTCACTTTATTCATGCGTCATACAAGTGAAACCATTGAATTGCTAACACTTTCAATGAGTTAGTTATATGCAACTCCATACTATAATGCGCGGAAAATAAAAACCACTGACTTCACTAACTTCATTAGCTATAAATTTATACATTACGTTCACAATACATCGTCAAGTATTAGGAACTGTTTTTATTAGTATACTGCTAACTTAACTGAGAGTTTTTATGCCAGTGTTTATTGTAACATCTGTGCAGTTAACGGACAATATTTTATTTTCAAAGGCTGGTTTCAAAACTTAACAGTTAAGGGTCTATACCTACCGAGTATTCTCATTCTATTGACTACACATGAGTGTTTTGACCCAAAGAGTTACATCCTGCTAAACAAACGTATATGCAAAGGCTGTTCACGATAAAGTGATCACTTTTGAAATCAACCTTAGAAAAATGTCGCTGCCCCTGCCTGTAAATAATTTAACGGACTCACTGAGTGACACGTACCCAGTAAAGTTGGCAACGATGGATGGAAAGTAGTTCCATATTTTAACGTTGAATAAAAAGTGTTAAGTAATCATTTGTTATAACGTAAATTATTTATTTCTCTTTCTATTTTTTTTAATACACCAAAGTGTAAAATTGAGCAGATTTGCAAAGTATTTACTTTTCTAATAATTTCACAGTTCCATTTGACCAACGCATTAATAAAGTGACGAGGCCCATGGCAATGTTAAATTTACATAACGCAGAAGAATAAACAACGTGCATACAAGTAGATCTTAAGCAGGGCTTTAAAAAAATGCTCAGTTTACTGTGAACAGCCTTTATGTGCATATATCGGAACGTTGGAAGAACGCTATCAAAGACGTAATTTTCATACCTCTAAGTAGAGGGCTTGCAGTTATAAGTAACGATCACACACGATATGGAAGTCTGTAATATAATCTTCCTTACGAAAATATTTATTGTTTTATTCAAACCGTTTCTACCTTGAACAATTAATATGCAGTCTGTGTTCTTAGACATATCCGACAGAAGTAAGTTTCAATGGTACCCACAACTAATATTAAATTGTGACTTCTCTGAGTGAACCCATTATGCCAATGATTAGAGAGACAGAAATTTCGCGGATTCATTCGGCAGCAAGCTAGAATCCACAATATTTTGTGTACTCGAGCTTCAGTTAGTTGTTCGTTAGTTCGTGGTCTAATTTAACTCCAGACCAGGTATCAAGGTATTTGGTTGTTGTTTTCCTTGAAAGTTCATTATCGGTCAAAAAACGGTCCGGAGTGTGCCTAAAAAACCGTTGTCCAATAGAGAAAGGAACTAGAATGTAAATGTAATTCAAGTTTAACTAGCCCTGAAATAAGTTCGCGGAAATTTAAGGATATTTACCTATGATACANGAATGTAAATGTAATTCAAGTTTAACTAGCCCTGAAATAAGTTCGCGGAAATTTAAGGATATTTACCTATGATACAACTAGATAGGAATTGCAAAGGGCTTATTGATGTCACCCGAGTGGTTTGTCTGTAGGCTACCAATGGGCGGCTTAGAAACTAACTTATGGGCTAACTTGAAGTAACACCCATGCTTTACCTAGGATTCAAATCCAGAACCTCACTCACCGCAGACCGGCGGCGTAATGCAACTAAAAGATCCTTCCGAAGTTCCCCTCGCCTTAAAAAAAACTTCGGATTGCGGATAACTGCCCAGATAACTTCGTTGTGGTCATGAGATAAAGTGGGTTTCACGCCGTTCTTGCATGGTATATCACATTCCCACGCTCCATTTACCCTCACCTTGCCAACGCCCCCCGCTCAACCCCTATCACCCATCTCCACCCCATCGCTCTCACAGTCTGTCTCATCGCCACACCGACCACACCCCGAGAAATCTAACTTTTCTATATGCTTTATAAAGGCGCCGCAGCGGTTATACCGCTCGCCTCCCGCCAAGGGCGAAACGCGTTCCATCTCCGGCCGGGTCACTTCCGGATTTCCGCAAGAGGGAATCGTGCCGGACGATGTCGCTGGTCGGCGGGTTTCCTTGGGGATCTTTCGTTCCCCCTCGCCCTTGCACTCTGGCGCTGCTCCATGCTCACTTCGCTTCACCCTCATCGTCTCTCTAGAGTNTTTCGTTCCCCCTCGCCCTTGCACTCTGGCGCTGCTCCATGCTCACTTCGCTTCACCCTCATCGTCTCTCTAGAGTTTGATGTCAAGCGGCACCGAAAGCTCTCCACTCCACTGCTTTCCGAAACGGTTATTCAGAGTGAATCCAAAATCAATTACGACCTAATTTGAAACGTAAGGAGTTCTTTATAAATATCACATATACATGCATACACATATAAGAAGTTAACAAAATAATTTTGCAAAAATATTTAAAATAAAGATAATTATAATTTTATTTATTTTACTCAGAATNTCCCGTTCCCCCTCGCCCTTGCACTCTGGCGCTGCTCCATGCTCACTTCGCTTCACCCTCATCGTCTCTCTAGAGCTTGATGTCAAGAGGCACCGAAAGCTCTCCACTCCACTGCTTTCCGAAACGGTTATTCAGAGTGAATCCAAAATCAATTACGACCTAATTTGAAACGTAAGGAGTTCTTTATAAATATCACATATACATGCATACACATCTAAGAAGTTAACAAAATAATTTTGCAAAAATATTTAAAATAAAGATAATTATAATTTTATTTATTTTACTCAGAATNTAAGAAGTTAACAAAATAATTTTGCAAAAATATTTAAAATAAAGATAATTATAATTTTATTTATTTTACTCAGAATTATTTTGTTTTTAGAGGCTATATAAAGCTGCGAAACTGTGTCAATATAATTACGTATTCTTACAATTTAATATCGCTAACAATCAGAACCTCGAAAGTCGTCGTATTAAAAGATTTGGTTTTAAATTCACTGTGGAAATGTATGCAAGAAACAAATAAAGCTGCTCAAAAACGTATTTTAAATAAGTATTTTTACCACCAGAATAGGGATGCTATTATGTGGGAGGCTGTGTTAATGACACGAGTTTCTGTATCATTACGATACTGGAGGCCATGGTTCCACTGGTGATCTCAATTTTGTCTCTTGTATACTTTCTGCAGTTATGAAAACTATGTTATTGTGGGTACGTATACGCTTCTATATGCTATTCACAGTAAAGTGAGCACTTTTGAAAGCCCTCTCATTGGGAATGATAGTCAATAAATACATTTTATTTTAGCCCTAGACTTTAACTTCCGAGTGCGGTGGAATATACATACCGTGTTTATTACTTGCATGATAATATTTATTTAAAAAAGGTGGTTAAATGACAAAAAATTTCTGAAAGAAAAAAAATAACTAGGGCCTTAAAAGTGCTCACTTTACCGTGAATAACCTATTATTAGAGACCTGAAAAATTCGCGGATTCATTTTGGGACAAGCTAGAATTCAAAAAACATGCGTTTATATGACTTTAGCTATTGGTCCACACGATGTTTGACAACTCCTGGAGAACGGTGTCCAATTGTCACTTTCCACTGTGACAGCAGACAACCAATGAGCTGTTGATATCAGCACATTTGTACATAAGTCTGTAGAGCCTAGCCTTCAGGTCATTGAACTCGCGAATTTTTCAGGTCTCTACCTATTACATAGCGCTTGCGAGTTCATTCATTGGAGTTTGGATCGTGAGGTAAAATATCTGTTACCCCGAGAAAATTGAATTTTTACCTACAATACTAATAAAATAGTATATTAAAATAATTTTTGTTCACAAAACCAAAGTACAAGAAATAAATAATTGCCCAGAAAATATTTTTTAAATGTTGTTACTTAACCTGAGTAATAACATCGAACATTTTTATCTCAATATAAATAATCTAGTTGCTGTCTCTCTTGTCTTCAGAGGACGAGCCGCGTCGATGTGGTACAATATGACAGTGTTTCAGCATGAATAGCATCAGGCATTCTCAGGGTTGAAATTCAACTGGGAGCCAACTGAATGAATTCTGTGATCATGTTGCCTGTGCCTCAGTCTGGGACAGAGTTTTGGGCAGAGTACCTCGTCGAAACGANTGAATGAATTCTGTGATCATGTTGCCTGTGCCTCAGTCTGGGACAGAGTTTTGGGCAGAGTACCTCGTCGAAACGACACCAATCTCCTGCCCGCTTTTTGTTTGGCTCTTAATAGGCCTGCCTAGTTGCTACGCGCGCCAANCGTCGAAACGACACCAATCTCCTGCCCGCTTTTTGTTTGGCTCTTAATAGGCCTGCCTAGTTGCTACGCGCGCCAACGGCTGTGCAGCGGACCCTCGCGGTCACCCTTTCAAGTACTGATCGTGCCCGAAGCCGTTTAACTACAGCAGCCGGCATGGTACGAGCCAGTTTAAAGGAAGTCTATAGCCGGATAGGGTACAAATAGCAGAGACAGTCACAGGAGACCTTGCGTCATTGGCTCCTACGTTAACCGATACCATTAAATGCTCCCATGGCAAAATAACGCTTGTCCGCACACAGCTCTGGGTTTGCGTCGAGTGCTTATGTTAAATTTCAACACGCCAGTGGCCATTCGCGTGAAGAAGTTGGACTCTAACTTTTTCCATATGGAAGATTTCGTGATTTGGAGCATTATTTACGACAACTGTGGGGGAAATCTTCTGGTGAATAACATCTGGCGTTTGATTGCTCCAATGCCTGATCGTATCGACGCATGCGTCCAGGCACGAGGCGGCTAAACGAAGTACTAAAGGTGACCCAAAACTGTATATCCACCAGGATCGGTATCATGGTCACTCAAGGTCAAGGTCACACACATTCGACACAGCATGATGCACGTTCTCAATTTAAAAAATATTTAAATTAGTAGAATTATTTTGCTGAATGTTCCGTTAATGAGCTGTTATCTACTGGCGAGTCAGTGGAAATCACTAAGGTTTTACTTCCAGGTCAATGCAAATCACTAGGAATCGGTTTAGATCACTGTTTAAGCAGTGAATAGCAGAAAGTGAAATAATCAGAAGAATTTTACTGATTCAAATGGAGCAGTTTCAACAGATCTGCAGTCAAATACACTGGATTAGAGCAGTTTTTAACGGTTTCGATATTAGAGTTTAGCATAGGAAATAGCTGAAGGTTGATACACATTCCACTTTCTATTTTATTTTCCTAAACCGCTTCGACTCTACTTCTAGCAGAATACAAAACACAGGTAAGGGATTGTAAAAACAGTTCAAATACTTTCAAAAATGGCGAGTCTTCATTATTTTGCGCGCGAGTCATCATATATGAATATACACTGAAGAGCCAAAAAAACAGGTACACCTGCCTAATATCGTGTAGGGCCCCCGCGAGCTCGCAGAAATGCCGCAAGACGACTTGGCATGGACTCGACTAATGTCAGAAGGTATGCAGGAGGCAATTCACACCATGAATCCTGTAGGGCAGTCCACAAATCCATAGGAGTCTGAGGCGGTGGAGACCTCTTCTGAACAGCACGTGGCAAGGCATCCCAGATATGCTCAATAATATTCATGTATGGTGATTTAGGTGGCCAACGGAAGTGTCTAAAGTCAGAAGCGTGTTCCTGGAGCCATTCGGTAGCAACTCTCAACGTGTGGGGTGTCGCATTGTCCTGCTGGAATTGTCCACGTCCGTCGGAATGCACAATGGACATGAATGGGTGCAGGTGATCGGGCATTATGCTTACGTATCTGTCACCTGTCAGAGTCGTATCTAGACATATCAGGGGTCCCATTTCACGCCAACTGCACACGCCCCATACCATGACAGAGCCTCCACCAGCTTGAACAGTCCCCTGTTGACATGTAGGGTCTATGGATTCATGAGGATGTCTCCATACCCATACACGTCCATCCACCCGATACAATTGGAAACGAGACTCGTCAGACCAGGCAACGTGTTTCCAGTTATCAACAGTCCAATGGCGGTGTTGGCGGGCCCAGGCGAGGCGCAAAGCTTTGTGTCGTGCAGTTAACAACAGTACACGAGTGGGTCTTTGGCTCCGAAAGCCCATATCAATGATGGTCCTTTAAATAGTTCGCACACTGGCACTTGTTGATGCCCCAGCATTGAAATCTGCGCTTATTTGAGAAAGGGTTGCACGTCTGTCACGTTTAATGATTCTCGTCAGTCGTCGCTTGTCCTGTTTGTTCACGATATTTTTCCGGCCGCAGCGATGTCGAGGATGTGATATTTTACCGGAATTCCCGATATTCACGGTACACTCGTGAAATGGTCGTACGCAAAAATCCAAATTTTATCGCTATCTCGGAGATGCTATGTCCCATCTCTCGTGCGCCGACTATAACACAACGTTCAAACTCACTCAAATCTTGATAAACTGCCAGTGTAGCAGCAGTAACCGATTTGGCGACTTTTCCCGACGCTTGTTGTCTTATATAGGCGCTGCCGACCGCATCGCGTTACTCTGATTAGTTCCATACCTCTGTTATTTGCATACACACGCCTATGCCAGTTTTTTTTGGCTCTCCAGTGTATATATCTGTATGTATCTGAAACCCCCGTTTTTTATTGAGAAAGGGTCTAGTGAGTGAGTGAAAACTTGGTTCACTTTTCTTTAAGAAAGTTAGTCTTGTTAAATAACTTTACGACTGTGTTTTAAAAATTTTTGTTATTATTATATTACTTTGGGTAAGGTTTTGTGTTAACAGCGTATCAAATTACTTATTTCATTTTTTTCTCTGTAGAAATTTGTATAAAGACATTAGTGTTTTACACAGTCCAGAAATGATTCAATAAAATTATGTTAAAATAAATGTAATGTAAAAATATACTATTAAAATATTTAGTTTGTTTGTCGGATTAGTTTACAGTTTGAAAGAAATGCTTTGAGCTGATTATCATTATTATCTTAAAGCTTTGAAAAACATACCTAAACAACAAACTCTACCATCGGAGTTGCCAATAATCTAATCAGATTTGCTTGATATTGCAAGTGTAGGAAAAAGTATGCTTACAACGTATGGCCATAATATCATTATGTTAATTTTCTCTAACTTCATATCCGTGGTTTCGGACTACCTGTAGTATTTCACGATTCAGTTGAAACCATGTCAAGTGCCTGTAATCACTGTTACAGGCTGTACACAGTAAAATGAGCACTTTTCAAAGCCCTATGTTAAGATACACTTGTATTCACATTGTGTATCTTTCCACCATATGTAAAATTAACACTGCTATGGGCCAGAACACTTTATTCACGTGTCGGCTAAGTAAAACAATATAGGTATTAGAAAAGTAAATATTTTACAGATTTTAAAGTTTTTACAAAATAAATACTTTCAGTATTTACCAATATACACCTAACACTTTAAACTCAACGTTAAGACATGGGACTATTTTCCCTCGGTTATTACTACCTTTACTGGGCACATGCCATTCCGTGTGCTCGTTAAAATATATGCAGGTAGGGCCAATGAATGTTTAAAAAATTGATTTCAAAAGTGTTGAATTAAACGTAAACAGCCTATATTATTATTTTCTGGCTCAACCTTCCTTTGAAAGCAGGGTCAAAAGAAATGGAACTAATTTATCAGGAAATCAGAAAATGAAGAGTAATCTGCCATAGTCTGTATCGAGTAACCATCCCAGCCTACAGTAATTTTTTTTTTACAAACCGGGACCATGAATCGAACCTAGATCCTCTCAAACGAGAGACTCAAATATCTTACTTATCCACTGTGCCACCTCGCTCGGTGTTAATAAATAGCGTCACTCAAAGTTACTACTGTAATCTACCCAATGCGATAATACTAGTCAAATATTAATAATCTTTAATCGCATAGCCCATATAGACCTATGTACAAGAGCTACATCTTCTAATGTTACGTGTAATACATTTGTGTAACACAAATGTGCATTTGGTTGTTATATGTCTAATAAAGCATCTTGTTTATGTAAACAAGACACACTCAACCCGAGTCGAGTGTGTGCTCTAAGTTTCGTAGCTAGAAAAATGAATATAATTTTGCGTCGCACTGTTACGAATATAAGTGCTAAAGACCATGGTTGGCACCGCACAGTATTTAGTCGATTCTAATAAATTGAGTCATGTTGGAGGGTAGGCCCATATCGTCGGATTGACATCCTTGTCACTAGGGTTTATTCCTTTGAATCGCTTTACGAAACGAGGTCGCAAACCTTTGGACTCGCTTTCGGGAGACATCGGTTAGAATCCCGGTTTCCGAAATTACTCCAGGCGAATACTGAGATGGCTCCTTACTAGAGGCCATGGCCGATTCCTTCCCCGTTTCTGCTTCTATGAGCATCTTGCTCCGACTCTAATGACTTCGCTGTTGATGATACGTCAATACCTACCTACCTACCTACCAACCTTTAAATCGTTTCTCAGGCTTCCTGTAGGTTAATTTTGTTTCTACAATACATAGTGTTATGTGCCAACTTTTTCCACAAAAAAACAGGTTTCGTTTCTGGGAAAATGGTTTTATATGGTTACATTCTTCGCCGTGTATACAAATGTGTATGTCCATTTAAACCATTGAACACTTCCACAGAAACTCATCAAGCCTGATATGGTTAGCACAATTTCAATTAAAAATACATTTATGTAAAATAACCTGCATATTTTCATTTCGTGGCCTTGACTCGACTGTCATCTTACCGATTTCGAAAATATTTTGAAGTTAACGATTTATCAACATATTTTCATGTACATATTTTTGGTAAGTAAATGTATTGCTTTAATCATGCTATTGTTACGTAATAAATGTTAGTTTTGGACATAGCCACTTTCGAAAGAATTTAATATTAATCTTGTTGCTTTCTTATTGCGTGCGATATTTACTGGAAATACTTAATCGAATTTAAAACATAAACCATAACAACGTGAGTCTCGAGGTGCTGCATCAGCAAATCTGAGTGGGTATTTATGTGTTGGGTCAGTTAACTTATTAATTATTTTAGCCACTTCTTATGTCTTAAGTGTTAATCCCCGTTACACCATATTATTTTCATACAAGCTTACAATTTTATTTTACACTTTACATGCGTGGAAAACATTAGTGCATAAATGTTAATTTATACAAGGGAAATGCATTTATTTATTTAGAGAAAACTGTAGTAAACAGTTGAAAAATGCGCTCAGTTGATCAGTTGAACCGTACAATAGTCACATGCCGACCACGCAGAGAAGTCGGCATACTTAAGGTGCGGGAGCACTGGGCATTCCACACCTGCTAAACAATAAAAAAAGTATTATATATTCCATCCAAACTACAACTTACAGTTCATTTCGGTGACATCCTTCATGCAATCATAATAAACGAACGACATCTGGGCCTATAATTACGGCACAGAACGGTGTATAATCCTGGTTAACTGATGCCACACCATCACAAAACTGCATAGCTGGGTTTACAGCTGATACTCAGGCTCACACGAACGTGCTTACCGCGAAACTGTCAGGTTTACAGCCTCCATGTGGCGGCTCGTCAGGCCCCTAACTGCCCAATCCACACAGTGCTGGGGAAATGAAGACACTGCGTGCACGTGAGCCAACCTCGCTGAACAAATGTTCCACACCAAACTAAACATTCTCCTTCGAATAACGAGTTCATTTGTTCATGACTTTGGTGACACTTATCCTTTTTATTCCTTTGGGAAGTACCAAATTAAAACTCGGAAAAAGGGAAATTAGTTTTTCTCCCAGTATGTTTTATGATGTAATTTTTTTTAAATAACTAATTTCTTGGTATTTTTTCTAAAAAGTTTTAATTTGATCGTCGTATTACAATTGTCTGGAATTTAGAAACTCTTTCGCGAGAAATGAAGTCAGCTTTGACAAGTCTACCTTACCTCTAAACGGCGTGAATATGAATTTTATATTAATGTATATATTTGTACTCTATTGTACTGTTTGGGAAACTAAAAAGTTTTCTTAAAGCACCCAAAGGACTAGTGAGGATTTAATTATGTTTCACACATTACTAATTAACCTACTTCCTCCGACCCTTAAATTTCTAGGTAAATTTGTTGACGTTCTAACAAGCTAAGAAAGTAGGGCTCTCTTCTAGAATGATCTATTTAAAAAATACTGTATCATAAAACAAATTCCCGCCAAATGTTGTTATCATTCGGAAAAGATAAACATTTAAAGTAAGGTTTTTTTAAATATGTTAATGGGTACCGTATTTTAGGAGTTACAAACTGACACTTAAAATAACGTTGGTTGTTGACATACGAGAGCAGACCGGAAAAAAACAATGAACCATTTGACTTGAACTTTGCTATCAGTAATGAACCAGCTAACTGGAACGTTACGTCAGATAGGTGGCGATGAAACAGTCAGAAACATAAATGTGATACAATCATGCCAAATTTTATTCTGATTTGCATATAACAAAAAGAAACTGAATTGCAGGTGACAAAAAGTTCTACCTTTACGACTAGTAAGATGTTAAAACATGGAACTACGTCTCGTTGTTCGCTGCCAACTTAACTGTGAGTATTGCGGTCTTTGCTTACGTTAAAATATAGGCAGCTATAGGCAATGTTTTTTTTCATAGGTTGATTTTCAGAGTGCTCACATTATCGTGAACCACCTTTAACACCCAAAGAAAGCCCAAAAAAAAAAAAGGTACGATAAAACGTTNAAACATGGAACTACGTCTCGTTGTTCGCTGCCAACTTAACTGTGAGTATTGCGGTCTTTGCTTACGTTAAAATATATGCAGCTATAGGCAATGTTTTTTTTCATAGGTTGATTTTCAGAGTGCTCACATTATCGTGAACCACCTTTAACACCCAAAGAAAGCCCAAAAAAAAAAGGTACGATAAAACGCTATGTCGTGAATAAGTATTGTTTATCTACTCAGGCTACCAGTTTGGTTGAAAACAGCTCAATTAGTTCGGTTATACGTATAAAGATTGCCGTTGAATAATACGTATGGCGAATCCGTTTCCAAGACTGTTTTACTCTAGTATATTATGTTTAATGTTTTGTTGGCATCTGGCAAATATTTCCTTGAATATTGTAAAACAGTTTTATTTTGACCGTTGGCAATGTTAACCAAAAATGAGTGGAGAATACAACCTAAAATTTGGCACGCACTCCGGAAAAAAAAAAAAAAAATCACATCTTCGAATATATAAAAACATTTTTATTCTTCAGTTTAAAATAAAATGGCAAATTTAAAAGTAAATTGTTTAACTAATGTATAATAGTTTTAGCTGTTCGAAAAACATAAAGAATTTACTTAGAATTTATTAAAAAACACAGAACTACNACTAATGTATAATAGTTTTAGCTGTTCGAAAAACATAAAGAATTTACTTAGAATTTATTAAAAAACACAGAACTAGTTTCCTTTCGCCATTGACAACTTTACTGGGCTTTTTTCAGTCAGTGTGCCCGTTAAAATAGAGGAATGCAGGGGCAGATATATTTTTCAAAGGTTTATTTCAAAAGTGCTCAGATAAGCATGAACAGCCTAATATTTTTAAATTCCACGCGATTGAATTGGTTTCTTTCTGTTTTATAAGCAGTAGAGTAGAATTTTGCCTAATGGTAAAATAAAATCTTTTTAGAACTACACAGGTTAATATTTAGAAATTCCTTTTTCATGTAAAACGAATTTCATCGGTGAAGAATGCGAAAGACGGAAAACCTAGTGACCCAGCAGTTTGCAGTTCAAAAAAGTTGTAAAACCCCGNTCATCGGTGAAGAATGCGAAAGACGGAAAACCTAGTGACCCAGCAGTTTGCAGTTCAAAAAAGTTGTAAAACCCCGTCAGGAAATGATAGTCGTCTGGTCTCAAGTGTTACGTCTTCCTGTTAGCTGCAGATGTCGCTCTTGTGGGGCATCCCAAAACGACACAGCTTACTGATACGAGGAAGGGACTAAGGAGTTTATATTTGTGCCAGTCATGCTGGGCGAAATCCTATCTCAAAGCAATTCTTCTTTTATAAAAATGTTACCACTACCATAACCTATTAAGTATCTTTAAAGGGTAACGTCTGAAGAAGAATATTAATTTCCTTTTACGTTCCGAAGGTGAGGAAAAGGAAGCATTTCATATAAAAGAACTACTTTGGCTTTTGCCTAGAATGAGTATAGAAAATCAGTTGGATAAATACATATCCAGTGAAGCCAATCGGGCTCTAACGCACGACCTGCCAAATATTATCATATCTGATCAGGAAGTGAAGATAGTGGTTTAAAGCTCACTGTTTCACAACAAGCACACAAGTCATTCTTCACGAAGACGTCATGTACCAAGAACGACTTGTTTCATGTTACTTGTAACTTAGGACAAACATTTCTGAATGCTGAGAAAGAATGTCAAATATAAGCTAATTTCACGTATCATCCATGACCACCAAATAACATTGTTATAGTCACTTCGCCCGAAGAACTGACTTGGCTGCGCCTACCCCAGTGAAAGATAGAGACAGAACAACTCGCAAAGCACCACCCACAGGTAGTTGGCATACGGGCAGACGAATCTGCAGGCGTTCTCTCCCACCAGCCATGCCACCATCGTCCAATTGTTTCCTTTCCTGAGGAGAAGAGGTGCAGCATTGGCAGATTTCCCAAGTCCCAAACTACAGCGGTGCTACTATATTTGTTACTTAGACGTAACATCACTAAGTTTGAAAAAATGTTCTCGTTTTTTGCTTACTTTGAATTGGGAAGAAAAATGTACAGCGTAGTGATCGTATTCTACCCGTACGTAAGGGCGGTTCACCATAAAGTGAGCATTTTTGAGGCCCTAATTTATTTTTTTCTGTCAGCCATTTTTTCATCCTTCCACAACTTTTTAATATAAATATTGCAATGTAAGTAATGAACACAGTGTATTTATTTCACCGCATTCAAAAGTTAACCTCTAAGATTAAAGTAAAATAAATTTATTAACTATTATTTCAAATGAGAGTGCTTCAAGAAGAGCTCACTTCACCGTGAATAGCCTATAGATGTGTATGCCTATCCGAATACTTCGTGTGTGTATGTTAGATTCCTTATATTTATCAACTTTGCTCTAGCCAAATAAATTTGATGTAAATATGATACATACATAATAGGTTGAACTAAATTTCGTAACGCAATACTGTATTTTGTTTGGAATTGTTTAACAAAATGCTAACATTTTATTAAAACTATAAATAGTAACACGTGTGTAATAAAGTCTTAAATATTCATCGCGTGAAATATTTACGACTCTTAACATTTTAATTTTACTATTTGTAACAGTAACTATGTAATCTATTGTAGAAATATATATCACGTAGCCACTTCACGTTGACATGTTTATCCATATATGTTTTTAAATGACTCGCAAATATCGCCAAATAAAAATCTCGTTAATATCGGTTGAGTGAGGCGATGCAGTAGTAATACAATTGACCGTATTTGATAGGACTCGGATTCAATTGACGATACAGCCACTCTGATTCCAGTTTTACATATTTTTTTGGAAATCTCTTAGGCGGATACTGTTGTAGTTTCTCGATACAGGCAATGGTTGTTTCCTTCGTCTTTTCCGACTGTTCGAGCTAGCGGTTCCGTACTAATGACTTTGCAATCGATTAAATTTTTTTACGCTCTACCTAATGTAAGGCCATTAAGAACGGTCGCCAAGCACTTGGAAATAATGCAGTAGGCAAACGAAAGGCCTATCCTCCACAAAATTCTATCTGTTTGACGACCTTCCATTCGTTTGAAATATTTTGTGATGGTCAGAAACACGAACAAGATCCTGGCGAAAAATTCTTCTACTTCATACAAGTTTTCAAAACTTTGAATTTGAGAATACTGTGATACTATAAAGTTAAAATTATTTCGTAAATTTTTTTTGGCAAATATAGCAATTTGTTGATACATAGATTTTTTGAAGTAATATAGCAAAAATTTTGAAGAACCAAGAATATTTACGACAACAGATTTCTCTGTTTCATTTTCNATTTTTTGAAGTAATATAGCAAAAATTTTGAAGAACCAAGAATATTTACGACAACAGATTTCTCTGTTTCATTTTCTACAATATTAGCTGGATTTTTGTATTGGTTTTAAAAATTGTTCAATTTTGAAGGATTAAATATTATTAGCTATTTTATATTTGAAAAAATTTTGCATAGTGCAAATTTGATAGGTTTTGTGAAATTCATTCGGAAAGTGCAAATTTGGAAAAACCTAATATAAAACTATAATTATTTATTTGCGCTCTGTAATATAGAATTTATAATACGCAATCTGAAAAAAAGCGGAGCACGCAGAGAGGTNTAATACGCAATCTGAAAAAAAGCGGAGCACACAGAGAGTTAAAGGTCCTAAAAAAAGACGTAAATTATTACACGTGAATACCATCCTTTGATCTGTAATTGTTAAGTGTTGCAATGACCTTATCTTACAGAACTGCTAACATAGTGCATTCGTGGTTCCTCCACGATTTTAGCCACAGTGCTCCGAGGCGTGTGCAGAGTATCAGACCGTCAACACAGCGAAGGAAGATCACAGAGATGACAGTATGCCACGCAGACGACTTAGACAACGCTAAATCATTTAACGGGGCATGATAGGGGCAGCATCGTGGGACCGCACGAGGCTGTGTGGACGTATCGTGCATCTGGCAGGCATGCGGGACATTAGGAAGTCACACTGGTCCGATCATGGAGCCAGTGACATCCACATAACGTCTTGAAAGTTCCGATCAACCAAGACTGACCAGACGTAAGGGGAATCACTGCATTGTGCTTGAAGCATTACGCNCGCTAAATCATTTAACGGGGCATGATAGGGGCAGCATCGTGGGACCGCACGAGGCTGTGTGGACGTATCGTGCATTTGGCAGGCATGCGGGACATTAGGAAGTCACACTGGTCCGATCATGGAGCCAGTGACATCCACATCANCATTAGGAAGTCACACTGGTCCGATCATGGAGCCAGTGACATCCACATCACGTCTTGAAAGTTCCGATCAACCAAGACTGACCAGACGTAAGGGGAATCACTGCATTGTGCTTGAAGCATTACGCAACCCCACGACACAGTTGCTGGGAATAATACAACGACGATCACCATAACGCACCATGCCCAGGCGACTGGCATCAGCCGAATTACAGGCTCACCCCCCAGTACGTAGGCTGGTGTTAATGCCATAGAAGAGACGGGGGTATCTGAACAAATTCCGTAAGCCGAAGGCATTGAGTAGTGACGAGTGGCGTTAAATCATGTTCAGCGATGAATCTTGGTTCCAGCACTACCACGGAAGACCGTCGTATGCAAGAATGGTGACGCTGCTACCTCCTGATTGTATTGTGGAGAGATATAGCTCATTCACGGCCACTCCCAATTTTTCTGAAGCCCTGCTGAAGTTCCATACTTAGAGGCTATTTATTCCTCCACCTCATGCAAACAAAACTCAACTAAATCTATACAATGACACAAAAGAAACAAGGCAACGAATTTTTCCGCACTCAATGTAATAATATATTGCCTAAGAACAATTTTTACCAGGCATTACCAATGCTCCTATTTTCTTACTGTTTTTATTCGAATTGATTATAAAGACAAGTACGTAAATCTTTTTTCCCAGAAACTAAGCAGACGAAGTTTGGTCCAAACAGATATTTTATTAACATTTTTTAGCCAGAATTTGAAGTGCTTTAGACGTATTAACTCATACAATTTAATGAGGTTGTTCTCACTGTAATTTAACCAAATTTATATTTAATTTTTACTGCATAAAAAATTTGAAATCAAAAATCGTATATCTTCCCCTGAAATAGAATAAATAGATGTTCATGAAATAATTAAATAAATTACAAAAAATTGTGTAGAATGTGTGTGTGATTTCGTTTAAAGTTTAATTTGATAGCATTGAATAGTAACTTTTTTACATTTCAAAGATAAAGTGAAAGCCATTGAGAGCGAACGTACTAATAAATTTCTGCACCTATTACACAGGCCAACAAAACATATTTTGTAAAATTTTTTTAAATACATGCAGCTGAACGTATGTATTTTTGGATGCTGAAACCGAATCTGGCATCAGTTTTTTTTATAACCCACAGTTCTCTCACAATATGCATTTGTATTTAAAATGTGATGTATGCAATTGTATTAAAAAAAAATTCATTACATACATTTTAAGTGTTTATATTTTGGTATTTCCTTTCATTCTTCTCTTTGAAGCTTATTATGTAGCTTTCTCTCCGATGTGATGTATTTTGTTGTTTTCGGTGAAGCGACCAGCAGTAATCACANTGAAGCTTATTATGTAGCTTTCTCTCCGATGTGATGTATTTTGTTGTTTTCGGTGAAGCGACCAGCAGTAATCACACATCATGCTGACATTCCACCGTCCCTGGTAACGTTTCTCCATCACTTTGATGTTCTGGCGAAACAGCTCCCCCTGCNGGCAAAGAATTTTTCCGCACTCAATGTAATAATATATTGCCTAAGAACAATTTTTACCAGGCATTACCAATGCTCATATTTTCTTACTGTTTTTATTCGAATTGATTATAAAGACAAGTACGTAAATCTTTTTTTCCCAGAAACTAAGTAGACGAAGTTTGGTCCAAACAGATATTTTATTAACATTTTTTAGCCAGAATTTGAAGTGCTTTAGACGTATTAACTCATACAATTTAATGAGGTTGTTCTCACTGTAATTTAACCAAATTTAGATTTAACTTTTACTGCATAAAAAATTTGAAATCAAAAATCGTATATCTTCCCCTGAAATAGAATAAATAGATGTTCATGAAATAATTAAATAAATTACAAAAAATTGTGTAGAATGTGTGTGTGATTTCGTTTAAAGTTTAATTTGATAGCATTGAATAGTAACTTTTTTACATTTCAAAGATAAAGTGAAAGCCATTGAGAGCGAACGTACTAATAAATTTCTGCACCTATTACACAGGCCAACAAAACATATTTTGTAAAATTTTTTTAAATACATGCAGCTGAACGTATGTATTTTTGGATGCTGAAACCGAATCTGGCATCAGTTTTTTTTATAACCCACAGTTCTCTCACAATATGCATTTGTATTTAAAATGTGATGTATGCAATTGTATTAAAAAAAAATTCATTACATACATTTTAAGTGTTTATATTTTGGTATTTCCTTTCATTCTTCTCTTTGAAGCTTATTATGTAGCTTTCTCTCCGATGTGATGTATTTTGTTGTTTTCGGTGAAGCGACCAGCAGTAATCACACATCATGCTGACATTCCACCGTCCCTGGTAACGTTTCTCCATCACTTTGATGTTCTGGTGAAACCGCTCCCCCTGCTCTTCACTCACATCACCCAAGTTGTCAAGATGGTTGTGTAAGAAGTGGACTTTAAGGCTCATCAGGCATCCCAGATTTTTGAACTTGTCTATCATATTAGATACGATAAGTTCATAGTTTGGATCTTTAACATTGCCCAAAAACTTAGTCACAACTTTCTTAAATGATATCCAAACCTCCTTTTCCTTTATAATCATTTTTGTTTCAAAGTTGGAATCGAACATCATAATACGAATGTCAGGCCCAACGAAAACCCCTTCTTTCAGTTTAACTCCTGATAAATGAGGAAACGTTTCACATAAATACTTAAAACATTCACCATCTTTAGGCAAGACTTTTACAAACTGTTTCATTAAACCTAATTTAATGTGAAGAGGTGGTCGAAGAATTTTTTTTGGGTCTATTAAAGTTTTATGCACAATGTTCTTCTTTCCAGGTGCTAGGGTTTTTCTTGCAGGCCAATGTTTTGTGGACCAGTGTCGATCCCTTGCTCTGCTGTCCCACTCACATATAAAACATGGAAATTTAACAATCATCTGAATGATTTTTTGGTTCTCTCCATATC
This sequence comes from Clitarchus hookeri, assembly GCA_002778355.1. Lineage (NCBI taxonomy): Eukaryota > Metazoa > Arthropoda > Insecta > Phasmatodea > Phasmatidae > Clitarchus > Clitarchus hookeri. The sequence goes on from NQII01000746.1 coordinate 119,002, forward strand.
ATGGGTACTGCAAATATAAAAGCTATCTTTTCTTTTTTTGACCATTTTCTTAGGTCTTCAGCACAAACATATCATACCTTGTGTGGAGCCCAAGGTTTTTCTTGATCACCGAGTTTTATTCCAAAATATACCTAGTATACTTTTTTTTAACTAACTCTGTAATGTTTCTTTGATGTTTTTTAATTACAAACTTACCACATGTATAACAAAAACTGTTAGGAAAGTTTTTACAACCACGGTTAGCCATACTTATAGCACATGGGCAAAAAGCTGAAAAGTGAGGTTGTATTGACTGAAAGAAAACAAACAGTCGTACCACCACTGTCAAACCAATTTCATTTAGATTTACTTTATGTTTTAGTATATTAATAATGTATATCAAGTATATAAAATGTATGTAAATGTACATAAAATATATAAATAAAGTATATAAAAATGCAGAGATATTAGATAAACAATGAATTTCTCACATTTCGTATATTCAATTGAAAAAAATGGTGGTTGTTTTTTAACTTTTTTATTATTATTCTTGGACTCAGCACACCAAAAAACATAAAAATCCGGNAAAAAAATGGTGGTTGTTTTTTAACTTTTTTATTATTATTCTTGGACTCAGCACACCAAAAAACATAAAAATCCGGCAAAAGCATTATAAATGTTTTTTTATCGTTGGCCTGTGTTACTCATCTGAACATACGTACAGCAATCTGATTGGTACAGTAAAACTTCAGCAATATTTGAATTTTTCCCGCAGTAAACACAACTATAATAAACTAACAAAATATTCTCTTGTTGGTAAAGAAGTATGGTTGCTTCCGCAATAAAACCAGATTACAGAACTGTTATGTAGTCACTTCTCTACTGATCTCCTTTCAGTGCAGGAGTTATGCTTGTGTATAGTATATTCGCGGTATTTTCACACGTTTGTAATCAAACGTTTCAAAAATCACCCCATGTATAACGCGTTAGGCTGTTTCTTAAATATGTCCTGTATCAAAAGCGTATTATACATCTGTTAACATAAAAATATCTTATTTTTGGTAANGGCTGTTTCTTAAATATGTCCTGTATCAAAAGCGTATTATACATCTGTTAACATAAAAATATCTTATTTTTGGTAAAATCGAACTTTCACATATATTTTATTTATGAATTATAATGTTTCATTTATGATCAGTACGTTCATGGGCTATGCCTCATATTAAAATTCGCTTCCAGTTGGCGCCANAATTATAATGTTTCATTTATGATCAGTACGTTCATGGGCTATGCCTCATATTAAAATTCGCTTCCAGTTGGCGCCAACGACACTAATCTGTATAATGAACTATACATATAAATGTACAATGCCTGTGCAGGAATAATCAATTAATTTAATAATTCTTCTAACGAAGAATTTAAAGGATGACATATTTTATCATGGTTTTAGACACATATTTTAATATAACCACATTTTCTCGGTGACGTAGAAAAGTTATATGATATCCTAAGTTTGTAAGATCGAAACACATGAGAGGTGTTTTATTGATAGTACAATGGAAGAAATAAAAAAAAACTACTAAAATTGAGCGCCATTTATGGAACTTCTGTTATTCGAATATCGTACATGAATATAGGGAATTTAATTTCGGTAATTGTCTTCCAAAAGTTCCGTATTTGTAGTTAACTGTAATATGGCACTTGCACGGATCCGCCTCTTTCGGGAGGTCGCGCTCCTCAGATGTTCACGCCCTTGTCTCTGTTTAAGGAGAAGCCACGCAGTAGTTTACGCCCTGTGTACAGAGGTCGCCTCTGTACACAAGTTCAGCTCGTCCGGCCATCGTTGTGCTGTCCCCTCGGGTGTCAACATCGCTAAACGACACGGCCACCAGGCCATAAGGGCGACGCACTTTACGGTTTTTTTTATCGATCTTATTGTTTTCCCCCTTTTTTTTTCACCTCGCATCTGATTCTCGGATGGCTCACGAACTAAAACTAACCTGGACCTGTGTATTAAACGCACACTTATCCAACTGCTTAAGCCTGTATCCCACGATAACAATTTTCCGTACAAGCTCGGCCGGAAGATTCCACGAGACCTGCTACAGGAGCCTGCATGCGAGCAGTTATGGAGAGTTCTTTCTAATAACCTATCCAACGAAAATTGTTGCCACACCAGTAAAGGCGTGTGCATTTGTTTTATGACTTTACATCGGAAACTCTGTTTCAGGAGCAATCTTCACTCATGAATTCAGCATTATGTGTTTACGAACAGAGCCTAGTCGTTTTGTTATAATAATTGCAACTTTTGTGTTAAATAAACACGAATGTTAACCATTTCTTTCAAACAATGCTTTTTTAGAAACAGAAAACATTTTCGTGTTTTTTACATGTACTATTTATTCGTGTTTAATAGTCTTACGTTCTTTCTCAAAGAAAACTAAACAAAGTGGCTCTTCCACCCTCTCTCTGTTTGGATGAAATTTCAACCTCGTAGGAAACCTTCCGTCGAAAATTGCACACGACCAATTAAGAAAACGTTCNCTCTGTTTGGATGAAATTTCAACCTCGTAGGAAACCTTCCGTCGAAAATTGCACACGACCAATTAAGAAAACGTTCCTGAAAACGGCCAGCAGATGGCCAAAACTTCCATAGAACCATCCATACAAGCGGCCATACAGGCTTGCATGGAATCGTCTAAGGAATCTTCCATCGCGGCATACAGGCTTAACCCGAGATTCGAAAATTGCACTCTCAGAAATTTGTCGTCAAATCACCACAACACGTTATACGCGTATTGGGAAAACACTAACGGTAATGTTTTTGTTTTGCATAATTTTATGATAGCTTTCCTACATGGNCGTTATACGCGTATTGGGAAAACACTAACGGTAATGTTTTTGTTTTGCATAATTTTATGATAGCTTTCCTACATGGACTGAATGAGTAGTGAATTTCCCATCTGCGTACGGTAGCAATTCTATATTTTCATTCTGATGTGTGGTAAATGTTCCGTACTATGTATACATTATAAATCCCCATTATAGTTGAGGAAGTTTAATAAGAAATTACGATGTAAAATTTACACTAACGATCTATCTATGCAGATTGCACAGTAGGGTCTGAGACCCACCACAGAAGGATTTTATTAGACCGATGAGTCGGTAACTGAACGGTTTAATAAAAGATAAAGGCATCGCGCTCGCATTCATAATCAATACAACATCCCTTCTGAGTACAGTCCTTCGAGAATTTCCAATATGAGCACCTTCAGTGCTTTCATCCCGAATGTTAATGTTTTGGTAAAGTTAAGCGTAGGCAAGACGGAGTTGCAGCTTAGATGGTTGTTCACTGTTTCACTTTTCGAAACGTCATATGTTCACGTACTGGATAATGCAAGTACGTGTATCGAAGTAGGAATGGAGGGTTCACCGACAATGTTACTAATAAACAAAATATTAATTTTACTGCTACGCTGACATTACATTTTAAATTCATTATTTTCGGAATATACTGAATGTTAAAAAAAAATGTATATAAAAAGAAATCGGTTCGCAAATTTTATCATCATCTCAGAATATTTTCTCGATATTCTGTATGTTGTTGAAGTTGCCAGTATTTGGAACAACGTACATATTTACGTTGAACGATATAATTTATCAATTAAGGTATCTAGTGTGACCCATTTCAACAAATATAATGCATATATCCGCACGTATATTTTTTGACGGAGTACTTTTTAAATCTACCCTTGAAAAGATACTGCATAATGCTTTTTAAGTATAACGGACATAACTGCTTTTGTATTAGATCAGCAAAATTAAATGAAAATGAATTGTTACTGCCAACAAAATTGGCAGTTAAAATCTTTAATTCAACGCTTGTTGTACTTCTATAGTGTTGCTTTAACTTAGAATTAGTATTCTAGGCTTGCAGTTATTGGCAATAGGCAATATTCACCTTAGGATGTTTCCGCCATTTCTTTAACATAATATGTCTTTTTAGTTTATTTAACTTAGAATTAATATTCTTCGTTATAAAGCGAGACAGCTTAAAATGAAATACCTGATTATAAATACTATGGTTTGCAATCATATACACTATTTACTTTAAGCCATTTTCAGGACTTGTCTTTATATTTACTTACAATTCACATTGTTAAAATGGTTTTAGTCTTATATTAACAAAATTATCCCGAATATGTCTGTTTTGTATTTGTGTCTTATGTGATGAGAATTACAAACTACTGCAATTTTTTACGATCTTTTTTAAGTCGACGAAGAAAACTGTTTCCTACATTAAAATTGAAGACTTGAGTTTATTTAAATTATCAATGTGATTTTTGGCCCAAAAAGTATTTGAACAAATATGCAGAAACTTTGATGATACAGAAAATAGAATATATGAACTGAAGTAAAAGGAAATATCCGAAATAGTAACATTTTTACACTATTTTCTAAAAATAAAAAAAAACCCCTGGCCTTTAGCCAATATTCTTAGACTAAATAAGCATGGGTTCCTGAAGTAAATCACACGAAGGTTTTCAGACCTTCGACGGGACCAGGTGCACGATTTTCTCAGAAATATTTCACAGTTGAGGAGTTTTTAAATAAATTTCAGGTCGCTCGGAACAGAATGATAAGCGGCAATACAAATGCGATGTTTGAACGCTGCAGTCGCCTGTAGGTACGTCACCCGCACGACGCCAGAGCCCCGCAGCTGCGACGTAGCGCGCGAAATTCGAGAAGGTGGCGCATCCTGGCGTCGCGTCGTGTGTACGTCGCTGACTGGCTAATGGCGAAGTCAATAAACCCGACTTCCAGGGATTCCAAGAATCTGATCGCTGCCTTAGATCGGCTGTCAAGCGCACGTGAGTGCTGGGCCGCTAAGTCAAAGATAACTTCGTACTCGGAATTGAGGCGTTCTTTCCTAGACACGCTAAACCAAATATAGTAAATATATTACACTTTACCACTTACAATAATTGCACTTGTGTGGATATTTATATGACCTTTTTATGTTGCTGCAGCGATATACTTATCAGCATATATTATCTTGTCAGTCTTTATTTATGGGAATTGCACCATTTACAACATATGCTGAAAACTTACCGGCATTTAACCGCACTAACAATAATTGCATTTTTTTTAAATTTGAGCTTCTGAATAATGTTGGAATTTGTTACTTATTTGAAAGAAATGTGTCAGGATAGGATGGCTAAGTTGATTTTAAATAAAATAAATTAAAATCTACTACTAATTTAATATTTTTAGACTTTTCACAATATTTAATCGAATTGGCTCACGTTTGAGTTCTACAAACTAATTTTGCTACTGTTTACAAAGTTCTGTTCGCAAAACGTAGAAAAGATATTCTGTGCGAACGTTTCATTCGCCAATTATTCTTTATGTTGTGTTTAAGACCACATCTCCAAGAGTGCTGCACCGTAGGTTCTGAACAAAAATAATGAAATATGTGTAGTTTCTCTTCGTATTATAAGTTTATGACACTTTTAAAAATAAAGTTTCCCATCCAAGTATTTGGAATGTGCGAATCAAGTAAGGGAATTTCGAAGAGAGAGCACTTCATTCTCACCATATTTAATTTTGGTTTCAGTTACGTATACTTATTTCTTTCGTCTATCCGATACGCTCAACTCGACTTCTCCACCTGAAGCTCTTTATAATGCGACCAGTTTTTCTGCTTGTGTTGTTTGCTGAACTTCGTAATTTAAAGTGAAAGCAGTATATTCTATTGCTCATAAAGTTTTTAAGAAAGATACATATTTTTGACCTCACTCTCTCCGCAGGATTTATTTTGCCATTTTTGTGACTTTGGAAGCGGAATTATAAGAATAAAATTTTGTTTACACATCAATGCATTTCAAATGACAAAATTGCAACTAAATATTCCATTTAATTTAAATTTTCTACGTAGGCATATTTTTGCAAATAAGAATTATGACTCTCACTTATTTGTAAATAGTTCTGTATTAAATCGAAATTCACGCAGTCTTTTCAATAAATCATACTTTCAAGTAAATTAACTGTTTTTTGCGGACTTATCAATTTACGCAAAGGTTCTTTATTAATTGCGAAAATCGAATATCTTCTTACGTAATCACATACAATACACAGATAAATAAATTTTCTAAATTTACCGCTAGCTTAAAAGTGACCGGTTTGGAACAGCCAGCAGCCAGTACACCTTGCGGCGGAAATTTTCCCTATGACAAACTCTCCCACAAGATATCTTGTTTTCTTCCTAACCTGAGTAGAATGAGCCTTACGTTGGGGGAAGCAAGTGGTCTGACCACTACATCGCAGGGCCCTTCAGGAATACAGGACTTTAGACTTACTTCCCCAAATAAGTTAAGTTTTGGATTACAAGAGAATAGGACACATTACGGTATATAAATATTTTCTCTAAAAGGCAAACAAAGAGTCTATCTGAACAACTGAAATAATATGCTGGCCTGCAGTTTTTTTATTCAGGATCCCGAAGCGTAACAGTAGAGAACTGAAATATAATTTTACGTGAAGAAGTTTTTGAAATAAAATTGTAAGTAGGCCCTCAAATATGCAATGGAAAACATTTTTAGTTTGAAATTCGTATTTTGTTATTTTGATGAAAATGGCAGTGTGTTATAAAACTGTAAAGCTTACTGAGAAGGAAAAATGTTGCATGTTTAGTGATAAATGTTTTATTGCTACTAACGAACGTTGTCAAGTTTCTAACGGAGACAAAGAGATGTAGCGATAATTCGTGATTCAAACGTACTATATAAACTAGTGATGTAACGATTCCACTTTTTCTCGATTCTTGATCTCGATTCCGATACCACTCTCGATTCTCGATTCCAAAAATCGCGATTCCTTTAGTTTCAGACAATTACTTTACAGAACTAAATACCTTATAGCAGGGTGTGAAATTTAATTATTAAAACTAGGCCTACATCAGGAGTATTACTAATATAAATAATATAACACTTGAACAGTGGGAGCATATTCATATGAACATCCAAAAAGTTCAAGAGGCATATGAGATAATATAAACAGGCACTGAAAACATACATCTTATCAAATAACGAAGTTAAAAAGTAACACATGCTTATCACACTAAGATCAACTTTGAAACTCATAGATTTTTCTGTAAAATACAGCAAAACATTCGTCAATGCAGTTTAATCGAAAATAATTCCAAACCTCACTTGCTATGATAAATGTTCACAAACGAATTACATTATTAAAATGTTTCCAAGAATAGCACAGTGAAAACAATTAAGTTTTACAAAAAAAAATAAAAATGTTTTCGTCACATGCAACTGATAGGCACAATAATTGCAGGACGTAGATTCATAGTACTATAATAGGCTGATGTTTACCATAAACAAAACATAGCGGGGTGGGATTGAGATTTGAGCAAGGAAAATTTCGGGCGGGACTGATAATACATTTTCACGCGGGAAAAGGACGAAACATCCCCATTATTGCCTCTACATATAAAGGCATTTCGCAAACATTTTATTTGGAAGACATATAAATTACACTGCTCATTTTTTAAAACGATCGTATGGAAATATTATTCTTGTTATAATCAAACGCGTGCGTTTTGTTTTTTGAATGGCGTGGTTTGTTTGTTTGCTTCTATACTATCAGCGCTGCCGCCATATTAAGCCAACGTGCTAGTAGACTAGTAAACAATCATGACAGACGCCAGATGGTCGTTCCAAAGCCGTAAGATGTCGGGAAACTTAGTTTCCTTTTACGATAATACTTTTTTTTTTTTTTTTTTCGGAAATATTACAACCGTACGAATAAAATTTCTTCTCGTTCTTTACCAAGTCATAACGTAAACAATGACGTTTGCACACGTAATTTATGACGTTGTGAACGAAGAGGCGTCATATCAAAGCCACAAGAAGGCACAGTGCCATTGTGAATATTCCATGAGTGGAATAAAAAGTTAGTTTCTGTTGCGTGCAAATTAATAAAGTGCTATATTCTTCATATAAATCCTTTGCTGTAGAAACGTTCCAATCATCTGCTATGTGGTAGGTTTTAGGATCACTTTTTTATTCGAGCGTGTAAAGTATAGGTCACGCAAAAAGTGAGGCCGTGTTCGAATTAGCACTTTTAGTTTACTGAAAGGTCACGCGACCTGAATTAGTCGACTAAATAATGACGTACTTGGTACATTAGTATTTATTTTATTTTTAGTATGTAACAAAACTTGCTAAAATACCAAACTAACAAATCACGACCATCTTTAAATAAGTTATTGTCAACGGCGACCGAACTGAAACTCCTAAATACTTATATATTAAATGGTGAATTCTAACACGGCCAGCATCGTTTTATTTTCAGATTCAATTATTGGCATAAATCAAGTAATTTTAAACCGTTTTGGAGAGGTGATAGGTTATCTGTTTGTAGTATTTGGTTTTTAATGCTTCGATTCCTGGTCTTCCGATTCTCGATTCCACGATTCTTCAAGAATCGAGGGTATCGAGGAATCGAGGAATCGAATTTGACATCACTAGCACTAATATAAACTGCTATACGACATAGTTCCTGTTACGATTGGTAAATGCATTTTCTACTCTGATTATCTTATCTATTTGCAGATGGATCGCAAACTTTCAGTATATTACCAGCAGAATTCTCATTAGTACAGTGAAACGAGGAGCATCATCAAACACGCAGAGTACATAAAATAAAGAAAGTAAACGCTGAACATTCAGACAGCATTACATTGGAAGCTGGCCGACAGGCGACTTTTACAGCGATAAGTCAGTGCGTGCAGTAATCGCATCAGTGTTATTAGTGGTATCGGCTGTTTACGGTTAATTGAGCACTTTTGAAAGCCCTGCTTAGGATATAGTTTTCTCCTCAATTCATATCCTTCCACCGCATGTAACATTTACTTTGCCACGGAGCTAATGACTTCAGTTATGCGTCAGTCAAATGTTATTAATGCAGAAATTCGTGCACTAATGCATATAAAGCAAAAAAAGAGAGCAATTACTAGATTTGCTATGAATTAAAACATTACACTCGCAATGCAACGTCAAGAATTAGGGCTATTTAATCCAACTCAGTGCTAACATGTAACTGACAGACTGCAAGCCGGAACGTAAGTTGGCCTAGGATGCAGAACCGGCAGTGATTTTTTTCTTCACATGTNCCGACAGGCGACTTTTACAGCGATAAGTCAGTGCGTGCAGTAATCGCATCAGTGTTATTAGTGGTATCGGCTGTTCACGGTTAATTGAGCACTTTTGAAAGCCCTGCTTAGGATATAGTTTTCTCCTCAATTCATATCCTTCCACCGCATGTAACATTTACTTTGCCACGGAGCTAATGACTTCAGTTATGCGTCAGTCAAATGTTATTAATGCACAAATTCGTGCACTAATGCATACAAAGCAAAAAAAGAGAGCAATTACTAGATTTGCTATGAATTAAAACATTGCACTCGCAATGCAACGTCAAGAATTAGGGCTATTTAATCCAACTCAGTGCCAACACGTAACTGACAGACTGCAAGCCGGAACGTAAGTTGGCCTAGGATGCAGAACCGGCAGTGATTTTTTTCTTCACATGTNAATGGGGCCCGGTCCGCCTAGGCGGGAGGCGAGCAGTCCAACCACTACTACCCCGATGTAACAAGTGCCCAGTTTACCGCAGGTGGAGGTCGGCCCGTGGAACGCATACTCGTGGTGGCGTGGCGAAGAAGGAGGGGGGTCGTGGACCGTGTTCGGGGGCGGCGCGGGCGAAGGCGGACTCACTCTGGCGGGCGCTGGCTAGCGGCGGCACTCCCGCTATATCGATCAGCTGGCGTACTTGCCCCCCATACAACTTCAACCCCCTCCCCGTGCATCCCAACGTCCGCCCTGCACGCCGACCTTGGTCGCGCCGCGCCGCTCAGAGCCGTCTAACAGCGGGCTTCACACTCAAACTACCTTGGCACACAGCACCTGCAGGCCTTAACAGTAGAAACTCACATTACTTAAGAGGAATACGCTCTGATGCGTTTTCTGTGAAATCGTTGTTTGCGCGTATTCGCGTATCTCGGTCAATAAATATTGTGGAAATACGACTTTTTTCCAGAAAAGGTGGGGAAAAAAAAAAAAACCTATTCTTTGTTTACTTTTATCATATGATGTATACTAATGAAGAGGGGAAAAATCGTGATAGTGGTTAAACTTTGCATTTTTAAAGCACGCCTAGGCAGTTTCCTTAGGCAGCAAGAGAAAAGTATAATCATGCGGGCGTAGTTTAAACTGAGGGCTTTCATCGCGCGTAATGAAGTTCCCGTTGTTACAGATCTAAATTACGCACTACAGGAGCACGACGGAAACGCTGCACGCCTTGCGCGTAGGGGCGATGAGGCGCCAGGCGTGAGTGTTAGTGTCGCCCTTATCGCTCCCTCGCTTCTTGATGCGCAGCCGTGGAATTCTCCTGTACCGCGACATCCGGCCGCACATGCCGGCAAAATGGCATCGCTTGCGACCAACGTATCGAAACGCCGTTCGCTAATCAGCGCCTGGTAACTACTACTTACCAGCCAACACCCCAGTCAATAGTGATTATATTATACAGCGCGCAGTAATGAGTCCGTCATAAAACCCGTATCCAGAGCTTCGTGCAGCTAATCGGAAAACGGGCACGCCCACATCGAAGAAGCCCCCCACGCTATTTCGCCCCTGTGTACTTATTTACTCTGTGGTAGAATACTGCACACGATCGGACACCTAGTGCGAAATTGATTCGCAACTGCACAGTTACGTGCTATTTTTAGCCAATGAATAGGGATACCCGATTTTCACGAAAAGATTTCACGACTAGCTGTATTTCATAACACTTTAGCTCGGATCAACTTTCATGATTGGATGGTTTGAGTGCTACAAGTCTTAGGTATCTGAGCGCGAATTACAGACGTACATAATTGTAGTTGCCTAATTCTGATTGGCCAGTCAAGAAGGAAAATGTCTTCTCAGAAAGACACGCCACCAAAAAGCAAAAGAAAACTGAAAAAAGAAATCTTTTCGCGAAATTCGGGTGTCCCTGCCAATGAAACTTCGCGGTGAGTCTGACGTCAGTTGGCAGTGTTGATAAATACTATTTTGGTGTATCGTCTATCTTGAAATACAAAAAAATTGATCATCATATTTACTGTGATTTCCAAATGAACAGTTAATTTAAAGAGTTGGCATATTTCCTTAAAAATAATTAATTTTTTCGTGATCGGCAAATGTTGGGACACGTAGAGTGACTACTCTGCAGCTCTTATGCGCACTTTACCTAATTTTCCCTCTACAGACTTTGCAGTTTCATCTTCAAGGCAGAAGTAGCTTTTATATACCTGGGATAGGGAAGAAAGAGGTTGCAAAGTTATAATCTGAAAAATAAAGCAAAGTATCAAAGTTTAGTGAACGGGACTATACACATGGTGCAGATTTACCAACATTTTCAACCAATCAAATAATATTTCTATGCCATTTTATGTATATAAATTTTTGAACGATTTTCCGAACTAATAACTTTTTACACAAGGTATAATTGGCAAAAAAAATTGGCAGTGTCGTATCTTGTGATTTCGTTATTTGTATAAACACTACGACGTTCATTGTTTTCTAAATTACTTTCAATAATCACTTATCTAGTGATTTAGTTCACCGGAGGGGTAAACAACTCGGCGTCGTGTTTCATGTTTTATCATTTAATGTCCATAATCCGAGTTTGTTTCTGTTGCAAGAGTAAAATGGAGTTTGGAAAAAGTGTGTGAAACAAAATCATATCTTTCACAATTGGGCAGCTTTGCAAACTCAGATTTCTGGCGTTACTTTCCCTAAAAGGAAACACGGTTTCTTTGCGTTGAACAATTATTATCACATTTCTGTCATTATAAGAGTTACTGGTAGCATCTNTCCCTAAAAGGAAACACGGTTTCTTTGCGTTGAACAATTATTATCACATTTCTGTCATTATAAGAGTTACTGGTAGCATCTTTAGTACGGAAGTAGTTAAGTATTATTAGTCCTTACTACATTGTCTCCTCAATACCTTGATTCAAAAACCGGACTTCGGCGATTAGTTTGAAATATTACCATCTAAACTATTAGATATTGGCGGTACTAGGCTTGGCTTATATTGTAATTATGGGCAATCGATCTCTACAATCCTTCCTCGCATCGGTGTTAGCACAGAATACCTGAGAATCCAAAATCAAAAAATACGCTCATACTACGCACTACAGGAGCGCCAGCTAAATAGCTCGACTTGCAGTAATGTGGCAGAACGTCATTAACCAATCAACACCCAACGATCAATTAGCCCTATATGAGAATTGAACCGTATAGTCTATTCGCAGTGTCTTCAAACGTTTTGAATAAAACCTTTGAAAAAATCACCCCATGTACATATGATGTGTCTGGTGGTATTCTAAATATGTCATGTATCACAAGCGTTTTGTACTTGTGTTAACATAAAATGCCGTNAAAAATCACCCCATGTACATATGATGTGTCTGGTGGTATTCTAAATATGTCATGTATCACAAGCGTTTTGTACTTGCGTTAACGTAAAATGCCGTTTTGACGTGACAACGTCTTAAATTAGGTTGCGGCTGGGAGTCACTTATGAAAAAGTGTAACGCTCGGTAACGTTACGATGAGTCACCGAGGAGGGGTAATCAAGGGAGGGAAATGAGGGGAGGAAACAGGAGGGGAGCCGAGCCGGCCAAGGAGAAAGCCACCTTGCATGGAAGCAATTCCAAAGACGAACGACGCGGTGGAGCTAGCGTCGCAGTTTTACAATTAATAAATGTAATTAGACGAACCACAAGGAAATTAATAACGCGCTTGATAAATAAAGACGCTCTCGCATTACTAAAAAAGACGTTGTCACGTAAAATCTTCGCCCGTAAAACCGACTTTACAGGCAACCAATAATTTTTTTAATTAAATCAAATTTTTACATACATTTCGTCTGTAAATTATCATATTATATTTTATAATAAATTTTTATACAACAAGGAAAAATAGGTGTGTTGTTAATGTATAGTAATAAATTGTCATTATGCAAAATATTATTACACTGAGTGCGCACGAATGCAGTGCATTGTCCCTTTGGAGTAATTTTCTATACTCTGTTAAGCTTTGATTATATAAGGCGGAGGAATATCTTGGTAGTATAACTTTTAGCAGGGCTTCAAAAAAGTTTGGAGTAACCATGAATTAACTATACATTTTAATTGTTAACATAACTTAAAAACGACAATGAATATTTTCTCTCGCATTTCAGTGCGAATCCGTTTTCATCGGAGCAAGTATCTGAATGATGATTCATTACTCTTTATTATTATTTACGAAATTAATTGTTAGAGATAAGTCAATGTTTATAAAGTAATATATATTAATAACTAGCAATAAAAGTTAGAAACAAAAAAATTATATTTCCAGTATGTATTTTACTTAGCGTATTTTTAAATAATCATGATGCCGCCAGGAGCAGGACAGCCAGAATTGTGATGTTTGCAAAATAATTTGCGCAGAATCTGTCCTGCAGTCGTCTTAGTGGCACTAATCTCCAAGCTGTCTCTGAAGTGAGATGTTTTTCTCCGGAATGTTTGTACAACTTGCATGGATGCAACCAATATACTTTACATCAATCTCTGACAGGGTTCCAGTTGACTTCCTCTCACAAATGCAAACCCTTTTCGTAAATGCTGAACACAGCTTAGAAACCGCATGCGAAATAGGTTCTGAAATGCCGCAGAACACTCTTTAACATATGCATGAACGTGGAAACGAGACGACACAAAGGCCTTTTGTTTTATTTAACAGCCACATATCTTCATTTCATAAGTGTTACAATGCTGCCGCTAGGTGTACAAAACGCAACCTAAGAGTGATTCGGTTTCAATGGGTACCAATATTGTGTTCTTTCATTTTATTAAGTGCGTGCACGAGTAAGATGGGTTTAAAATAGGGAATGTAATTTAAGCCGTACGTTTTTATGCTTTTGTCGAAGGTTGACCTTGCTCCATGCAGTCCTTTGACTCTCTTGGCGATAGGTGTGCATGTATAAATACGCATTCACGCGTTTATATATATAAATAATTTTCCTACAAACTTATTGTTTACTTCACTTTGTCTGCAGAAAATTTATTCACGCTTCCAAGTATTATTAATAATCTCCTTTACTCTTGGATGCTTGTTTAATAAGGTACGTAGAATTTCATCATTAGGTATTTTATTTACTGTATTCTACCTACCTGCAACAGCAAACGTGACCAGCATAATTAAAAAAAAATCTTTTCCGGGAGAAATTTACTGCTAATTTGCTTGCAGTAATATTGATCCATGAGAGTACGCATTTTTTCGAGTATGCTATCAGTGGGCTTGAGACAGGTCTGGCACAATGTATCTTTTGACTGAGTGCATTATTTTGTCGTCTGCTTTAGGAGTTGTAACTACCGTGTAGTTTCTGTAATTTAAAATATGTGGTTGACGGAAACTTGGCCACACGTAAACCAATTCGATAATAGCGTTACGTAACATGCACGAAAACTTATCATTACGCTAATTTCTCATTACATTTGCAGCAACGATCGATGCGTGCCACGGTCACGGAAGAAACTGGTTTCGAAGGCATTGATTTTCCGCCAGTTGAGATGTAGTTCCGAGGCGTACGGATTTCATAGCAACACTTAATCCGCTTCATTGGCGCCGTAATACCTCACGCCTCCGCCTTTTTGACTTCACGGGATATTTGGCATTTAGAATATGATTTTATTAATTTAAAATTCCTGGCAGGTGGTCTAACAAACCGTCACCCAGATTATTTACGAGCCCTGCAGTCTTCCAAATTTTACCGAATATTAGATTTCAAAATATTGTCAAAGGCTTCGCTGTGGCCTCCTACCTCCGCCCCCCCTGCTCACAGGCAGGGGTCAGGATGAGATAGCTCACCACGGCGTGCTGGGGAAACATGGCGAGTGATTCCAGCTGTTCCCGCGGTGTATTCATTGTTATGGCGCATCGGGAAGATGGGGCAAGCCTATCGTAACCCACAGCATTTCAGATGACACTTAATTGGATAAACGGCGGCGACGGACCTCAGTAGGTAACAGTATCTGCTGCACTGGCGATGGACACTGCGATACGTGCCGAAACGTCAGATGGTTGTTCCACTTCGACCCGGCCAACACCCCGAAGCCAAGAACCTTCCGACCTTGGCCGCGGGAGCCTGCGTTAGTTATTTTGCACATAATTACACGCAGTGGTGGAAACAACGTACGAACGACTCTGAGGCGGAGTCAACACTGCGATGAGACGAGAGTGGTGATAGGCATGCCCGGCTGCCCTACACGAGGAACGTACACTGTCATCCCAATGCCAGCCCGGGAATTGATTGAGACGGGACACTGGAACGCACTATCATTCGAGGTGGGAGCCAAACTTCTCGTGCCAGGGACACCACACGACAGTATCTGACCTCTCCTAGAGCATAAAATACTTGAGAGGCCTGGCTGCAAAAGGAATGCGATACACTCAATAAGCGCAGGCACTTCCGCCAAACACAACAATTGATACGGACCGCGATGGCGTAGCTAGCTAAGAGTTCGCCTCCCACCAAGGCAAATCGGATTAGATTCCTGGCACGGTCACTCCCAGATCTCCACACGTGGAAATCGTGCCGGAGGATGCAGCTGGTCAACGGGGTTTCCTCGGGGATCTTCCATTTTCCCACGCCCTTGCATTCCGGCGCTGCTATATCTCCAGCTCGTTTCGCTCTCATCGGCTGTTTAGACCTCGTTGTTAAGAGCCACTCGATGCTCTCCACTCCGTAATAGTTGACAGGGCACAAACCCCAAGACTGGTGCAGCTGTGTGACTTTAGTGCCGACCCACATCGTCATCGGGATCCTCGCAATCAGAACCAGCAATAGCCTTGGCGAGGTGCTGTGTTGATATCTACTGTCCGTCCAGGGACGGTACCGGAGATTTGTCGCCGCTTACTGCACTGACCTCTCAATGGGTGGGGAGACACTTAAGGTCTTCTCCGGCACGCGGAGTTTTAACCACTGTAAGAGGCCAACCTCTTTGGTTCAATCACTGGAGAGAACCTGCAGTGGTGGACTGAAAAAAAAAAATGTTTGTAGGAACCATATATCTGACGAGTTTTAGGTAACACATAAATATTGTTAACGTATATAGTAATACCAAAATACCTGTTTTTTGTATTACTGCCTAACTCAAATGTAAAGTTTTCTCGATACTGAACATTAGAAAGAAAATAAACGATGACATGGTAGCACAATCTCGATTCACTGATTATGTAGTAAGTTTCAAAGGTTTGGTCCTCTCTGGCATGATTTAGCAAAACAATATTTCCAAAGATCAGAAAGAATTGTACGTTACAAAGTGTAGTCACTGAAATATTTGGTCGTCATTTACATGGACAAACTGATTTTTCAAACCACTAACATAAAGTTAAATTTTGACTAACTATACGTCTACTAACAAAAAGAGAGAATGTTGTACTTACCCCCAAAGGTTTTGCGTTATTCGAAACAATATGAAACTTAAGTATAGTTCATTTCATATAAGAAGGCCACTTTCTGACAGTCAGTGAGTGGCAACTTAATATATTGAAAACAANATGGCGTAGCTAGCTAAGAGTTCGCCTCCCACCAAGGCAAATCGGATTAGATTCCTGGCACGGTCACTCCCAGATTTCCACACGTGGAAATCGTGCCGGAGGATGCCGCTGGTCAACGGGTTTTCCTAGGGGATCTTCCATTTTCCCACGCCCTTGCATTCCGGCGCTGCTATATCTCCAGCTCGTTTCGCTCTCATCGGCTGTTTAGACCTCGTTGTTAAGAGCCACTCGATTCTCTCAACTCCGCAATAGTTGACAGGGCACAAACCCCAAGGCTGGTGCAGCTGTGTGACTTTAGTGCCGACCCACATCGTCATCGGGATCCTCGCAATCAGAACCAGAAATAGCCTTGCCGAGGTGCTGTGTTGATATCTACTGTCCGTCCAGGGACAGTACCGGAGATTTGTCGCCGCTTACTGCACTGACCTCTCAATGGGTGGAGAGACACTTAGGTCTTCTCCGGCACGCGGAGTTTTAACCACTGTGAGAGTCCAACCTCTTTGGTTCAATCACTGGAGAGAACCTGCAGTGGTGGACTGAAAAAAAATATGTTTGTAGGAACCATATATCTGACGAGTTTTAGGTAACACATAAATATTGTTAACGTATATAGTAATACCAAAATACCTGTTTTTTGTATTACTGCCTAACTCAAATGTAAAGTTTTCTCGATACTGAACATTAGAAAGAAAAAAAAACGATGACATGGTAGCACAATCTCGATTCACTGATTATGTGTTAAGTTTCAAAGGTTTGGTCCTCTGTGGCATGATTTAGCAAAACAATATTTCCAAAGATCAGAAAGAATTGTACGTTACTAAGTGTATTCACTGAAATATTTGGTCGTCATTTACATGGAGAAACTGATTTTTCAAACCTCTACCAACAAAAAGAGAGAATGTTGTACTTACCCCCAGAGGTTTTGCGTTATTCGAAACAAGATGAAACTTAAGTAGCCCTAACTGAACGTATCACGCTATCACGCTCATTTATCGTGAAGATAAACTTCCATCAGTATATCAGAAAGCAATCAATAATATGTTTACAAAGAAAATGACAAGCAGTCTAGGCGAGTGTTAAAATTTTAATGTGTTCGTCTCACGCGAACCAACTATCGGAACGTAAGTATACGGCACACAGCGAAGAGCAGAGCTCACGATAGGGAATTGACCAGATAAATTACGTATTAGTTATTACGTATTTTAATATACATAAGACTATCAAGCTATCTGTCGATGACACTTGTTTAGTTAAATATATCGTAGAGAAATTAAGTTTCACCGGGCACGAGGAAAATGAAGTTTTATCCCGGGATAAGAAACTTAGGTTCAAAGTTGTAAAATTTTGTGTAGTGCCATGGAGTTACGGTTCTGCAGTATCTTCCTATGAGAAATATTTGTGTTTGTACGAAAGTTATTAAGTGTATACATCCAAGTTCTTGGTTAACATTGTTTGTAGCAGTACCATTTGTATGTTAAATGTGTTGATATTCGTTTCTAGTTTCCGAGATACGATATATAAATGTAGCTGGGGCCACGGTGGCTGAGCGGTTAGCCTGCTCGCCTCCCACCAAGGCGAACTGGGTCAATCCCCGGCCGGGTCACCTGATTTTTGCATGTGGGAATCGTGCCGGACGATGCCGCTGATCAGCGGGTTTTCTCGGGGATCTCCCATTTTCCCCGCCCCTTCATTCCGACGCCGCTCCATACCTCAATCACCCTCATCAGCTCTCAAGACCTCGCTGTTAAGAGCCGCCCAGACTCTCCACTCATCAACTTAAAATGTAGCTGCCAAAAGAGACAGTGAATACTTGTATTAAGTGCTCACAATGGTTACTAGCAAGATACAAAGTTTGGTTAAATTTTGTCAAATAAGTTTAGAATAAGATTAAGTGGTCTACTATAAAACTATATTTGTGGCATTTTTGGTGGGGATCGGATGACTAATTCCACAGATGTAATGTAAAATATTTATATAATTAGGTAATGCTATTTTTCAAAATGGCGAACTCATGAGGACTTCATTTTCTGAATTCATTTCTGGCAGTGCGAACTCAAAATATAGAACGTGGTTCAAATCTGATGAAGAATTACTAAGAGACAGCACAGCAGTCAAATATGTTTAATGGCCACCATTTTTATATACGCAACTAGTATGGTCACAAATTAGATAAATGAGGTGTCCTTGCCATACTTACTACATATTTATCAAAATTAGCGGGGTTTTTTTTTTGCAGCGGTTCAACAGTATTTTGGGAGGAGCACAAACACAGATATAGGCTATTCACAGTAATGTGAGCACTTTTGGGAGTTTTTTTCATTTGGAAATAATTATATTTTATTTTAGTTCCAGACGTTATCTTCCAAGTGTGGTGTAATATACACACTATGTTTATTACTTATATGGGAATATTTATTTTTAAATGTGGTTAAAGGATAGAAAAAAATGGCGGAAAGGAAAAAGTAACTAAGGCCTCAAAAGTGCTCTCTTTACCGTGAACAGCCTATACACGCAGACATACAGACACAGACTTGCAGACATGGAGATGATCGTTATAATCGTAACTCCCCTTTAGAAAGTAGCCTAAGAAATATTAACAAATAATTCTACGTACAGGCAGCTCCGTAAGAAAAAGGTTCGAGATATTTACTACCCAATTTCCGAAAACAAAACAAAAATTGCAGTAAATATAAGAATTTGAAAAAGAAAAATAGAAACACGGAAATTAAAAAAACCTATTCGAGAGGTAACGTAATTATAACTGTACTAGTGTTCCATGTAGGAAAGCAAAATATAAAAATGTAACAAAGCACCAATATAAAATTAAAACAACCACAGATCCAGGACGGAGCCATCAGGGAGCAAGGCTTGCTCCACAGAAACATGCAGCCAGTTAGCGACTTAGTATTTCTAGTTTATCAGTGTGACCATATAGCGTTAAACTGGTGGATGGAGTCATAAGTAACACAACAAGGTGTTTGTTTCAATGAGCTCTTTTCTGAATAANTATAGCGTTAAACTGGTGGATGGAGTCATAAGTAACACAACAAGGTGTTTGTTTCAATGAGCTCTTTTCTGAATAAATATGTTAATTACGAGGTATAGTTGTCAGGTGATTATGTTTACTTAGGTGTTTAAGTTATACTGCACCGCTCTCTAGCCATGCAAGGAATTGGAAGGGAAAAGCAGGAAAATGGAGATGGGGTCCAGTTCACAACGTAGCAGGCAGACACATCGGAATCAGGACAGGACCAATCTTAAAAGAGGACACACGACAATAACAACGAAAGCTCAACGCAGATATTGCAAGAAAACATTACGGTGTTTCAGGGCCTGGAATCTGTCCCATTCCTCAGGCGAGTAACTTGATGCTTTACAGATTCTCTTTTGGTAATGTGTTTATATTTAAGAAACTTTGGTCATTTTATACACACACTAAAGATAAAATACGATTTTCTTGTTTTGGGATTCATTGTGTCTTTTACCCGCATAGTATTTTCTTTTTTTTNATGTGTTTATTTTTAAGAAACTTTGGTCATTTTATACACACACTAAAGATAAAATACGATTTTCTTGTTTTGGGATTCATTGTGTCTTTTACCCGCATAGTATTTTCTTTTTTTTTTTGTCCTACGGTGTCTTCTGAAGTCGAATTAATTTTGCTCCTTTCAGATTTACTTTGTGTTTTTTGGTTGTGTAAAATTATTTTCGATCATTTTCCATATACTCTGACGAGGAAATAATTTCCCCGCTGATGTTTGTTCTTCTTGGTCGTTATCCATCATTTTTGTCCAGTTTGTTGCATTTCGCTCATTTGTTCATGCTCTAGGTTCTTCTGTAGTTAGTAGGTTTTGTCGTTTTTTTTTTTTTTTTTTTTNTTTTTTTTTTTTTTGGAATTTATTAAGTTTAGGGTTTCTTCCTTCTGTTCTTTGTGTTATTTTCGGCAAAATATAGTCAATTTAAATACTTATAGAAACATTACTATGCAGTTGACAATAAACTTGGAAGATAAATCATTCTAGCTGCTTGACCTCCTTGTGGATATACAAACACAAAACGTTTCCGTCAATACCGAACAGAGTTTCACGACATTATTTTTATCCCGACACGCTCAATGCTACCTATACAGGTTTTTAGTCATTTCACTATTATAAATCCAAAATTTAAGAATCCATTTCAGCGTACTACGAGCATTAGGCAACCCGTAAGAAGACAATTTACTTAGCAGTTAATTTCGTTGCAATTAAAGAGAGGCAGCAAATTGTAAGACCACGGAATTGTAATTACTGATACAAACGCAACACGATATAAAAAGTTGTCTCTTTATAAAATTACTTTTATAATAATATATATCCCCGTGAGATATTTTATTTATTATTTATCAAGAAATAATTTACCAGTCTCAAACTCTGGGAATTCTATTACGAAAAACCATAAAATAATTACCATGCATGTGAAAGTATCTTTTTGGGTACATTACGTGTTTATGTAGCAGATGAAATCTAATCTCTTCGAGATAACGCTAAATACTAGCTTTCTCAAGTGCCTGTTTCACCACATCTTGAAGAATGAAATACACTGAAGAGCCAAAAAAAACTGGCAAAGGCGTGCGCATGCAAATAACAGAGGTATGGAACCAATCAGAGTAACACGATGCGGTCGGCAGCTAGATCGGTTACTGCTGCTACTATGGCAGGTTATCAAGATTTATGTGAGTTTGAACGTGGTGTTATAGTCGGCGCACGAGAGATGGGACATAGCATCTCCGAGGTAGCGATAACATTTGGATGTTCGCGTACGACCATTTCACGAGTGTACCGTGAATATCGGGAATCCGGTAAAACATCACATTTTCGACATCGCTGCAGCCGGAAAAAGATCGCAAAAGAACGGGACAAACGACGACTGACGAGAATCATTAAACGTGACAGACGTGCAACCCTTTCTAAAATTGGCGCAGATTGGATTTGTGGACTGCCCTGCAGGATTCATGATGTGAATTGCCTCCTGCATACCTTCAGACATTAGTCGAGTCCATTCCACGTCGTCTTGTGGCATTTCTGCGAGCTCGGGGGCCCTACATGATATTAATCAGGTGTACCAGTGTTTTTGGCTCTTCAGTGTATATTGAAATTAAAATCATCTTGGTGTTTTTTTTTCTTTTCAGTCAGAAGTTGAGATTTTGGGGAGTTGTTTTAATAAACTGTCGCAGCAAAGCCCGTGCATTTCGGAGAGTCGCACACGCAGTTGCATAAATTATCATCCACAGCGCAAAAGGTAATACGGTGATTTTCGTGCGGAGAGACAATATGGATGAAACTAGACCGACTACTAGCTCGTTACCTTACGTTATTTATAAGCTTCAAATGATAGTTTTCGAAGAGGAAAGGGCATTAGTAGTTATTGTTGTCTTTAGCATTACGTGGAAATTTACGAATGTGCTCTTTATGAGCTTCGAACAAATGACTCGGATGGTATTTTGACATTTCCTATGATATTCCGTGGTGTTTAGCAGGTAATGTTTGGTAAAATAAATCGCCAAACACGTAATTCACTTGAATGTTACAATACCTGGAAACTGGTAATCACAATTTCAATTTTTAAATATTTTCGCGTAACTTTTCTGCTGTAATTTTTATTTGCTGAAAAAGTATAGTCTATTCATAGTTACTTCCAACTTTTCTGAAGACCTGCTTAATTTCTACTGCCAGGATATTCCTCCGCCTCATGCAAACTAAATTAAACATATTCTAGAAAACGTGGAGCGCGTTCGTGCGCCCTCAGTGTAATAATAATAAAAATTGCCAAAGAACTATTTCTTACTGGGCATTACCAAAACACCTAGTTTGTTCCTATTTTAATTCTTTAATTATAAATGAAGTATTATAATTCATAAATAAAATATAAATAGAAGTTCACTTTAACCATAAATGGTAATTGTATTTTAACACAGGCATAAAAAGTCTGTTATAAGACATTTTAGGAGATAAACACATCTTACATGGGGTAACTTTTCGAAGTTTAAATTTAAAGTGTGAATACATCACAAATACACTGTAAAACTGTATCACAGTTCAAAATACTGGCTGAGGGATTGTCTAACTGAACTAAAAGAGACGACTCTTTATGTCCTCTCCTGGGCGTGTGTTCGTGTCGACCATACGTTTGAGTCATCCGAGCAGACGTCCGTATTTTCAGGACTTGACCTTCTCCACTGTGCGTCAAGGTCATAGACTAAAGATGAGGGAGACCGATCTCGCTGGCTGCGCACAACCTATCTCCGTGACCCAACATTGAACTTATTTTTTCTGCCAACACGTCTAGCGGAAACGGCATGGTTCGGAGTTTAGGTTAGAAAACTGATTTATAAAAAAATGCCTTGAGATGTATATATACTTCCCCTGACCAATATGTAATATATTTTGATTAAATTCAAATTGGTAAAAGTATTTTATTCATATAATAGTGCTTGTCATTAAAAAATTTAGATATAAACAAACGCTTTCATCAGTGTTGACCATGTGACTTTGACAGTTGTGTTATTTAGGGGTAGGTAAATGTTGGGTACACGCACCGTCAGAAATTTCTGTAAATTTACGAACAATTTTAGGGATATTTAGAATTAATTTACGGAAAGGCACTCCGTAATGACAAATAACGGAAATGAGCTCCGTAAATATAAAATACGGAAGCTCTTAGTATTCTTACGGCTTCAAATTTGAGACAGAACAATGGAGATGATACCTGAAGCGCAAAAATTCTATTTTCACTATACTACTTCGTGTAAAATGGTAGTGAGTGAGTGGCGAACCACTCATGGAGCACCAATTCGTTGATTCTTGTTCAAATTCCGCTATAGGACGAAACCTTCTGCGTACATAGTGAAGCACGCACACGACGAAAAACAAAACAACTTTTACGTAACCTCGTTTAATAAACTGCGCAGGAAAGCCATACAAATGGAATATTTAACAATTACCCTATTATATTTTTCGATTCAGTTGTTATATGCAAATTAAGCAATTGTGTAAGCCTACGTTTTGTTAAATCGAATTTACCACAGAATATTTAACAATATGCCAATGTATTTAGTTATATTTCCTCTCTAGTGCGAAGAACAAAGTTTATTATTTACGTAAGTTCTAGCACAACATAACTCGGCAAATTTTACACAACTGCATTGCAACTATCCCACTTAGGTAATTGCATTCAAGACGAAAAAAAATCCACTAAACATGCGACGCCAGTGCTACCTGGCGGCGAAAATGTTTGGTTGCCTCACTACAAGGGTTGAGCTTCCAAACTTGAAAAGAATAAACCTTGCCCCAACCTAACTGGATCTCAAAACTAACTTATTATACATCGCGAATCAGTTTTTNTCCACTAAACATGCGACGCCAGTGCTACCTGGCGGCGAAAATGTTTGGTTGCCTCACTACAAGGGTTGAGCTTCCCAACTTGAAAAGAATAAACCTTGCCCCAACCTAACTGGATCTCAAAACTAACTTATTATACATCGCGAATCAGTTTTTTTTAAAGCTTTAACTATCCTAACATAAATAAACCAATAATATTATTTCAGATTTATGTTTTTTGCAATATAACTTAAGATAGTTGTTGAATAAGTGGCTCGATTTCACACGCGCATGCGCATTAGCCACGGGCCTCGGCTGTCCACAGATATTTATAGTCTATTCAGGGTTACTTCCAACTTTTCTGAAGCCCTGCTAAAGTTCTACTTCCTGGATATTCCTTCACCTCGTGTAAACAAAACTTAATTGAGTCTAGAAAATTTCACCAAAAAAGACACGCACCGCATTCGTGCGCACTTAATGTAATAATAATTTGCATATGAACTATTTCTTACTAGGCATTACCAACACACATATTTTCTCACTGTTTTTATTCGTGTTTATTATAAGTTTAATATTATAATTTATAAATAAGATATAGATAAATGTTTAATTAAACCAAAAATAAGATATTTTTATGATAACACGAGTATAAAACGCTTGTGATAGGTGATATATTTTTGGAAACAACCAAATACGCCATACATGGAGCGATTTTTGAAATGTTTTATTCTAAAAGTGGGAAGAAACCGCGAATAGGCTATATAAAATAAACTGGTCTTCTCACTGCACGTGTCTAGGCCAGAGATATCCTTCCTACCTGACGCCAGACAGTTTGCGGGCCTGTTTCTTTGTCCAGCCGGCTACATAAGTCACGATGAAATAGCTGCTGCCGTAGCCACAACGACTTATATTGTTTTACGTGTTGCAGAAAAATGAACCGGAGAAAGAGAAGAGGATAGATTAAGTCTTTTTTCGTACGCCCATTCTTTTGCTGACGTTGTCATAGCGGTATTCCTCAGTGTTACCAAACTATGATATGACTTAATACTAGTAAAATTTTCACACATGAAATAGAAGTGACTACTCTTTAATTGAATTGTATTTTGTGGCCATAAACAAAAAAAAAAAAAAATTGTAAGTCACTTTAAATTACATCAAACATGTGCAAAAATGGGCTACGTGAAATTATTGTAAAGAACATTCTTCGCTAGATTGAATATAAGTTACCAGGTGTCAATTTAAACAGTCAGAAATACGTATATTTTAACGTTTATTTATTCACAGAATAGCTATATGCCACATGTTAATGCTCTTTTTGTCTCACGAGAATAATTTATTGACAAACATCCGTTCCAGTGCTATGTGTATAAAAATTTAAGTAACGTGCCCGCAGTCAAACATAGCCTGTGAGAAAACTCTTTCCACTGAGCATCTCTTCCCGCGCCGAATTCATCCGATTCGGCCTCTTTGATCTAAGGGACATATCGAGTGGAGATATTTGGGCGGCTCTGATCATCGAGGTCTGGAAAGCCGATAAGGGTGAATTGAGATGAGCATGGAGCAACGCCGGAATGCAAGGGGCGGGGGAATCTGAAGATCCCCGAGAAAACCCACCGACCGGCGTCATCGTCCGGCGCGATTCCCGTATGCGAAAATCCGGGAGCAACCCCGCCGGGAATCCAATCCGCTTCACCTAGGCGGGAGGCGAGTAGTCTGACCACTACGCCACCGCGGCCCCTTAAGGAGCACGTGCGCTGTGGACTGTCTCGAGACTGGTCGCCTCGGACACGTTTTTCCGACACAGGATGATGGTTTTCCACAACCCGCTGTGTGAAACACACCGACTATAATAGTCGGGAATAATTTAATGTGAGCCAAAGAGCAAAGAGAAAAAAGGCCTTCCAAAAATATGCTGGTAACATAATTTGTTCCACAGGACGATTTCTAACTTTACTCAGAGCCCAAGGAAAAATGCAAACACCTAAAATGTTATGGTTTCTCGGTGACTCACGGCAAATTTGACTGTAGAGCACAGTATAACAATTCATGATATTTTGTATTATCTATTAATTCTATAAGAAATATAATTTTGGGGTTTGGAATCCCCTTGAACCAGCGACAACGCCTTGACAGAGAAACGCATTCTCCTGGAGCGATTTCGGAAAGCCACGGGGGATAGAAAGTAAAGATGGCGGGACCGCGAGTAGGGTCCTGTTTCTCCTGAATGCGAGTCCCGTAATCTTTGATATTTGGAACCTACCACTTTCAAGGACAAATAAATTAAATAATTTATAATTCAACGTGTTAGAAACCAGTGGGAATCAGTGCATGCCAACTAACACCTGCGTATATCCAAGACGAGTACGCTCGTGTATACCAGAGAAACAGTTCGTGCGAAAGAATGATGATCACAACAGCGGCACAGATTAGCAGCGATAAGTTCGACTCTTAATACAGTATCGATAAGAGAGAACACGATTTGAAAGTTACGTGAGCTGTAATAAAGGCGCTGGTCACAAAAAATGTATTATTTTATATTTCTACGAAATACTGCCCAACTTGTAAATTTATTAATTGATAAATATTTTATTATAATAACAGGAAGAATAACAGCAATGGAATCAAAAGACAAATACAAAAACCAGTATACAAGCCAACATGCCAGCATACAATCATTACTCTTCTGTTGACGTGGAGGTAGCAGAAAAAACACAGAGACGTTACTGAAACAAACAAAAAATCAAATTTAGTGGCCAATTGGGGAAAATATCCAAAACCCAAAAATTTAATAATAAAAATTTAATTTAACACATGGAACGAGAAGTGAACCAAGCACAATATGAAAAACACGATAGAATGTAAATACAAGAAGAAAGAAGGTTCTATGGCAACTTGAAACCTTAGGTGTAAGTGTGGTGAGTACAAAAGGAAACCAAATAATCAGAAAAATGCATTAATACAAAAACACTGATGAATATGGGTGTTTCACAGTTATAGCGGTCACTGTGCAACGCTAGGTGTAAATTATATATTTAAAACAAAAGAAGAAGAAAAATTAAAAATTTAGAGAAAAGGAAATGTATTTCGGAGAAGTTTTCAAAACTGAAAACGTGGTCCTGGACAAGAACGCGCCGTGGTTGGCGTCAACCACAGGCGCATGCGCGCACGCAAGAGTATGGCCAGAACACTGTCAATTAATCGGGAATGAAAAAAAAAAAAAAACAAAAAACAAAAAGTGAAACGCTTCACGATTTTGCGTGTAGAAATTACCTACAAATACTATTCCTTCGAGGAGGCCGCGGTAGATCAGTGGTTAGACTACTCGCCCCTCCCCTCCTCTACTAGATGAACCGGGCTCGAATCCCGGTGGGGTTGCTGCCAGATTTTCGCATTTGGGAATCGTGCCGGACGATGCCGCTGGTTGGCGGGTTTTCTCGGTGATCTCCCGTTTCCCCATTTAAATGTTATCGTTTATTGAGTTTGCAGGTTTGAAAAACGCCAAAATCGAGATTCCGACTTTCCATTATGAAACAATTCTGCAGTTTAGAATTTCTTTATCAGAGGAAATAGCATTTGTAAGTAGTTCCTACAAGTTGAGCAGCATTTCATACAAATTCAGAGTAATGACTTTCTCCGCGTCCGCCATCTGTAAGTTACAAAATGCCGGTACACACGCAAAAGTAATCAAGGCGTGCTCGAGCAACAAAGGAGAGATATCATCGGAGCGTGCGGGCTGGCTGTAGGAAGCCGGATGACAATGGGCGGCAGGTCAAGGCCCGAGGGTGAACGACAAGGGGTTGCAACGAGAGTTGGTGGCGAGGGAAGAAGGGAGGCGATGGCATGGCCTGGCCCGGCCGTGCCCTCGACACGAGTCGTCCTCCTCGCGCGCCCGCAAGACATTTGAATACGAGCGCCGCAACGGGCCGCGTCTTGACGGCCAGGTAACGGCCCCACTGACCTCGGCCAAGGACGTGGTGAGCGCGTGGCTTCCTGACGTGCCAGGCCGAGGTATCGTGCGCGCGGGCACCCCGCCTGCCTCGTTTATAAACTGCCTGCCCCCCTTCCCCAACCAATCTATTGCTGAGACTTTCCCACCAATTACCATGCCGGCCCTGCTGCTATGCCTTGGCGCGAGACGCTCGCTGTACGAGACCGGGAGTCGTTAAGGCTCGGCTTCACCTATTACGCAGAAAATCTTCGCTTTCGTGATATCATTTCATTTTCAGAGTTATCGTTGAAAATGTCTGATTATAGAAAATTTACCATTTACTAGTTGTTTAATACATTTTGTATTCAATTTGCACTGTGTGTTATTTCCTGCTTGCAAAAAGGCAAGAACTTATTAGCAATACATAAAAAAATGTTCTCGAATTTTTACAACTAGCAGATAACACACAATTAATATTTTGCACAAAAATATCTCAAACAACTCCTAAAATGGAAATCTTCTATAATCGTAAATTACTACGAATTCGAAATTATGACGCGAAAACGAAGAATTTCTACAGAAGGGGTGAAGTCAAGCCTTAATTATGTGGCCTAACGTGTCCGCGGTGATCTGCGTAGTACTTAACCGTAGACTAGGCACTTTTAAAGTCCTGTTTAAAATCTACTTGCATCCGCAGTAGAATGATTATGGGGACTTACGCGCAAGGGGACGTCATTCCTGTCCCCCGCCGAAAATACATCTTGTCCTCCATATTGAATGCCAGTGACCTTGACCTTTGTTATTCACTCTGGTGACCTTTGACCTTAAAAACCCAAACAATCCAAAACATTAATAAAAAATGCATTAAAAAATTATTTTAAAATTGTTCAAAAATTATAAAAATTTATTTTAAGAATTTATTAAAAAATATACTTAAATTTCCGGAGGTACCCCACACACTCCTCCACCCATACACATTCCACCATCTTCGTAGGTGCAGTCCACCATCTTGGTAGGCGTCACAACCACCATCCGCCATTTTGGCCGGTGCAGTCCGCAATTTTGGTAGGTGCAGTCCGCCATCTTGGTAGACGTCACAGTCACCGTCCGCCATCGGGGTAGGTGCAGCCGTCCATCATTTTGTCGGTGCAGCCCACCATATTGGTAGGTGAATCCGTCCGCCATCTTGGTTGGTGCAGTCCACCATCTTGGTTTTTTTCGTTTGTCATTTGTTTATACATTACTGGATTTGTCTCTCACCTTCGTTCCACCAACAACTTTGTTTTTTCGCTTGTCATTTGTTTTACATTGTTGGTGCTGTCCCCAGCACTGCGCTAAGCAGACGACTGACCCCCTCCACTCCCGCTTCCAATATATTTAATTGACCAATAGCCCCATCCCTGATTCTCATTGGTTAATTGCTCACCCTCTACCAATATGTTTAATTGCTCCGTTAATGTTCCTCATTGGCTAATTACTCGGGTGTTTTCGGAAACCTTCGTTCCGACAAATCAGCGGCCTACTTTAATCGCAAGGGCGGACTATTTTCTCCCAAAAAACTCTATATAAGACGCGCCCCGAGTTCCCTCAGGAAGGCTGTCATTATTCTCGTTGTCGTTCCTTTTTCGCTATTTTAAGAGGAAAGCTCAGTGACCATTTGGAAACTTGCTGGGTTTGAGACCTCTGTTAAATTTACGATAGCCATGTTGTCAAGTGAAGAAGAAAATAACAGCAACAGTAATGCAGAAGAAAATTGAGATAATATTCTTCAGTTTATCAGCACAATATTGGCACGAGGAGCAACTTCGTCAATGCCGTCTACTAGAACGAACCCGCAACTATCAGGCAACCCGTACCAGCCCCATCGGCCAGAACGTCCTACAGCTTATTCTCTCCCACCTTCGCAGAGAGCCCCATCAGCCCCGACTTCGAATACAGTGATATAGAAGAAGAAATGGAAGTGCCCATCGCCGAATTTTTCTCCATTCAAGTCAGAAGACGTGAGCAAGTACAGTGAACTGAATTTTGGGTACCGACGCATAAGTTTTAGAGATTCTCGAGACGTTCTGCCAATGTGCCCTTGTGTGCATTCTTGAATGGGCTAAAGACACAAGTATGTTTATTTTTTTTTCCGGCATATTAAAGTTTGCATGGTAAAATAAATACGCATTTGTGAATTCTTTTTGTAATGTTTTAAAGTTTTACGTGATGAATGAATATGCAATCGAACTCTGTTTGAATAATAAATGTAATGTGAAGCCACCGCTATAGGCGAGCGAGCTGCCCGCCTTCATTCCCAGGCGGCTCGCCGGCCGCTGCATGTTCAGCAGGAAGGGCACAGTCGCGAACACTGTATGGGGTGTCAAACTTAACTCCGGCCATCTCTGCAGCCGCTACATGGCAGGTATAGAGATATTTTTCGAGGCTGCCTTAATTTACAAAGTGTTTTACCCGTAATCCTTAATTTATTTAAATAAATAATTATGTTCATACACATAAAATATATCATACATTATTTAACTGATAGCTAGAGTATCATTGAATATATTTTTTTTTGTTCCTTTAAATCATAATAAAACTGACATATAATAAATGTTTTTTTTCTTTACCAACAGTGTTTTTTTATCTTACGTGAGCAGGACATAACTCGAGATAAAATAAAAATGTTTATATATTTTTAAACACATTCATTTATGCACACACATCACAATATTATTATTATTCTGCATATTACAAGGAATAGTTCCTCGTAGTTTTTTTTAATGTACCACGGGTTATAATAACTCCACAGGGTTTTCGGAGTTGCTTGGAGAACAGAAATATCTTCGATTTTTGCACTCGTGAAGTCTTGTGACGTACGTCTCGACGAGCTGTCGAAACGGCGGGCAGCGGCAATGTTTGTGAAGGTCTACAAAGTTGGTTTTGATGGAGCACGCCTTGTGAATCGCTGACTCTTAGCGTCTTCTAATCACATACACAGGGTAATAGGGAATTATGGCAGAGTCCAGCATTGTCGGAATTTCCTCGTAGGGAATATTTCCCTCTTCCCACCATAGTCCGTGCGTTTCGTACGTCTGTAGGCGATACGCCTCTTGCGTGGTGCGGTAGAGGTGCTTCCATGGACATGGCGGTGAAAATGGGAAAACTTTGGTTTTCTCGTTTTCGTAACTGTAAGAGATTGCAATCTGCTTGATAGTGTACGAGTCCAACGAGCGAAAACCTTGGACGTAGCAAAACATTTCATACGATTTTTGTTATATAAAAAAGTTTAAGTTCTTATGCACACACGAATTTCAAATTTTTTTTTACAAATAATTTAAAACTTTATTGAAATCCATAGACATCGGGCACCTGTGTTCAGGGTAGGTTTCTTGGCTGGGTATTGCTTGCCAGTAAATTTCTTGAAGGGCAGTATCTTCCATGGGTACAACTTGAGAGTAGATAGCTTGCACAGGGACGTCGTCTTCTGTGGGGAGGACGTCTTCAATGGGGAGGGCGTCTTCAATGGGGAGGGCGTCTTCTACGAGGATGGGTGTCTTCAACGGGGACGGATGTCTTCAATGGGGACGTCGTCTTCCACGGGCGTAGACGTCGCGAGGGCAGCTCGGCGGGCATTGCACCAACCTCTGCGATAAGGCGTGTCGGGAACCGAGGTGGTGCAGCTGTCGAAACACTCCTTGCACGGGAGGCAGTCCCGTATGTCTTCGTCATGCTGCAGGTAGGCTGGCAAATACTTGAATACGATCGAAATTTCGTAAGATGCATATATATATACCAGGATAAATTCTTTCGGGAGGCTCGGTAGTTCGTCCCGTTTGTCAAAGGCATGAAGAAAGCGCACCCCTAGAAATGCCAAAATGGCCGAAAGGATTTTATGGCCGCTCGGACAACAGGCGTACATTTATAAGAGCGAGAAAAATGACTGATTTCCCGAGTGGGCTCGGGGCACATCTTATAAAGAGATTTTTAGGGGGAAAAATAGTCGGCCCTCGCGATTAAAGTAGACTGCCGATTGGTCAGAACGAAGGTTTCTGAAAACACCTGAGTATTTAGACAATGAGAAACATTGGCGGAGCAATTAAATATATTGGAAGGGGGTGGGCAAATAGCAAATGAGAATCAGGGGTCCGAAAATTGGTCAATAAAATATATTGGAAGGATGGAGTGGAGGAGATCAGTCATCTGCTAGGTGCAGTGCTGGGTACAGCACCAGCAATTTAAAACCAATGACAAGCGAATAAACCAAGATGGTGGTCGAATGAAGGTGAGATACAAACTCCAGTAATGCATAACCAAGTTACGAACGAAAAAAAAAATGGCGTACGGTGGATGTAACGCCTACCAAGATGTTGGACTGCACCGACCAATATGGCGGACTGCTGCACCTACCAATATGGCGGACTGCACTGACCAAAATGGCGGACGGCTGCACCCACAATGATGGCGGACGGTGGATGTGACGCTTACCATGATGGCGGACTACACTACCAAGATTACGGACAGCACTTACCAAAATGGTGAACAGTGGCTGTGACGCCTGCCAAGATGGTGGACTTCACCTCCTTACATTGTGGAATGAGTATTGGAAGGGAGTGTGGGGAACCTCCGGAAATTTATGTTTTTTTATGAATTTTTAAAAATAATTGTCATTAATGTTTAAATATTTTTAATGTTATTATTTTATAATTTTTTTGGATTTTTTTGGGGATTTTTTGGACTATTTTATATATTTTGGACATTTTTGGATTTTTGGGTGATCAAAGTGAAAGCTCAAGGTAACCGACACCTAACATGGAGGACAAAATGTATACCAGGGGACAAGAATGACAGAGAACGACATATCCGATGCTCTGGTCCCCCGTCCCCTTACGCCAAAGTCACCATAATAAATCTACTATGTTCATTGCATATTATTCCTCCATATGTAATATAAACGTTGCCCTAGGTCTGATCACTTTATTCATGCGTCGGTCAAGTGAAACTGAGAAATTACAGTATTTAAAAAGTAAGTGTGTAACAAATCTGCATATTATTACACTTATAAGCATTAAAAAAAAAAAAAACAGGAAGCAAAATAACTCATTTCAGTATTCACAAATGTTTACCTAACCCTATTAATTCAACGTTAGGACAAGGAACTACTTTTCCTCAGTCGTTACCAACTCTGCTGGGCGCATGCCACGCAGTGTACCCCAGGTAGAAAGCAATGACATTTTATAAAGGTTGATTTCGAATGTGCTAAATTTATCGTGAATATAAAATAATTCGTTAGCTGTTGGCAAGACGTTAAGCCAACCAACCTAAATAAATCGTGCGATATGCAAGAACATTTGTTGAGACTATAATTCTGTACCGAGTCTGAAAGACGAAACTCGATATATTTTTTGTAATCGTGTCCCTAAACGTGTGTTGTGGCTTCCCTTCATCACAGCCACCACAACTTCCTTTCTCAACCTTCACTAATCTCCTACACAATGGAAGAAGGAGGGATGGGAAGCAGTAGTTAATATCACATAATTGACTTCATAGTAACAGGATAAATTTGACATCTACACGTTCAGAGTGGTGGGGGTGTAATCACAAATGAAAAACATAAAATATGGTTCATTCTGGACATACATTTGTAGCGTTACTGTATGTATTTTTTTCACCATGCCACTCTTAGTTTTGTGTACAAAGCATAGTTACAAGCAACTTACATTTGATAATTTGCCAAGATACAAATACAACCAACACAATTCACTTATTACTAGATAACAATGTCTCTTTAAACCCAACATACATCGCCTGCCAAGGCCCTTTACTTAAGACTTGAGGCTCTCCCATCAACTCAAATTGTGATCAATAAACTCACTAAAAATTCAACTCTCTCCTTCCGTCATCTACACGTCCATTACTGCACTCAAGCACTGAGCCGAGAGTATTACCCTCACACAAAAACACGGGTGTAGGCATTGCTCCCTTGCATACATTCTGTACGTCCCCATTTCACAATAAGCCGAGGGTACTCCCCTCACCTGACGCCCGAAGTCGCAGGTATTGCTTCTCCACAACACACCAACACCTTTCAATGCAGGTAGTGCTTGCCTGACACACAGCATGCCATGTACGACAAACACAGAATCAATCATCCACACATATCACACTGACTCCTCTTCCTTTCTGCTCTGGGACTTGCCGTAACCCCACTTCTTCTTCAAGACACTTCCAATGTGCCCCCGAGTCCCTTCGCTTTGGGATTCCGAGTAGGTTTTCCCCTTGACATAGTTCGTAGCCCCTTACCCCACCAGGGTGCCTTCGGAGCAGCATCAACTATTTCCAACACCCTGTCTAGGGAACGAATCTCCACGTCCACATTCAAGCAGGAAAATTTAATAAGTCCACGGTTTCAGCAAGCAAATGCAAAGTCCCAACTCACTACTGCCAAAACTATGTTTCCTTAGGCAAGGAATTTCAAAGTCTTAACTTCTTTCTGCCAAAATCTAACTCCATTACTTGGTTCAAATTTTTCTAAGTCCCAAGTTACTGCTGTCAAATCTAAGTCCATTACTTCATTCGGTTGAAGTTAAAGTTCATGCTAGCGACGGGAAAAACTAAGCCTCGATGTCACTGTGAAGACAGACAGAGTCTCGATTATACTTGAACCTGAAGAGTCCTTGTAAAGACGAAGACGGCGCAGCTCCTTCTCAAATTGCAGACCGAGTCCCTGAGAACTCTGTGACGATCTTCCGGTTCCCCGCTGCCGATCACTCATATGCCCCCGGAAGGCCGTGTTGTCAGAGACCAGGAACCGAAGTTGCAAATCTAGTTGCTGCCCGACAAACTTGGGTCTAATCATTGAGTCGGTGGTGGGGTGCCGTATTTATGATTTAGCTGGGCTCCGGGCCTGTATTTATAGCTGTTAACCACTATTGCTATCTTAGTAAATTTACGTGTAGGTGTATCGGCGAGGGAGTGAAGCTCCCCACCAGTCTCCTGACTGGCGTGTAGCGACGTGATATCTGCAGAACATATTGTAGTGTTGTTTACAAGTGGTTAGTTGAACTCGCGTGTAGGATGTTGGCGAGTCCCTACAACCCGAGTCGCTGCTCATCGACAACCCAGCTTGGCACATGAGTCCAAGTCAGGGTCCGGCCTCGCACTCATTTTCCGGTCATTTCATCGTTTGGAGTTTGTGAAAAAGAGACGCAAGAAGTTAAGACGCTTTTCTGGCACCCTATGTACCAGGACAGTTGACAGCCGTGGTCAGAAACGTGTTGTTGCCGTTCCCCTTCCCCAGAATCAATCTCCAATATTGGCATGTCTCCTCTTTGGCGCGCAGGCGAAACACCTGAACAACTTCGGGCCGCAACCCGCTATACACATATGTGTAATTTGTATAGGTAACAGCAGGCGTCAAGCGTCATACGCTGGAAAAAAGAAACTCTCCTTCACAATATGCTCACACACGTGACGAAGTTTCCTCCGTCACACGTGTATGTGCAGTATCTTGAAAAATATGTCCCTGTGGCATCAAACATAATTGTCATTGTTGTTGTTTTACGGTAGCACACAAAACTGCAGTAATGAAAAATTCTTCCACATTTAATTTTGGCAAACTTTGGACAGTTCACAGTTTATTATCATGTACAGAAGTCAAACCAAAGCCAAAAAACATATTTGTATCGAGTTTGGCGTGGAAAATGTGGGTAAACAGTGAAGTGATTACATATGCTATTGTAGTTTTGCGACAGTATTCCGTGATTGGCTGTGGTAGATAGTAAACTATTGCAAAGTGTACTAGTTTTTGCTCACAACTGTACAAAGTCGGTGCGAGCAGCAGGAACCAGTAACGATAAAAAAACCGAGAATGTTAACTGAACTTATTGCGACCACTAACAAGCAAGCTACGAAAGTCCCATTACACACGTTTTGTTAAATAGCTGCGAAACTTTATTTACCGACGCTGACGTGTGAATTAAGGAACAAGAAGTTACATTTATTCGTTGCAACATCTAATTACATAATTTGATCGTGTATCTGGCTCAAAAAGGTTATAAAAGTTTACTATATAATATTTTTTAAATTTTATGGAAGCCTATAAATAAAAACGAAGAAAGAAAAATCATAAATAATTGTTTTCACTAAATCAGAGCAAATATTTTACTATAGTATTGTATTTCTATCGAACTATTTCTTCCGCCGTAAATCTTTGTCATCGCGGTCCAAGATACGTAATATGCCAAATAAATACACCAATATTGCAGAATAGTTGCTTTAAATTTGGCACGAACTGTTATATACCAATTTTTTTTTAGTTTTCCTATGCTGGACTCCAGAAACCTGTGAACTCAAATTACTGCCGGAGTTGATTTATGTGCCACACCTCCTGGATACCTGCAACAGCCACTTTGTTATTTAAGGACAGAATGAACTCCAAGTTACCGTGCGTTCGACCAACTTCAGCCACTGGCCAAAAATATGTTTGGCACGCCTCGGAGAATTCTTGAGCCAATAATATAAGTTCAGCGGTGGAGTGACCAATCTCTTTTAAAGAGATCAAGCAGATACGTGATGTCGATTACAGAGCAGCTGCCAACGAAACCACAAACTGCAGGTCACGTGTTTATTAGGCAGTGGAGTCTATGTAATGTCTCCGAAGGATAACGCGAATTTCGCAAGTCTCCTGTGCCCTGGCCGGCAGCTCTTGCGCGTATGAAGACTACACGCACCAACCCCTCGGCTCGCTGGCAGCAGGGAACGGGGAAGATGACGCCAGAAAACCAGGTCACCGCCGATCCATACGCAACTGCGACGCGTCGTTTCGCTCGCCGCACAGCAACAGCACAGTCGGCAATCATTTCGCGCCAGTCATGTTATATATTTTATAAATTTTATTTATTGTTTAATTTATAAATTTTTCCCACTGTTAAGTTTACAGGAGCGGGCATGACCCCACAAGTAGGCACAATACCCTACCTAAGGTTTATTCTACTCAGGTTAGGAACAAAACGAGTTTTCTTGTGGGATAGTTTGGCATAGGGAAAATTTCCGCCACTAGGTGCGTAGTGTTCCAAAGAGGTCACCTATAATTAAAATTTTAATATATGTGAAAAATATAAAAGAAAAATTTCACTTGATTTACTTATATTTAATTTACGTTTATTGGAATTATTTGGTTTTTTTTAACACTAGCACTTACATAGCGGCGAAAACTTTTAGTTGCCAAACTAAAAACATTGAGCTTCCCAACCTGAGTAGAATAAACCTTACTTTAAATAATCACGAAAACAAATCGATACAATTCACAATGCCAACTTCGTAAAAATTAACATCTAAAGTATGAACTTTCCCTTTCAATTACTATCGATGTTAAATACTTTAAAATGGTTATTCGACACGTAGAATCTACGGAATGGTTTTTGTTATCAGGTTTTTATTTATAACTTGAATTGCCAATGTAAATTTATAATATTATAAGCGAATGCAAACTTCCCCTAAATACTATTTATATATTTTTCGGATTTCATTCACCAAATGTCACAAGTTAAAAGAAACACGTCACAGGCAAAAGTCTCAAGGAAAAGGCAAAAGTAACAAGGCAAAGTCACAAGTCTTAAATTTAAAGTCTTAAGTTTCAAGTCTTAAATTTCAAGATTGATGTCTTAAACCTTGCATATTACGTCTTACGCGTAACATCTAGTATCACCCCATCACAAAAGTGGATTATGAAAAATGGGCATGAAATCTTTTATTGTTTCCTTTCGATGTGAATAAGTATTTAAAATCAGACCACTACACAGGCTACAAGGACGGAAAGTGTGATCAATTTTGACGGTATAATTTGTGATGGTTGAAATGCGTTTATCAGCTAGCAA
Organism: Clitarchus hookeri; assembly: GCA_002778355.1. Lineage (NCBI taxonomy): Eukaryota > Metazoa > Arthropoda > Insecta > Phasmatodea > Phasmatidae > Clitarchus > Clitarchus hookeri. Next base: position 156,791 of record NQII01000746.1, read on the forward strand.
TGAAGCTATAATTTGCATTCATCACCTCTGGCATAGCTGTAATTCTAACCAAGCCGAATAGGCGGACTAGTGTCGTGTTATTTCTAGGTTTCATGAAAACGTCACTACTTGAGTAAGTATTTGGACAGTTTGTAGTGGTCATGGCGTGAAGTGAATGCGCAGAAACAACTGGAGTTCTATTTTTTGTCAAGAAGTGTGTGCGTATTATGTCGATTGTTATTGAGTAAAGCATAGTTGACACAGGCTTCTGTTTGCAGCATCTCAAAATGTTTAAACACTCCCCGCATATTAAAAAAATTAATTTGTATACATGTAAATTTGGTTTTAGTGTGCGAATACCCTCACCTAAGTGTTCGCTTTGTGTGAGCAAGGAGACAAGTGAACTCAAAACCGAAGAAACATTTCGTAACTAGGCAGCTCATAGTTTCATGGTGCAAATATTAACAATATAGAAACCATTAATTTATCGAAGTCAATTTTGGGCAGGGGGTGGTATTTTAAGTGTTTTACAGGAATTGCTGATATTTATTTTTGGCAGGTAAGGTTCAGTATTTAGAAATGATTCCACACTAATTTTGACAAATGTATAAAACTTTCAATAAAAAAAAAATATTTATTATGAAGGATTATTTTATGCTTTGTAAATATTAAGTTTCAGTTCATTTGCTTATATTTTTAAACGTAGATTGAAAGTCCAAAGGTGATAGGAATGCTTCGTTCAGTTTTGTTGTTTAGCGGTTAAAACGTTTCAAGAGACATCTTTGACGATTGTCGATGTGCCACAAGGTACACAATCACAACACTATGTGTACTGGTACCCTCTCCGATAATTATGCTTCCACGCACGAACGTACAGTCGGGAGAGCAATCTGAGGGAACAATCAGTCAAGTGTCAGCTTCGAGAAACAGGTTTTGTTGAAAAAAATTGGCGCAACCAAATAAATATTTTTATAGGAACAATTTAATATTTTGTTGCCGGAACAAAACTATTTCGTTATTCTTATTCAGCTACCGCAACCGCATAAAATTTGTAGGGGCAACTGAACATTTGTATGGCTGTGTCCGCAGTATAGTGAAGGCCTGACCAAGGTTCTAACCCGACACCTTAGTAAGATAAGGCCACACCTTAGCGACTTCAGACAAAGGGAATATACTAGCAATGTTTCCAGCTTATAACATAAATACATGAAAATTAACTCAAATATAATGTTTCAATCTTTTAATCTTGAAATGCGTTTTTTTAAATTGTGTATTAGGACTGTTTGTATCACCACGAAGTTTCAATTATTTTACAAACAAATACACTAAAAACAATTAATTGTCACAGAAATAATAAATAATCACTCAAAGTGTAACCTGAATACTCTACATCCAACTAAATAAATGCCGTTAATGGACCCAGCTGATTTTGTTACCGTCAAAAATTCGGTATGCATCCGTGGTAATGTGAGCACTTTTGAAAGCCCTCTCGTTTGGAATAATAGTCAATAAATATATTTTATTTTAACATTAGATGTTAACTTCCGAGTGCAGGGGAATAAACACACTGTGTTTATTACTTACATGGAAATATTTATTTAAAAAGATGGTTAACGGATAAAAGATGGCTAAAAGTAGAAAGCACCTAGAGTCTCAAAATTCTCATTTTAGACACTCCAGACGAAACGTTTCTTTGACGCTATCATGATGATTATGAAGTTCATGGCGACGGAAATGATTAGTTGAACGTACTGGGAAAAAGGTTGTTTGTACTGAATACAAGCAAATGATGTTGGAATAACCAAATAGGTGTACGATTCAACATATTATTTCTTAACCTTTTGAGGAGTATGCACGTATATACTCGGGGCTACGGTTATATGGAGATTTGTTTGCTCTTGAAGACAAAACTCACACTTTTTATAGTTTTACGGTTTCCCTGGACGTTATCAAATTTAAAAAAAAGAAGTTACAACTAGTCAACAATTAAGTTTGCTACAATAAAACTTTTATTTTTAATAATTTCTCAAATGAATACGAAAGATTGTAAAACCTGCTACATATGTCGCGACACGTTAATTAGTGCGCAATCAACGCGCGACTTCATTGGCTGAAGGCCAGCNACACGTTAATTAGTGCGCAATCAACGCGCGACTTCATTGGCTGAAGGCCAGCCAATAATAAACGTAGCATAGTACAGTAGGCGTGTCCGATATAGCTAGGACCAATATAATTTCGGTAAGTGGGAACGCAGTGACAAATGACTATCAAATTGCTTCAGCCGAGAACATAGGCAGCTCACATCTTCAGTGGTAGCAAACAGATTTAGAGGCTGAGCAAAATACAGTTCAGTGTAAATAAATACTCTTAATTTTAATTAATTTAGTACGTGCATCTATAGGGCATATATTCATTTCAGCGAGTGCAATGAAGGTTGCGGTGTCGTGTAGTGCCGGCAGTCGACACAGGTGGCGCTAGTGTCTATCGTGCTTGCCGACCACGCCGGCCGGTCAAGCGCGTCAGTTGGCTGCGGGGTTTCAAGCGGGGCACATGCGTGCGCGCGTCGGCCTCGCTGAGGGACGATGACCTTCCTCAAGGCAGCACTCGCGTGGCGCGTTGAGCACGCGAGGAGCACCAGGTACAGTGTAAAAAAATAAGTGTAAATTAACGCATACAAATTTTTTGGTAATTTTACATTCTGTATGTGTAATTTGTAAAAGCAACTACAGTACGTGCACTTCTACNCGCATACAAATTTTTTGGTAATTTTACATTCTGTATGTGTAATTTGTAAAAGCAACTACAGTACGTGCACTTCTAAACAAATGTTCTTAATAATCCAGAGAGTCCTACATGTATTTTGTGACAATACATGAACGTATGGCTTAGTAAATATAATGCTGGTGTTAATTTACACACTTTGAGGCATGTGCACAGACACACCCACTCACTGTATTAAAACCTTAAGTTATCTATTTTTGCTGCTACACAGTCGTGTGGACACCCAATGCCAGTATAGTTGTACATCTTCAACTATGTAATCTTACAATGACCGTGTGTGTGTAAACTTGCATTAAATTGTGGAGTATCTCTGAGAGTATTCTTGCTCATAAAAATTTTCGGTAATTTTACATTTTTATGTGTAATTTGCTAAAAAAGAGTACAGTATTTGTAATTTTACACTGTTGTTACTTTGAATTCAAATATTACTACAAGTATTTGTTCAAAAAATGCGATCTAGCGGTAGGGAGTAGAACTACTTCGAACTCTTTTTGTTTGTGTTTGTTCAAAAGGGAATCTTAACTCCCGCTAATGGAATATGCTGGCTTTTGTATATAACTACCTATTCTATATCTGAACTCATTAATTTAACCCACACTTTGGAGATAACTTTTCATGACTTTATTAAACTAAATAACATGAAAATTTTAAAAATGCACACAAATTATGTGAATTAACATGACGCAGTTGTAAAAGAACACACAAAGACTGTAAAATTACTTAGTAAATCAATGGAAACTGTACAAAAATTGTGTAGTTACAATAACAGTGAATCTGCGGTTTTACTATTTTGTTAGTGAGAAAATACAAATGCACAGTGGTGACATTGCAATTGCTATGCCTGTGTAAATACACGAATGTTCCAGTTTATTTTCTACTACACAGTAATTTTACACCATTCTATGCAAAGTTACTTGCACAAAGTAAATGTTATTTTACTAATATGTAGGATAAATTTACTAGGATGTGGAGTAAAAAACATTAACATGTGTAGATGTAAACTTACACTGGTGTAAGGGGAGACACTGCTGCCAAGCACATTTAGTGTAAAATTACACAATATTTTTACTGTTTAGGCACACGAGAACTGACGTCACTTTGCATGGAACTAACNACATTTAGTGTAAAATTACACAATATTTTTACTGTTTAGGCACACGAGAACTGACGTCACTTTGCATGGAACTAACAGCGACAATTGCGTAAGCTATCGTGGAATAATCAAGTCTCATAATTTAATAAGAAATCAAAACCTTAAGTTATTGCTTGTGTTAAAAAATCTGCCACTCCATCAAAAAGAACGAATATAAAGGAACAGAGAGAATTTTTATTCAAAATCAGTTACCAAGCAGTTAAAGATTTGTCGTAGTGATGTCGAACTATATTTAATCAAGCCGTGCGTTCGTTTTCTGACGTGACAAAGCTCTCTTCATGTTTATATTTACTGGACGTACAATTCTGCGGTAACGAGCTCGTAAACTGCAAAGGCTAACTGTTAGTGACAATTTCAAAATTACGTACTGAAAAATATAAGATAAATTACAATACAACTTTTCTCAGTCGACTTAAATGTATTAAAATGTAAACACCAGGAGGGAAAATAAATTATTTTATCACTAAGTAGTGTTATGAATTTACATTGAACATATTCTATAATTGATGACACAGCAAAACCATTATTTGAACAAAGAAATAAATATAGATAATATTTTATGCTTTAAGAACCAGACGCAAATTATATTTTACTAATGACAAGGCTATAAAAGTTAGTGCCTTATAAACCTATTTAAAAATAACAGATTTATTCTAAAATGTTATTTTTAAAAATTAAATTTATATTAATGAGTAGCAGGTTTCAGGGGTCGCGGTTGTGTAATGGTTATAATACTCGCCTCCCTCCTAGGCGAACCGGGTTAGATTCCCGATGGGGTCACTCCCGGAATCGTGGCGAACGATGCCGCTGGTCGGCGGGTTTTCTCGGGAATCTCCCGTTTTCCCCGCCCCTTCATTCCGGCGCTGCTTTATGCTCACCTTGCTTCACCCTCATCGGCTCTCAAGACCTCGATGTTAAGAGCCGCCCAAATCTCTTCACCCACGCACTCACAGCAGGTTTCGGTATCGACATGCAAAGCTCAGTAGGAAGGACAAAAATGTGACGGAAGCTCCTGCATATAGTGAGGTTCGGAAAACGTGATAACCAACAGTTTGGTAAAATTTTGTTTCATTTGGTAAGTGTTTCTCTTCACTCCTGTCCAATATTTGCCACATGAGTGAAGCTTGAGTAAATACTGTGGTAGAGCAATCCCAATCTAGAAGCGAGACACCATTCGCTTTAATTCAAGTGCAAGGGCTTATTAAATATGTGGTAGCGAATCTGCTCTCTATTTATGTTACTTGGACGTTCTGACAGCACTGACACAGCACTGACAGTCAGAAACATTGGATCATTTGTGGTTAACAGTAAGGCAGTGGTTTCGAAATGTTTGTCAATTTCATATATGTAATACTCGTGCCCCATTTTATAAACATTAAATTTTACTTCATATCAAAAATTTTTTAGGCCTACTTTTTAAAAAAATATAATGTACCTTAGCGTGTGCACAAAATAGAAAAAAATAAATTTTATGAAAAGCTACATATCGAGATACTAATTTTATATTCCTTTTTTTTAAAAATAAGGTTTAAAATTCAAAATTAACATTTTCAGCTTCTTGGAAACTGCCATGTTAATGTGAACAAATAACTTAACAATCCACCAATATTTAAATTTTAACGACACTGCGCCAACTTCTGGGCTCAAGTAGAATTCTTATTGAATGCAGTACTTTAAGTTTCACTCAGGGTGCCGGCAAACGCACGCGAAAATTATTTCCAGTGATTGCGAGTCTCAGCGTCAGCGCAATTCAAAACGATTTCATACTAATGGGGTAGTTGACAAGAGAATATCGGCATGTGGCTCCATTCGCAATATACATATTTTCTATTTCTGACGTCCCTGTCTGCGAGACACGCGAATATAACGAGAAAAAGTGAAGAGAGAAAACACCAGAAGGTACAGAAAGCTGCTTTTGGTGGTTTTTTCTGTGCGAGTAGTATCGAAGCTACACATCATCACAAAAACAACTGCGGATGAATGAACGAAGAGATCTGGGCTGCTCTTAACAGCGAGGTTTTGAGAGCCGATGAGGTTGATTATGGTGAGTATGGAGCAGCCCCGGAATGAAAGGGTGGAGAAAACTGGAGATCTCCGAGAAAACCCGCCGACCAGCATCGTCCGGTACGATTTTCACATGCGAATATCCGGGATCAACCCGGCGGGGGATTGAACCTGGTTCACCTTGGCATTCTTGCCGACCTGTAGCGATCATTTTATGACGTGATGGCGGATATATTTGTTAACCTTGCCCCAAAAACAACATAATCACACTACTTGCTTTCCATGGAAGAACCACCTAACTGTCACTTTATTAAAAATCACTGGAATAAATTCGGAATAAATGTATGGTGTATGAAACATAAAAAGTAGGCTGTTAAACAAATTTTGGACAAAGAATAAACATGATATGGGCCTGGGTATTGGATAATTTTTAACGAAATTTGTAAGTGATTTTCTGTCTGTTTACGTGCTTATAAGCACCTAATATATACATTTAAGCAATATCTATCGTTTACGAATGGCGCAGGGCCTCCAGTTAGAGATCTGAAACCATAAAAGTATTAATTTTCTGTCTGACTTAAAAAATTTGCTGTTTTTACCCTATGATAGGATAGTGTTTCAGGAAAATATAATGAAGGTGAAACGCAATAATCTTGGAGTCGGATGCAATAAGACGTTTGAAATATTATTAATGGTGCGATTTTCAGAAGCTTATTAGCGAAAATGTCGCTGAGGTAAGGAACGGTGGACTGCACTAGGAACGTTGGACTGTAAAAGGAACGCTCCCAAGAGTTCAGGAGCGCCATCGTGCGGTCACAGAATACTCGAGAATACAGAAGTGAAGCAGCTGCTCATGCCGCGAACTCTAGCCGCACACGCCAGCAAAATGGCGTCTCCGGCCAGAGAGACGTCGGAACGCCGTTCGCCAATCAGCGCCTGGTCACCAAACTGCCAGCCGACAGCGCAGACTAATAAGCGGGTCTTTCGCAGCACGCGACGGCCAATCAGACTCGAGGACTGTCCCGGGTCCACGTGCAGCCAGTCAGCGTTCGGGTGCGCCCACTTCAAAAGGAACAGCCGCTCGATCTCAATTCTGTACACTTACCTATTCTGTAGTGTAGCTGTTCCGGCGACATAGGCTGTTCACGGTAAACTGAGCACTTTTGAAAGCCCAACTTTATTTCTACTTGTACCCGCGTTGTGTAACCTTCCACCATGTGTACAATTAATATTGCCGTGGGCCTGGTCACTTCATTCATGCGTCGGTCAGGTGAAACTGTGAAATTATTAGAAAAGTGAGTATTTTACTAATTAGCTAATTCTTACATTTATATGCATTGAAAAAAAGACATAAAGCAAAATAAGTCATTTTGGTATTCACAGATGTTTTCCTAACACTTTAAATTCAACGTTAAGACATGGAACTACTTTACCTCCGTCGTTACCAACACAGCTGGTTGCATGGCGGCCAGAGCGCTCGTTAAAATACTCGCAGTTAGGGGCGGTGACATTTCTCAGAGCTTGATTTGGGAAGCGCTCAATTAACCGTGGACCGCCTATAGTAGCGTAGATGGTCGCATCCGGCGAGGTGGCTCCATCGCCAGCGGTGTCGCCTGCCTCTGATGGTTTTCCGATGACCCGTTTGGCGTCCGCAGCTGGCTAACGAGCCCCACACTCCGCCAAGTGGGCGTGTGCCGGGCCTAGCTTCGTCCCAGGAAACTGCTCTGCAAATTTAACACGCCGATTATGCAGTCTTCCGCCCTTTATTTTGGGCTGTTTAAGAAGCAGAGGTGGAAACATTTTTCGTCGCCTTACAGACACGATTTTATTATAACTGTCCGTAATAATACACTGTAAAGTGAGCACTTTTGAAATCAACGCGAGTGAAGAGATTAGGGCGGGTTGAGAGCCTGTGAGGGCGAAGCGAGGTGAGTATGGTGCAGCGCTGGAACGAAAGGGCGGGGGAAACGGGGGAACCCCTGAAAAAACCCGCTGGCATTGTCTGGCACGATTCCCACGCGCGGACCCCGCCGGGAATCGAACACGGTTCGCCTAGGTGGGAGGCGAGCAGTCTAACCTCTAGACCACCGCGGCGCCTTGAAATCAACGTTTGGGAACGAAAATCGCTGCCGGTTACTGAATGTATTTCGACATGTACACTGACCGGCACGGTGTCTGTAAAGTTGGCACCTAGAAAGAAAACAAAACTCCATGTATTGACTTCGGATTGAAAAGGTGAATCTTGAAATTGGTGTACAGTGAATCCATTAAATTTAGTTTCCGTTTGTTTGATGCGCAGAAGTGCGAGAACTTGTTTATTAGCAACATATTTACATTGCTAACGATTTCACAATTACACTTAACTAAAGCAAAGTGATGTGTCCCATGGCAATGTTAATTTTACATACGGTGGAAGGATGCAAAGTTGGGGGAGAAAAGTACTGCAGGTTCTGTGAAGGACATTGAAAAGTGCTTATTTGACTGTGGAAAACTTTCAGCAAGCCAGTTGTTAAAAGTGTAACTGAATTCTATTGTGTATTTAATTGGCCTTTGACCAGGGCCTGCGCTAAATTAAAAATAAAATAAAATAAAAGACGTAAAATAGGATACAATTATGTTTTTTTTCATATATTCTGTAGTTTATTTTTTGTTATAGTTTGTCTTTAGCATTGCCAAATAACAATACATTAAACAATGGATGAAATTCAAGAGCTGTGAGTTTCATCACGTTGGAATTTACACACAAAATATTTATAACAAAGTTACGATAAACTGCTTGAGTGATTACGTTATAGCTCTCATTTTGTGATACTATGGCCAGTTCTACTAACAGGAAATAAACTCTAGCCCCCAGAAAGAGATCACTTTAACTTAAGTGTCCCCTAAGAAAGTCAAAGTGTTTCAAAATTATGAAACTAATTTTTGTAACCGCCACTTAGCTGTTAGCTGCTTAAAGAAACAAGTTCTAAATGTTCTCAGGTTGGTCGTGGTAGGTTGTGGTAATATTACCAAATAAACCATTCAGAACTGATACAGTAGAAAGAAAAAAATTCGAGTCTCCCCCCCCTTTTTATTCCTAATACGTTGTGCTTACTTTCGTTACGAGCAAACAAATTATAACTTAATATTTGCTTTATGATGAAAAATTAAAACTGCACCGCTAGCATGATACATTTTAAAAATAAGTAATGAATATACTATAAACATATTGTTGGACTTATACAAGAAACATCTTGGAAACCTAGTTGCCACGAAAATCATTTGTAGAACTACAAACCGTTTTCTTGTAAAATCTGCGAAACACATATTTGTAATTTTATAATGATAGGCTCGTATTAAAACTTAAATTATTGAGAAGTTGATATAAAATAATTTTCCCTTCCAGATAATAAATGTGATGAATAAATGTCAGAGAATAGGAAACAGATATTTCAGGGTATAATTCCACGAAAAAAAAGTTACATCTTACCAGCATCGGAACTGAAACCCACGTTCCTTGCGTTATTATGTCAGACCCTTAATGATAAGACCAACTAGACTTACGAACTTCACAACTATTTTTGTATTAAATATAGCTCGAAATATATACGTAATATATAAGAAGTTATTCTGTTAACAAGAATGCATTTATTTAAATTTAAGCGTTCTGTGCAGATAAGAAACATTAACATTAACAATTAATTAGTAATAACGTCATGTATTTTTAAAAGTGTAGTTTTATTATGTGCATTTGAGTTGTTTTATATGTTTTAAGTTATTAAAACTTTCAATACATTTCTTTTTGAACGCAACTACACTTTACATCATCCCTAGTTGTACTGGTATATAGGGTTTTACGTTGAGTGTCCGCCATTTTGCCTCAGCTCATGGGCATGGGTCACTATAGTTATAAACTTTCTTCAGCTCTATTACAAACACGTAACTTGCAGTTGTATAAACAAGTTATTTTACAAAAAACAAATGTTTGTAGTGATACAGACATTTGTAAAATTACAAACAATTGATCAGTAAAAATTACAAATTTTTTACAGTGTACGTGAAAATGGACGTCGCTTCATATACGAAAGAGATATATGCCATCCATTCGTTCAGCTAACCATGTGCTCACCAAAACTTCTTGATATTAAAATTATGCACCCGAATGGATAAGATTTCGATGTTTCGACGCTACTTTATTATAGTGAAAGTGTTGTATCGTAATCCCGTGATTTTGGGTGATAGCTTTTATTAATCGTCATTGCCAAGTGTGATTTTTCGCTGTAAAAGTTAAAACAGTCCTCTAATCTCATAACAAGTATTTACGTAGCTTTTTAAAGGCATTTGTATATACGACAATGCTTCACAAATAAGAAGTTATGTTAATACATTTCACACAATTTTATTTCACGATTGATATAAGCATAACTTGTTCAGACTGTGGTTGAATGTTCCCTAAATCCAATGTACATTCAATGTAAAGTCTTGGTAAATTATGTTCTGCAAGAAAAATACTAAAACTCGTATTACCAAAAAATTAAAATTTTGTCTACGTTTTAAAACTATCCAGCATGTTTTACTACAGGTCATAAAATAATTGTTTTACGTTATACACAACACATTACCACTGTGTTCTAAAGATACGGTACAAGTTTCTTTAAGTTTATTAAAGGCATTTAAGCTTATAGTATATTCTATTGGAATTTTTACATTGGCCATGAGTGGTGAACTAGTTTTGCGATTTTGAAATTAGCATTATGTTGTGAAAACAGGCAGTAAAACTTGTGTAAACGTTAAATTATTTTCACCATATGTTTTTTATGCAACATCTCGCTGGTATTAGTGCAAGTAATAACTCGCTGTTAGAAAAATATTTTTCAACTTTTTGGCATAGCACGACTAAATTTTACGTCCACTTTCGGCAAAAACTTAAATTAAACTTTCTGAAATTGTTATTGATGATTGTTGGGAACACCAGTAACGGTATTCAGGTGAGGTTTATAGATGCCCAGTGGCAGAATTTATGTAATAAATACGACTATCGCAACACCTGTATAAGACAGCTGTAACTGGACTCTCTTTAACACTATTTTTGATTGGAAACGAAGCCCAATTGATGCCATACTTGTATTAAATCTTTATGGTGTGTGATAAATACACAGCGTAAATTCGTGATGCATATACTATGGCCAGTCCCTAATTTTATGTAAGTGATCGGATATTTTTCCACGTGTCAAACATATAAGCCCAATGTTTGAGATTCATTATCGCTATAAAAATTGCATGCTTTAAATACACGGCAACAAAACTGTGACCTGGTCGTGTTGTAGTGAACGCATTTATTTTTCATCTATTAAAAATAATTTCGGGGGCTTGTGTGCACTCAATCAATGCATACTTTATCAGTCAGCTAAGTGCCTAATAATACTCCATATTCTACCTATCTAGTGTAGTTGCCTCTCGTCAACAAACCTTTTAAAATGCCCCCATATGTACAAAATGCGTGCCTGTCGCGAGTATTTAGTTCAAATTTATTTCATCACAACTATACAGACTATTTCAACAAATAAGTGCATTTCAACCGGTTTAAGTAACTGTGATGCAAGGTACAAATACTACTCCTAATTAATATTTACTGATTATTAAATTAAATTAATAACAACTGTACAGAATTTTTAGAGTTTATCTGTACACAACTTTTAAAATAGTATTTCCACTTCTTTTATTGACATACAATTTACTTTATAAATAATTAGTTTATTTCTATTTTAAGGGACCCATAAGGATTTACGTGCCTGATTTCAAGCCGCTAAATTAATAGCTAGCTAAGCCAGTTTAGGATTCACTTGAAGCTGGTGAAACAGTGCGCTTATTTAAGCGTCACCTGCTGTGGACTTTAAGTGAACCTTAAATTTTAGGGAGTGTTGGTGAAACCGATCAATAATGTTTGAAGGAGTTCGGTTGGTTGATTTTTTACTGCGGTGTCATTAGAGGCGAAATGAACGAGTCAGACATTTAGTCGCCATGGCCTGTACTAAGGAACCATCCCATCATCCGCCTAAAGGGCGTCTGACCTCAAAAATTAATTATTTTATAATTGTACCAAACTTTGTTCAACTCGTACGCATTGCATGTGATGACATTTTCCTAGAATAAAGAACATTTACACTTTATATTTTCTATATAGTTTTACGTCAAATACAAAATACTTCTATTTTGTTGCAGCCGAACAAAGACCAACTTAGTTGTACAGATGAAAAAATGTACAAAGTAAACAAATTAATGGGCCACCGCGTGACACATATGTAGGGCCAACTGTTTTCTGCGAAAAGATTTATCCGTAGGCTGAACTTCAACTTTGTACGAGCACACTTGCAGATTTCCTTTGGCCGCTGGCCGTGCGTCTTTGCGAGAGGACATTTTCGACTTCACTGGGCCAATCAGAATTAACCTTATCCGACACTGAACGTCGGTGGTTGGCTGGTAGACGCCTAAGACGCGTGGGAGTTAAAACCATCCAACCATGAAATTTGTTCCGAACTAACATGTTTTGCAGTATAACTAGCCTGGAATCTTTTCGCGAAAAACGGGTAGCCCTACATATATTTAATCACCAAATAACAAGCCATATATGAAAAAAATGTTGAATAAAAATTTTTTTTTTGCATATATTTTAACATTGTTTAATGCGTGAAGTGTTATTTGGTGCTCTCATATATGTTAAGAAATAGCTGGCGACGTTCGTTTATGTTGTAAATTTTTTCATCTGTACAACTTAGTTAGCATTTGTCAGTACGGCTGCAATACAACAGATGGACGTTGTATTTTAAATCAAATTATTCAAAAACTAAAATGTGCAAACATTTTTATTCGAGAAAAATGTCATTACAAACATTGAGCACGAGTTGGAAAAACGTTTGGTGCATTTATACAATAATTAATGTTTTGGTGCCCGACACCCTTAAGTGATTTCGGAAAACCACTGGGAAACGAAACCAGTTTGGCCGGGAATCTAATCTGGGTTCTCCGAAAATTAGTTCAGTTTATTACCACTGCACTTCCTCACTCGGTAGGTGGGAGTCAGGAAGTCGTGCTGTGTAGGTAGGGAGCTCCTTTGTCACCGGAAGGTGAGTGTACCCAGAGGGCATTGTCTTCGCGCGAGGGCGGCGAGTTCTCTAACGAACAGCAAGTTGCGGCGTGAGTCGACTACGTAATGCGAGGCTACGTACCTCTGCGCGAGTGAAGGTATCGATGTCCCCGCCAGCCTTGCTGGTCGACACAGCTCGGGACGGACAGCAAAGGTGAGCATGGCTCCTCAGCCGCTCCACTCGGTGGAGTGGAGAGATTTGGGAGGCTCTCAACATCGAGGTCCTCAGAGCCGATGAGGGTGAAGTGAGATGAGTAAGAAGCAGCATCGGAATACAAGGCCGGAGGAGGTGGGAGATCCTTGAGAAAACCCGCCGTCCAGCGGCATCGTCCGGCAAGATTCCCAAGTGCGAAAATCCGGGAGTGACCCCGCCGGGAATCGAGCCCGGTTCGCCTTGGTGGGAGGCGAGTGGTCTGACCACTACACCCCCGCGGCCCC
>NQII01000746.1:170305-213943 GCA_002778355.1 Clitarchus hookeri
TGGCTACGCTGGTTGAGTGCGTCTCAATCCTGTGTTTTCGGCCCCCTCACGTAGAGCATACTCGAAGAGAGGTTATTTGCAGTGCTGAGGGTGTTCTTGACATACAAACTGCAGCTCCCTGAGCAATCTAGTGTCAGTGTTCTTCGTGAAAATGCATGAAATCTCCGTGATCTGCAATACAATTTTATATAATTGTGCAGGAACAGGACAGTGCAGACGAAAAATCGCACCCCCTTAAAATATGAACGAGTAATATAGCTTAGGATTTTAAATCCCACAAGAAGGCAACGTTTTTGCAGCACACCTATTTAGCAGTGCTTAAGAAGTACTGGTGACTAATTATGAGGCAAAGTGAACTCATGCTAGTAACATTTCAGTTCGTGTCACACAACACATAGTTTTTAAATAATTTTGACATACATGACGTAAATAGCTTAAAACTGGCGTCAGTATGGCTGGGGAAGGGGGTACGAAAGGAAACCCCTACTCTTTTTTTAAAGAATGCAAAATATAATTTATTTGATTCCGTCGTCTATATGCTCTAACCTAACCTAAACGTTTTCCATCACCACTGCTTTGTATATTGTAAGATTGCCGTGTCTGTGCAAATTGACGAGAAAAAATTAAGTATGGCTGTTGGGTTCGTTGACACAACGTGTATAGCAAAACATACCATTTTATTGTTCCGTTTGTTGTAAAACCTACCTTGTCACATTGACGACAATTGTATTAAAACGATTATATTCTGCTGAGAAACTTATTAATTATTAGATTTTTATTCCACATTGTCATAGAATTTCATGTATATTATCAAAAATTTGTCAAAAATGAGTAACATATTTGAATGATATTTTTTATATTTNATATATATATATATATATATATATATATATATATAAAGGATTTAAGACAAAGAAAAAGGAAAAACTTTCAACTTTATTGAAAATACCAAGCCTAATTATCAGTCGAATTAAACACGCGAGTTTATTTACAGGTGAAATTTTAGCATTTCGAAATTGTTTCCAACTCTGTAAACGCACAACTGCATTATACGAGTCCAAAAATGGAATATTTGTATACTACGCACATGAAGATCCATCTTTCACTGGAAATGTACGTACTTTCGTATTCCTTGCGTACATTCACATTAAAAAAAGCTATACACGTTTAATGTTAAACACGTATCTAAGATAAAGTGCTGCATCTTTGACAAATAAACTACCACTTTTATTTGCAGAAATCAGTTTATCCATTTTTACTGCTATTATATTTTTTTTTACTTTTTCAGTGTTAAATTCTTTTTGTATGCTCGTTTTCTTATCTAATTTTACATATGAAGCCATTTTTCATTATCAACATTTGGTTTTCATAATTTTTCTGTCAGAAAACTTTGATTTTCTTAGACATTCGCTTTTAGTTAACGGATACAAGTGGACGATTGGTAAAATAGAACGAATTGCCGAACAGCTTTCTACCCAAGACTGACATCTAGAGTGATGAGAAGATGTGCACTTTGCGGGCGTGTTAAATATTACTACTACCAATTTAACTTATGCAATGTTTAAGCAGATCCAGATTGTGTTATGTATCCTTTTGGGAAATTTAGGGATTTGAAATTTATGTTACGATTTATGCTTCGCTGCAGATTGCAGTGTTTAAACATTTTTAAGCTACTTTCAACGTTCTGATTGTAATGATGAATTTGATAGCCCGAGTATTGATTGGAGTGCCGGGATTAGAAACTGTGATGGAGGCCGTGTAGCTCCCGGGGCGACCACGCAGGCTGATACGACAATGGTCTCCCACCGCCTTCCGCTGTGTCGAGGTGAGCCGCGCCCACTGACAATCTGGAACAAGTTCTAAGGGTGCTTCAAAGGAATCGAATCCAGATCCCACCGGGGAGAGGCAATAGCGCTAACCGCTAGACCACAGAGAGACAATCGTATCCGTATCGACACCTAGCGCTCCGAACACATTTACTCGCATTACAGACAAAACTAGAATCGAGTCGCTTATAGCCACATTTATAGGAAATACGTTTCTGCTGGTGTCTGATTTCCCACATATGGTCTATTGACGGATTCTTCACAATTTTCGAATCAAAACTTTGAAAAATCAACACATGTATGACGTGTTTGGTTGTCTCCTAAACATGTTATGTAAAAAAAGCGTTTAATAATTGTGTTAACATAAAAGCATTTTACTTTTAGTTAAATCAAACTTTTACTTATATTTCATCTGCAACTTATAGAAATTCATTTAAGAACAAAAACAGGGAGAAAAGAGGTGTGTTGGTAATGCCTAGTAAGAAATAGTTCTTATCGAAATTTCATATTAAAGTGAGTGCGCACGGACGCGGTGCGTTTTTCCTTTAGTGCGGTTTTTTTCTAGACTTAGTTTTTGTTTGAATGAAGCGGAGGAATATCCTGGAAGTAGAACTTCAGTAGGGCTTCAGAAAAGTTGATAGTAACCGTGAATAGACTATACAACCGTCCTGTGGCTTCACACCACATCTGACACGCTTACTCCACTGAGTAATGTTCATTGCATTATGGCCGTCAGCCTATAGCGTTCCGAGTTGATAGTCTCCCAATTAAATGACCTTCCATGTGTAACAGGCAATAAAAACTATATTGTTCATTTAAGTTGTCACAAAACGTTCATGATTTTTATTCACGATACACTGAGAGGAATGTGTCTCTGAAGCCAAAAAAGTACTTGTTTTTATAGGGACAATTTTATATATGGTTGCTCCAGAAAAATATTTTGTTCAGTAAACACAACTTGAAAAGCAGCAAAATTAAATTTGATCATCTAACAAAATACAGGCTTAAATAAATAAAACCTCTGTGATGGATCAAATGAAATAAGTCGAATTAACTGTATTTACTACTTTGGCCACTCATTTGATTACCATCGTTCGAAAATAGAGCTCGATAATTTATTTGTATTTTTGTGACAACTAGGATAGTATAAGTGTTTACTAGTGCATTTATCGATGTTTAATAATGATGAGAGCATTCTAATTAAATGAATTCAACATGAAACTAAAAAGTAAAGCTGCAAAACTTTAAATGTGCATTTGCGCACGTTGTCCGGTATTTACAATATATGTTTTAAAACATCTGTGTTTAATAAGCAGCCACTTTAACTGAGGTTGTTCGGCTGTAGCGTGCGGGCCCAAACGATCAAGGTTCGAATCCCCGTTGGGCTTCCAATTTTTATGTGTTACCAGAAACTTTTTAATGTACGCATAGCCAAACAAATCTTTAGTCGCACCAACCAAATCACTGTTTGAGGCCAACAAACAAGACTAATAAAGTAATTTTATTTCAAACCACAAAATATTTCATTGCCCTTATACGAACAAGTATTCTGTTGACGGGAACAAGCCTTTCTCGCAGTGTATTTAGTGTTGTTATGCTCTATAAGTTCTTTTAAGATCTCGAAAACGTAAGCAAAACAGTGAAACCACATCCCTAAGGGTTTTGTTTTCAAGGGCAAAGAAATTAAGGATTTTAGTATAGCCCGACTCACACTTGAACATAGTACTCAAAGTGTTGACTACTGCCACAGAACAGGCATGCATGCAGGAACGAAATTGCGTGGCGGCACCTTTGATGTAGTCGTACGAATTCGCTGTTAGACACGTTGCTGGCCAGTAACGTGATTTTTCTGGCTTGTGAAGCTGGAAGCCGTGGTAGAACGGACTGTATTACGTACGTATCCGTAATTATTATGTGCCATTTTTATTTCCATTTTTATTGAAACGTAAGCTACTGTAATTTTAAATTTCATTACACATTTTACGATTGTGCAAAATAAGTTCTGGAGCGAAAGATTTGTGCCTACATTCTCGTTTATTTATTACGGCCGAAGTCACGTTACAAGAATTATTATTGACGTAAACACTCTTCTTAAACAAATAGCTAAGAAGAGAATAACATACACATATGAAAGGAATTTTTTTACAAACAACATGTCACACTTTAAATGCAAGACAATCGTAACTCAAAAAATTAAGGTTTTTGCAATTTTCGTGTTGGAAGGATGATAATATTTATCAGCTGGCAGTGGAAGACTGTCGCAATATTTTATTTACGTTCACTGGATGTAATGCAGATAAATGAGTGTTGCACTTTGGTAACAATATTTAATAACCAAACATTAACACTTCATATTTACACATTAAAATAGTTAAAAGGACTTAATGGCGCACTGCTATATATTCTTACAGTTTTAATAGTGCAAATCTCTTGCTGACATAGTACTTTAAAAAGTTAAAAAAAAAGTGCCTTTCCTTTTACGCTTATTTACCGTACTACAGAAGACATTTTGAGTTACGATAGTCTTGCATTTACGGTGCGATGTTTTTATTAATATAATATAGAAAAATTATATTAGAAAATCTTATCCTATGTCCAAATACGTACTATGCAGATCGTATAAATTCTAATAATAGTTTCCACAGCTAACATTTAGCGTTCCGTAAAGAGCAAGAAAATGATACAATTCGTTAGCAAGTTTTTCATTTTAATTTTACTTAACGTTGTGATATCTAAATTCGTACAGTTTAGTTCAAGACTTTGGGCAGCTTCCTGTATGGTTTAAATAGATTTTCAGTCTTAACAGAAAATACTAATGATAATATTTTCGTGTTGGTTTTCGTTTCTAGGGTTGGAAATACTGTAAGTTGTAGTGCTCGGCGGTGCAGCCGGTTCGTTATAAACATAATTTGGCTTCAGCATTCAGTCCCCAAGCAGTTATTTCCCCTGTCGGAGTGACGCAATTCGCATTTAGAATTACTTTGAGAGCTGCCACTTTGCGTCAGCCGTTAACCGCGTTGCGCGGCTGAGTGACGGTAATGCGTCCGGTAGAGTGACGTGACCTGATGAGGTCGCGGTCTCCTGGGCGGAGCTGCGGCCTCATCCGGTCGAGGGGAAGCGTAGACTAAGGACGAGGTAGACCGATCACGCTGGCTGCGCACAACCAGTCTCCCCACATAGAACTACTTTTCTGCCAACACGTCTAGCAGAAACGGCGTGGTTTGCATTTCAGGTCGGAAAACTGGTTATTAAAGAAGTGCTTTGAGATGTTTATGTACTTCATCTAAGCAATTTGTAGTACAGTTTGATTGAATTCATATCGGTATTAATATAAAAGTGATTGAAATTTGAAAATTAAGTTATAAACAAACACGTTCATCACTGTTGACCATGTGACGTTGATAGTTGTGTTCCTCTGGGGTACGTCAATGTTGAGTACATGCGCAGAAGACGAATAATCTGTCTGCCTCATCTTTAGTCTTCGAGGGAAAGTGTCTTTCAGCTGCGTAAAATCTTCCTGCTTTCTGTTTGAAAGCAACGTTTATTAAGACTCAACTTCACCTCTTATAGAGATATTCTTGATTTTCATTGCCATAATTTTAGTTTCTCAGCAATTATTGGGTATCTCTGACTACCATGATTTCACATTTTACGAGTTTAATTATTTCTACTTAATTCTTACCACGTGTTTTGTGGCAGCTGTAAAATGGCAGGAACGTATTGATATTTTTAAGTTAATACTATCCTATTCATGGAATTATACGTTGTTGGTTTGGGTCATCAACCTATGTACTGCAGAGTAAGGTTATACACTAACTTTCTATTTAAGCTTTGTTTTATGAAATTTTACTTCACAAAAATGAAATGACGAAATAGTTAATACTTGGGATGCTCGTATACTATAATGGCAAAATATTTTTTGTGTAGCGAATACCCTAATGTAAAGAAAATGTAGATATAAATACATAGAGGTAAGGANTAATGGCAAAATATTTTTTGTGTAGCGAATACCCTAATGTAAAGAAAATGTAGATATAAATACATAGAGGTAAGGAACTTACGTCTTAACACAGCAGAACAAAATATAATATTTTTTATTATTAAATATTAGAGTGATTTTTTGCATTAATGAAATTTAAACTACTATTAAACTTTTTAGCATATTACACCTTTTAATTTGTGAGATTAAATAATACTCTCACAGAACTGTGACAATGAAAGTAAATTAATTAAAGAAAATTAAACAAGTTTATGTATTTTTTTGTACAAGTCACATAATTCGTTTCTACTCGTTACTGCACAAACGAAGACACTTTACTTTGTACTAATTACTTCGTTACTAGCTTCATTTTACCTGTAATNCTACTCGTTACTGCACAAACGAAGACACTTTACTTTGTACTAATTACTTCGTTACTAGCTTCATTTTACCTGTAATTCACGCGTGAATAACAAGAAGTGTACATTGATAAATATGTCCTCGAAGATTAATCGTGCGGCCATGAAATACTTGAATAAGTACAACGAACTAAATAAACACCTGCAATCAGTGCCGCTGGTGTTAAAGCTGTACGCGAAGACCGCAGCACAACCGGACACAGAGAACTTTTAGCAAAAAATCTTCCGGAACACCGTACAAAAATGAACAAAAAAATATTGCGAAAGCAAAATGAAATTTTATATGAAATTTTAAGCTCTTCACGTGTACATAAAACCTTTTACATGTGACAATTTAGCCGCGCAATTTCGCCAAGGGTTGGAACTGTTCACAACGAAAAAAATGTTTTAGAGAGTGGATTAACCACCTCTTTTTACAATTAAGTCGATAAGCTGAGATTACTAGGACATCTTTGGGCCATGGAATTACGGGGTTGTACTTACGGGATTCCATGAATATGTGGGCCTTTATGTAATTTACGCTTGGTTTTGATTGGTGTGTAACTCGGTTGGTGCGCAAAAGGAAACTATGAGCATATACAAGAAACAAAGGAATGCTTGTATAAAAAAAAATGTTTAACTAACCGTGGAGAAACTATAAAACATTTTCAATGTCCGTAAAAATTAGTGCACAAGTTGCATTATATTCTGTATGCATATGGACATAACGCAAACACACATATATACATTACATATACACCCATAGCTGTGACTTTAACTAGACGTTATCATTACCAGAAATGATGCATGATAATAGTGAACTATTATCATCTATACATATTATAAAACTCGACGTCTCTCTGTCTGTTAGTACACTTATCACTCAAGAAACACTTATCCGATTTATGTGTTTTTTAATTCATAGCTGTGTTCTCTGGCCAGGTTTTAGTATACATTTTGTTGCGTAAAGTAACATNGATTTATGTGTTTTTTAATTCATAGCTGTGTTCTCTGGCCAGGTTTTAGTATACATTTTGTTGCGTAAAGTAACATAAGGAATAAGCAGTGATGATAATAGTGAATCAAGTCGGAAAAAAGTTTGCCGCCAGCACGCTCTCTTGCAATACGCGGTCTAAACCGTTAAAGATGGAACAATATCATGCAGTAAAGAATTGTGTAGAATAAAATGACCTAAAAAAAAAAAAAACTCCGCGGTAGCATTTAATTCACAAGCAACATTCAATTACGAAGTTTTTCACCTTGCACTCATTGAAGTTGATAAACAAGTGCATACATTGTCAAGATAAAGTATAAAAAGCATGGACTTTATTAAAAAAAGACCTAAACAATAATTCTGTAGTCCACGTGAGCGGAGCTGCGGGCACAGCTAGTTAGTAATATTTCAATGAATGTAAATTTGGTCAGTAAAATGGGAAAATATTTATAATATTAACTACGTACTTGAAAACTGGGAAAAGAGAACGGCTCAATCATGACTCACTAACGTAAAAATTTACATCACTATTAAATAGCCTAATACATTAGAGTGATATGTTAGACAAGTTATTATTTCGAAATTTAGCGAGTAGTAAAATAAAAAAGTATTCGCCAACTGGAGAGCCAATGTTGACAAAGCTGCTTGTTTTCATGACTATCAGAGAAGAAAGACACGNATAATTCTGTAGTCCACGTGAGCGGAGCTGCGGGCACAGCTAGTTAGTAATATTTCAATGAATGTAAATTTGGTCTGTAAAATGGGAAAATATTTATAATATTAACTACGTACTTGAAAACTGGGAAAAGAGAACGGCTCGATCATGACTCACTAACGTAAAAATTTACATCACTATTAAATAGCCTAAGACATTAGAGTGATATGTTAGACAAGTTATTATTTCGAAATTTAGCGAGTAGTAAAATTAAAAAGTATTCGCCAACTGGAGAGCCAATGTTGACAAAGCTGCTTGTTTTCATGACTATCAGAGAAGAAAGACACGAGGTGACAAGAGAGGAATTCCACTAGTGTGGGGCGTACTTGCGACTTCTGCGCTAACATACGAGTGTGCTGTCATCTATTATACGGAGTGCACCAGAGCGCACTTGAGCAAGTGCGCAGTGCACTCTGGTTGTGGTGTGGTAAGTACACAGGGGTGAGATGACGGGACGGTCTCTTTGATGTGGGAGTAACTATTCTCTGATTGGCTGCCCGAGGCTCTAGAACACGCCTTGTGTCTGATTGGCTACTGCGTGTTGCGAAATATTTCCTATTGGCTGGGCTGCCGCCTGGCAAGTAAGTTATTGTACGCTGATTGGCGAGCGGCTTTCAGACATGTTGCTGGCTAGTGACGCCATTTTGATGGCGTGTGTGGCTGAAGTTCGCGGAATAAGGTCAGGGATTACGTTGACTTCACGTTTCACGTAACACGTGACGAGTAAAACGTTGACGCAAGTCGACTACGCCTAGACGAATGTGTTTCAAGGAGACTTTATCAGTATAATTTCGTGTAACGCTCACGTGATGGAAATACTGTCAATTTCCAAGTTTTGCGTGATACGTGGTATGTGATACATAATACGTGATCTTGCTGGTCAATCGCAATAGGGACGAAGTTGTATTATCATTGTAACCAAACGGACTATTGAATTTTCGTTCACGTCCCATATTATTAAGTAACAGGTTCCACCAGACCATTGGGAAGTTACTGGGCTGTTATCATCCTTGCAGTTAACTTAGAACCTATTTCTTATTACGTCTGTCACGTTCACATCCTTGGAAGTAAGCATCTCTATAATTTATTGTTCTTATTGCAAAATACCACACTATGGCTACAATAAAAATACGTCTTCTTTCATTAACAATTTGTTTTGTGTGAGCGAGTACTATTTATTTTTGGCCTCCAAAGAAAGTTGATTTCTGTTGGGCTTATGAATAACGCTGCCGTTTTGTTCCTGAAAGTTAACATTAGGGCAGAATACATTCCGAAGTTGGCATGTTTAAAAACCGTATACATATCCGTGGTTTAACATGGGTTCGAACCGAAACTCTTGTTTTATTAAAGTAATATCTCTGCGACTTCGACCGCCAAGGTGTAGCATGCAGCAGTTCGAATTACGGATTTATCGACACCTTTCGCTCCAAAATCTATTTGAAATCGCGATAAGCTGTCAGCGTAGTACTATAACCGGCCTGTAATACCCGATTCGGACTGAGGGTTCAAGCATACGTGTTTGAGGCGGAAAAACATTTTTTTTATGTTCAAGTCCTTGAATGTACAAGGACACGTTTGATTATAGTGCTTGGCAACTGTTCGCTCTTAAGACTGTAATCTGAGGCTGCCTCCAAGGGCGAGAGATAGTGATACACTCAATCAGCGCCTCAATAATTGATCAGGTAACAAAATGGCAGTTTGATTTCGCTGTGCATCTTCAATGTGCTTTTGCAATACATGAGACGATATGTTCTCGAAAGCACTCGAGGTCCAGCTGAAGTTTCAGCCACACCCCCTAATGCCTGTCTAGTAAAGCAACGTTGCTGCTTTTTACTCTCTCAGTGCCAACCCGTCTAAGGCAGCGGGCTGTAGCGCATGGACAAAAACTGCGCCAGAATGGCACCTCTGCCTTGGAAAATTGCACCAAAGAGTTGGAAGGGAAAAATTGCGGCGAGAACCGGAGTTGGCAACTAAGTAGTGGGAAAACGAACTGCTGTCGCCCCTGCCTATTCTAAGCACATAAACGATATCACTTTCCGTTACTATATTTATCATTTAATATTACATTTTATTTGTATGAGGTAGCCATGGATGATCGTAATAGAAAATACATAATGCTTAAATAAAATATTCAAAAAGTGTTCAGAAATGATGAATCATTTTCCTTTCCCTTGTACCTTGTAATACTTGAAGCTGGTAGCCTCATTACCTATAAAAAATTGCCGACGAGCCTTCAAATGACCATAACACCAGTAGTGAACCTTCCTGCTGGCACTGGGACTCGGCCACGGTGCGTAATTTATGACTACGCTTTGGACGAGTCCTGACTTCTTTATTTCATCTTTTCACTAAAACAGTTAAGGCACTTGATCAAATCACTTACTTACTTTCTTTAGGGAAATCACCCCACAGAGTTGTCATTTTAACATCTTCCGTGAGTTGATCATCTACCTTAGGGATTTGATAAAATCTCCGTTTTTATCATCTCCCTGCGATATAAACACACATTAGCACAGCATACCAGATTGTGCCTCTGCTATTTTAATGCGGCGCTCTTGGCCATTTACACTCTTGTTGACCGAAATCGGCGCACTGTTTCGATACAGCATTGCGAACTGCAGCACCCTCTCACAAGTGCCGAGACCCTTGTTCTCATCCGGCCGGGGTTCTGTCCAAACACTTGATGTCTCTCCTGGAAAGCTTGCACTCTCTCTAGGATGGTCCGCTGTCTCTCCAGGACGGCTTGCTGTCTCTCCAGGACGGCTTGAAGTCTCTCCAGGACGACTTGCTCTCTCTCCAGGATGGCGGCGTCGCACTGTCGTGGCTCGAGGCTTCGACTACTTATCGGCGAGGGGATCCTCAGTCATTTCTTCTAGCATGCAGAGGAAACCACTACCACCACGAGTCCTTCTTCGGCGGTTCAATCACCAGAGAGAACTTCCGGTGGGGCAAACCGCTCGTCCCGAGGATTGGCGTAAACAAAAACCTAGGACCCGGATGCAAATATTGACATCAGGGCTTCTCCTTTCCAAAGTAAAGTTAACTATATTTCTACACAAATACGCAGGTACATACATGTGTATATATATATATATATATATATATATATATATATATATATATATGAGCCAGCTCAGCAAAAATAAATATAGACATGAGTAANTCGCCTTTTCTGGAGAACAGGGCCCCTTTTGTCTACGGGCCCAGATGCAGCTTTATTGCCGCTGTTACGCCAATAGTTTCGTGGTACTATTTACTTTCTATGACACTTTAGGGTCTGCCAGTATTGGGCGGGCGATCGCATGATAGCCCACAGGCTGGGCCAGTTGAAGCAGTCTATCCAGAATTGACCTGAAAGACCTGGCCAATAGCATGCCAGGGCGGGGGTGAGAATCTAACTCTAGAAGTGCAAACTCCTCAGTACACGGGTGTAGATGTATCAGTCCGCGTTCTAACAATCCGCGTGTCTTACGTTTATGTTAATGCAACGTGCGGTAATTACCGACACACGGTTGCAGTCACTTACTATAATTCTCACTGTGCGGTTATTATGCACTTGTACTGCACACACTGTCAATAAGAATATTTCNTGCAGTCACTTACTATAATTCTCACTGTGCGGTTATTATGCACTTGTACTGCACACACTGTCAATAAGAATATTTCAAATATAACCAAGCATAGATACAAATACATTTTCATATCACACAATCTACAAATAATGTAGTCTATAAATTCTCCATTATCATACGCGGATACTTTCATAGAAAAGAGAGAGAGAGACAGAGAGACAGAGAGAGAGAGACAGAGAGAGAGAGAGACAGAGAGAGAGTGAATGAAGAGATTTGGGTGGCTCCGAACATCGAGGTCTTGAAAGCCGGTGAATACGGAGCAGCGCCGGAAAGGGCAGGGAAAACCGGAGATCCTCGAGAAAACTCGCCGAGCAGCGGCATCGTCCAGCACGATTCCCACATGCGAAAATCCGGGAGCGACTCCACCGGGAATCGAGCCCGGTTCACCTAGGTGGGAGGCGAGTAGTCTAACCACTACACCCCCGCAGCCCCTTAATACTCTAGAGACAAACAACTAATATCTTGCGCATTTTTTCAGGAAAGCCTGCAAGTGTAGTCATGTCTTGCCAACTTCTGTTCAGTAATGCACCTAGAATACGAAATTGTCTCCGTTCCTAAACCTAGTTTTTCTCTTAAAAGTTTTTTTATCACACAATAAAAAACGATTCTCACCCGATCAACAATGATCAGTTGAATCTTTAAGTTATTATTACCCTTCCATATGCTATCATTTACATGGGATTTATTCTAGTATTTTCTACTAAGCCATTATTACATGAAGTGGCGGTATTTTAAAATTACGGGCAATGCCGACAAGTATACAGCTCGGTCCTAACGAATATTTCTGGACGTAATGGAAGCACGTACAAAAACTGAGCTTCCTAAGTCGGTACATACGCTCCAGACTTCGTGATTNGACAAGTATACAGCTCGGTCCTAACGGATATTTCTGGACGTAATGGAAGCACGTACAAAAACTGAGCTTCCTAAGTCGGTACATACGCTCCAGACTTCGTGATTCGATTGGCCAGACCAACTCCGTGTAATAACCACCGCTTTCGTGAAATATAAATTAAAGCAACTGGAGCCTACTCTCAAAATGAAGCTGTAGATGTAATTACTTTTGTAGATATCATGTGACATTAAATATATGTTTATTCATGTCAGTTTTATATTTCACATATTTCCACAATATGTATTTCAACAACAAATACCACTCTGCTATGTTTCAGATATCACCAATGAGGCGGCACGATGCTATCTCGGGAAACAATTCCTTCCTCTTTTCAATTTACAGGTAAGTAGACCTCACGAAAATTTCCACTACGGTAAAGTTCAACCTTGTTCACAAAAACTATTTATTAATTATTTAAATTTATTTGAATACACGCTTAATTTTTTCCACTTTCGTAATTTTATCCTCTTCCCTGACAAAGAAATATGTTCTAATTATTAAGATTAAAAAAATAAATAACATTTGAAGTTGAACGAACAATTATTTTAGACATTAAACACTACACCTCATTAGGATATACCCAAGACAAAAGTGCTTTTAATTACTTTCTTGCCTTGCAAGAATCATTTCAACAGTACTCCATAGTAGGTGAAGATATTTTGGCGGCTCTTAACACCGAGGTCTTGAGAGCTCGATGAGGGTGAGTATGGAGCGGCGCCGGAATGAAAGGGCGGGGGAAACGGGAGATCCCCGAGAAAACCCGCCAACCAACGGCATCATCCGGCACGATTCCCACCTGCGAAAATCCGGTGACCGGGCCGGGGATAGGATCCGATTCGCCTCAATGGTAGGCGAGCAGGCTAACCGCTCAGCCACCGTGGCCCCGCAGTACTCTATAGTGATGGTGCGTAACTACGTAAAGGTTTTGAGTGCAGGAACCAATGGAAATGAGTTATTTTCTTTTCTAAGCACCAAGTAATAAGATAACGGAATATTATCTGCTTGGTTTTGAAATTTCTTACTTTTTTTCAATGCTTTGCTAACGAGGTAAAACAATTTTAACTTTGTAGTCATACAAGCATTTAATTTGAGTTTACGCTTCAATAATTCTTGCTCCTGAGTATCCTGCCGGGTTTTTCTACGAATTTCGTTCAGATTTGAATTTTTCTTTGGTTGCCAGATATAAAAGTACCCAAATTAAAATAACATTAATTTTAAGCTTATGAATCACGGACAATACTTTTGGCAGCAGCATGCCTATATTGTTATGCGTATAGGCCAAATTACATGTCACCCTGACACGATAGCTCACTGTTTAAGGGAAATCAGTGCGAAACTCAGAGACTACAGACGTGCTAGTAAACGAGGAATAGCTTTCGGGAGGATTTAGTCTTGAAGTGCCTCCTGCATAAGTAACAGGCAGTCAAATGTAACTCGGCGGAAGCTCTTAATAGGAAAGTCATGTACGCACGTGTTTCCAGCGTGGGTCGCCTGCAAACAGTTCTTGGACTCCCCAAAAACAGGAAAATTACATGGGGACAACTAAGAGCTATGTAATGTTTGGGCTAGGACTCCCTAATAGAATTTGACGTGGCGTATCTTGCGTACTATTGGCTGTGTGGGGTCTTGCGTCATCGTGAAAGAAATCTACGTACTTTCTTAGGAAACCACACATATAGGTCTGGATATGTCGCGGCAGCTAAGCAGGAGTATCGATATGTCGATAGGTATTGATAGTCGCACCTCCCTCCAATAATTCAGGAAGTATAACTTCACGGCTATCGAAGAACGTCGTTAGTTTCGCCTTATTTACACCGGTATACTGCTTGCTCTTCTGGTGCGGTGGTGACCCCAACAGGTTTCCTTTGCATGCTGAACCGACCAAGACGACAAAGTGGTAAACCTTTGGACTCGTATCCGGGAGGACCCAGGTTTGATTACCGGCCCAGCCGTCTGGTCTCGGTTTTCAGTGATTGATCGAAATCACCCCAGACGAATGCTGGAACGGTTCCTTACTACAGGCCATAATCGATTCCTTCCTCGTTCCTTTCTCACTGAGCGGCTTGCTCCTTATGCTTAGATTGGAGAGATTTGGCCAGCTGTTAACATTGAGGCATTAAGAGTCGACGAGGGTGAAGCGAGGTGGGTGTGGAGCAGCGCCGGAATGCAAGGGCGGGGTAAACGGGAGATCCGCGAGAAAACCCACCGACCGGCGGCATCGTCCAGCACGATTCCTACGTGTGGAAATCCAGGAGTAGCCCCGGCGGGAATCGAACCTGTTTCGCATTGGTGGGAGGCGAGGGCCCTAGCCGCTGCGCCACCTCGGCCCCTTGCTCCGTCTGTAAAGACGTCGCTATCTGTGAGACGTTAAGCCCCACCTATCTGCCTACCTATTTATTCAATTTTGTCTTCATGTAGTAGGGTTACAGAACCAGAACTCTCGGTAGACTGAAACTGGGTTTTAATATGTTTAGCTACAGCGTAATACCATTAGCAAATTACATCAAAAAATCTTTTTTTAGTTACAATACATTTTGAAAATACAATAATAATCCATGCAACTTCACAACAGCTGTATTTGTATCACACCTACAACCAGTTTTGCATTGACCAGGAATTCCTTTAAGTCACGAAGTCTATGTTACCAACTACTAAATTCTGAGATAAATACATTTCATCATTGTGTTTACGAATTATATGCTACTGAATAGTTAACAACGAACTAAGAAATTTCTTTACAACGTTTTTTTAAGTCTAGAAAAATACAATCCCTGTTTGTTTATTTTTATAGGAAAGATATACTAATGTGATCGTGTTGCTATGTGTATTTCCTTTCGTCCAGAATAATTTTTTTCCAAATGAACAGACTGCAGTATTATTTTGTATATATCTAACTATCGCCCCAACGCAAACTTTAATATAACAGCAAATCCCGCAAATATAAAATCACAACTTAGCAAGTGTTCATTTCGTCTGCTAACTTTTGATGCCATTATGAAATGCAGTAGTTCCGTAACCCATTAACCTTAATCCTTCCCGAGAGGTGAAATTTTAATCTTCCACAAGTTATATATACCGTAATTATGAACTACAACTTTAAATAATACCTTATGCTGTAAGACAAAGTGGTCGTGCATCAAAATGCTTGTGACTGCCATACAAGGTTTGCTTGTGTGAGTCTCGTTGCCCCATTTTTTTCGCTACAATAATTATAATCTAACTTTTCTTCTATTTTATTCATTAACTGAATTTTTTTCGACAGCACAGTACATTTTCCGCTTCTCAAAAAGTAAGAAGAATACAAGTATACAATCTGTTGAAATGCAGCAAAACAAACCAGAGACAAAACTCTCATGAAAGCTAGTTAGTAAAAATTATGAAAATAATATGTACGTAAATTTTTATGTTGACAATCTTCGTGAATACTAAGAAAATCCGTGTATCCCTTACCCAATCAGTCCCAAATGAGGCAGAAATAGCAAATATACCTACACCCATTTTTGTATAATATCTAATAGCCTATGCTTATACACGTCGTAGTATATTTAATATTAAACCTAGGTATGTATATTTCCATCCTTGCATTTACACTATCATAAATACACGTATGTGGTTTGCCATTGACCGTATTCGTTGTACGAAAATTAAAAATATTTTTAATCATTGCTAATTAAATACATAACTAAACTCACGTAATGTATTTCATTTAGGTAGCCAACATCCTGCAATTATAAACTTTGACTTTCTGTTGGCATAAGAATTCTGTAAAAAGTAAAATCGGGGGATTCTAAGCATTCGAATCAACATATAAAAACATTATTGAAAAAAAAGAAAATAAAGTTTTTAAATGTGTAATAGAAGTATAATTTGTTTATAGATAACTCAATATTTCCAAGGGCTCGGGTTGCTTAGCCTACTTTTCTTGGAAATTTAGGCTTATAAGGTCAGGCGAAGATCTGTCTATCTGCCTACGTATCTCACCCCAAATATATTATTAAACCTCAAACACATGGTTAAGAAATTCTGCCTGAATATGATGACACTAAGTATAATCACGAAGGAACCTTTCATAAACGTATATTTTCTTCATTTACAAAACTCTGGAAATACAAACTCCTCAGTACATGATCATAGATGTCTCAGTCCGCGTTATAACAATTCTCGCGTATTACGTTTCTGGTGACGCAACTAAGTTAACTTAGGGAAGGATAGACACTTTCAAGCATTGTGTTCTGTATAGGCTGTTCATGGTTTCCTTAGCACATTTAAAATAAACCTTTGAAAAATGTCACTGCCTCTACCTGCAAATATTTTAACGGGCACGCCGATCTACTTGCGCCCAGTAAAGTTGGTAACGACATATGGAAAATAGTTATTATGTCTTATCATTAAATTAAAAGTGCAGGGGAAACAATTGCGAATACTGAAATCAATTATTTTCGTATCTATTTTTTTAATGCATATAAGGCTAATAATGACATTTGTAAAATATGTACTATTATAAAATTGTCACACTTTTGCTTGACCGACAATGAATAAAGTAAATTCTACTTAATGTAGAAGACTAAACAATGTATGTACTAGTATATCTTATGCACAGTTTTTAACAGCGCTCAGTTTACCGTGAACGGCCTAAAGCGGACGATACGAAAAATACGTCTGCGCATTTGTAAATTTTAGTTTATGAATTACCTACCATTAACGTCCGGGAAATATTGCGCGACCAGTGAAATAAAGACGTTTGTATCTTCAAGCAGATATCGAATAATCATTGCCTCCTTGCTGCCACAGTGATAGGGCCTACATTTTGTTGCAAGCTTATTATTGGCTCAAGAGTCCTCCAGGAGGTGCTAATGAAAACGCAGACATTTCGGGAGCACGTCACTTGGCCTAAAAGTCATTTAGCCTAAAATTCCAGGAAAAGAATTCGTTTCGCCTAAAACTCATTTAGCATAAAATCACTTGTCCCAAATGACACTTAGCCTAAAAGTTACTTGGCCAAAGTCACTATGCCTAAAAGTCATTTGACATAAGTAATTTGGCCGAAAGGCACTTGCCTCAAATGTCTCTTGACCTATGTAATTTGTGTTAAAATTCACGGCCTAAATGTCACTTCGCCTGAAACTCTCTTGGCCTAAAGCTTAAATTTGACATAAAAGTAATTTAACCTAGCAGTCACTTAGCCTAAAAGAAAAGCCATTTGGCCGAAAGTAATTATGAGTAAAATTCATTTAGCATAAAGTTTCTTGGCCTAAAATTCACTTGTCCTAAACTTCACTTGTCCTAAAGTAATTTACAATAAAAGTCATTTAGCATAAAAGTCATTTGGCCTAAAACTCACTTTGCTTAAAATTAACTTTTCATAAAATTCGTTTTGCCTATAATTAACTTGGCTTACAATTAATTTAGCCTAAAGTTACTTGACATAGATGCCATTTGACCTAAAAGTCATTTAGCCTAAAATTCACTTGGTCAAAAACAATTTTAAGTCAAATTATGTGTATCGAAAATTTCAGTTTTCTGGCTATATTGTTATGCGCTTCTGCTTCGCCCCCTCCGTGTCCTTACCCTCCTCTCCCCTCGGGCTTCTGTAGCTCAATCCTTCATAGGATATCATCGGTATCCTGAGGAGGGGGCGGAGCCACCACGAGGATCGTGATAACGATTATGGAGCTGATGTCACTCCCGTCTCTGGAATATTGAATGAGTTAGGGGCCATTGCGCGAATTTTCTGGTCATCACCACCCTCGGCGTGACTCGAGGCGCGAAGAACTTCCCAGGCCAAATAATCTTAGCTATACAA
Organism: Clitarchus hookeri; assembly: GCA_002778355.1. NCBI lineage: Eukaryota > Metazoa > Arthropoda > Insecta > Phasmatodea > Phasmatidae > Clitarchus > Clitarchus hookeri. Next base: position 188,548 of record NQII01000746.1, read on the forward strand.
TTCGCGGCGTGTTTCTGTGTAGGGAGTCTTGAATGGCCGTTAGTGCCGGGCGTGTGCGATCATCGGCGCTGTGGCCGAGTGCAGTGTGCAACCGTCGGAAGAGCAGAGACTGAGACTGACCGACTGGAATATATAGTCTATTCTCAGTTTCTTCGGATGTTTTGAAACACACCTTTGAAAAATCACTCTAGGAGTAACATGTCAAACTGTTTTTTTTTTAAATACATTGTATACCATAAACACATAACACTGTTATTACCTTTAAAGTAGGCATTTTTTATTCTTAAATTATTGAATCAATAACTTAGTATCTTCTGTAATTTGTAATATTTATTTCGTATTCAATACGAATTAAAAACAGCGAGAGCAGCGACGAGTTGGCAACTGCTAGTAAGAAATCGTTCACAGTTAAAATATTGCTCAACCTAGTTTTTCGGTATGTTACTAGCAAATTCAATGTCGCCTATTGATAAGTTTTTAGGTAGCACTCATGAAAACATATTTCATTATTGCAGTTAAAAATTTCAGCGCAAATTAGGTACGTAGGCTTTATTGACATTGCGTTTTTTTTTTCGTCCGTGAAAGAAACTTGAATATGCAGAACGGAGCTTGTCAGTCTCTTCCTTTCTTTCTCTGTCTCCCTCGGGAAATTTCGCACCGCTACTAGTAGCAGGTAAATTATACATGTTTTCAGTTTTAGAATATTTCATGTTTTTATTTGTAATTAAAAACTGAGACGTGATTTAAATTTTTGAATACCTATTATAATATATATAGATGTGATGGCGGGACGGTTACAAATCCGAAGTTGGCAGTTGTTGCTACTGTCAACATGACGTTACGTGTTGCGGAACGAAGCATTAATTTTTCTCCCGATTGAAGAATTTTTAAAATGACACACAAATCTCGAACGCATTGTGTCTTTTAAACCTTCGTAGGCAAGTTACGATGTTTTGATAAATCTGTGTTTCCACGGCAGGAATAAATATACCTGCCACGTGCGTCGTGACCGCTGCGTGTGAGAGTATTGTTGCCATTACGTTACGCTGGGCCAGTGTGTGTGTGTGTGTGTGTGTGTGTGTTTGTGCAATTGCAAATATTGGACGTGCGGGATTTATACGTTTTAGCCGTGAACTGTTTTTATGGCGAAAATAATCATTTGAAAGTCGCGTCTGCTAATTTATCACAACTTTGTAACTTTTCCCTAGGTGTTTGAAACGCAATTATGTAACACGCTTTTGTTTCCGTGATTTGAATGTTTGTCACAATCCCAACAAAATACCAAGCCCAGCAAGAAAAATTAAGTAAAAACTAAATACCTATGTAAATAAATATTAGTGGAATAAAAGTTACGGTAGTCCTATTTGTGTGCATGTTCACCACTATCTTTTAGTTTGTTGCTGCTGCGTAAAAGTAATAAGCGGCACGAGCTGCGTGTTTGAATTTAGTGCCTTTTTGTTAGACTGGTTGCACCTTCATTTTAATATTTACTCCAACTGAGGCTATAGTTTTAACCAAATAACCCAATACATATAAATAACCAGAGGCTAAATACTACAGTTCTATCCCCCAAAGTTGCAACAGGGTTAAACACAGTCGCGGCAAAATATTAACGCCTTTTACACGAAATGGGCTAAGTCTTGAATAACAAATATGCTTGAATATAGAATAATAGCCGTAAGAACTATCGTCTATACAGACATTGTTAAAAAGTCATAATGCTGACCAAAATATGGTAACAGGCCTAATTGTGAACATTCGTTCTTTGAACAGCTTAAAACAATAAAAAAGCATTTGACAGTTAAAACGTAGAAGTCACATGGCAGTGTTTATATCTACATGTGGCCGAAGGATACGTAATCGGTAACCAAAGCAGAACTATAGCAGGGTTTCATAAAAGTGTGAAGTAACCGTGAATGACCTATAATAAAGTGGGACTTGATAGCGGGCATTAGGAATGATGTTAATGTATAGCAATGGAAATTTGCATCGTATTCGTGTATCTAATATGCGAAATTTAAGTGACTGTAGCTAGTGTTAAGATAGTGATAAGGACTTAAATTATATAATTGAGATTGGCCTAAAAACTGCTTTCACTGATAGGAATAATAAATGATAATAGTAGGGAAAGGTAGTTCTATGTATTTTATAACACCGTAAATGAATTAAGAAATTAGACTTACAGTATATTCACGGTTTTTTCACACCTTCTGAATCAAACATTTGAAAAACGTCCCACGTAAAATATGTTTGGTTGTTTCCTAAATATGCCATGCATTTCAAGTGATTTACACATGTGATAGAATAAAATTACTTTATTTTCAGTTAAATTGAACTTTTACGTACATTCTATGTAGACATTGTAATATTTCATTTATCTCTAAATAGTATTTAAAAAAAGTCGCTTATCCGCGTTTGTCTGTGTATTCGCTTTGCACTTCTAAACTGCTTGATGGATTTTGATTTGGTTTTCAACATGATTTAGAAAATTTCTTTAGGAAGGTTTTGGTGTATAATATATTTATTTATATTTAAAGTAAGGATAGTAGAGAAATGTCGACGTTTGTCGTAAAAAAACCCGCTTTTCGGGTGCTTCCATGGCTTGCGCTGACTAAACCATAAGATATACATAAAATAATGTGCTACAGAATTGTAACTCTCAAAAAAGTCTACAGAAAAGTACGCAATAGCATATGTTTATCTTTAAAGGAAGACCCACAGTAACTGTTTTTGCCTTTCAAAGTTTGATAAAAAATAATGGTTCATTTGCGAAGTAGTTTTGACCAACATAGTATTAATACTTATGGAATTAAATATGTTAGTTACCTTAAGAATTTAGTTAATATCAAATTTGTCCTTTACATCATATCATTTAAATGAATATCGTAGAAGATATCATAGGTTTTCCTATTATAACCGGGCGAAGCCGGGTTGGTTCACTAGTAATTTATATGACAGAAAACAGGGAGGAAATAGGTGTGTTGGTAATGCCTAGTAAGAAACAGTTTTCACGCAAAATAATAAATCACAGATTACGCACGCATCCGGTGCGTAGTCGTTTTGGAGTAACTTTATAGACCTAGCAAACAATTTGTTTACATGCGGTGGAGGATTAGTTTGGAATTAGAACATTATTAGGTCTTCAGAAAAGTCGGAAGTAATCGTGGACATCCTATAGTTCTTTTATTATTACCAAGACCTCCGTCACTTACGAACTAGGATACGTCCTGAGCAGTTGGTAACAATATTAATATTGCAGCATGTGCAGTTTCCGGAGGTGCTGGTCACCTCATCGACGATCGGCAGCTGTGTTATTCACTTCTCGTATAGCAATTTGCCTATCCGGGGACCATGGCGCTCCAGTGGTATGTAATTACTACGCACGCCGACTGGTTAAAGGGAGTCTCTGTGGCCTGCACGCTCACCACGCCCGCCTCTCAGTCAAGGCGTTTCGCAAGTGTGGAGCATGACTGACGATGACTATGGTTTATTAACTTTCTTTCGGCCATATCTATTACTGATCAGAGGGAATATTAAGGTGGTTCGGTTTAAATGTCCTACCCATCCCGCGAGGAAGTCCACACGATTCCAGAATTTGAGCCTCATTTTTTCTGTGAAGTCTCCGAAAATTTTTTGCACTAAAGCACCAACATAACAAGCAATTTTATCTTAATTTTATTTTTACTCAATTTTGATAATATATTTTAATAATAAACTTGACATACTTCCATTCGTCAGATTAACTTATTTTTCAATAAAGAGGTTTATTTTTGATGGTTTTAGGTTTTTTTGAACTCGGAAATCTACATAGTTACAGCTATTTATCTCCACTGGGTGCTTATTAAAACTTAATTACGATAGTACATACCCAGTCTGAGTTTCATATAGAGTAATCAGTAAAACAGGTTCCAAATTTTGAGTTTTTATTAGATCACTGAACCTAATATCTCAACCTATAAGTAAATTTTTTTAAGATTAGTTTTTTTGTTGTTATTTGTGCTCCAAAAACCATATACTTAATAAAAAAACATATTCTCTCATTTTTCGCAAATGTGTCTTCTAGTACATTATTGCACAGTGGGTGAGTAGTAAACAAACGAGTGCTCTAGAATCGTGATCAAGGGGGAGGGGGGATCAGGGAATAAGGTCACGTTCGACATATGTGGCGAGCGTGCAGCTGGTGATAGTCAAGTTGAATACTTTCGAAAGAAATTAAATATAACCTTTACAAAAATTGTATAAATTCCTAATACTGACATAGTTTCGCGTTAAATGTTGCCTGTTGCCCGTGAATGACTGTTGGGTATGTGATATCATGTTGTTTTCTTGTGATATGTTGAGAATTTCATGACATCTCGGGATCTGCTGGCCGGTACTGTTCGGAATTAGTACTTTGTGCCAGCTCTTTATGTTATGTAATGGGCATTCTATTCTTACTTATCTACCTGGTAAGATACAACCTTTTGCAGTGCTGTGCATGGTTCATCATTTACTTACATCAAAGTCAAAAGTTTGTTGGACGTGTCTATATTCACGCGTAGGATATATTACCACCGCAGTGCAAAATAATGCCCAAAATTTAATGTACTTCCTTGGATTAGCAATCCAAGCACCTCCTAAACTCCTCAGCCATAAACTTACCTCAAATTTACTTCGCATTACATCTTGACATTTCCTCTTGCAGTTCAAGTCGGCTTACGTTACTTATTGAAAACAGTGTTTGATAAAAAAAAATGCCGTATAACATGTAATGGCAAGGCCTTGGTAGACAAAAGTGTAGACTGAAAAAAAAAATCTACAGATAAGTGACAACTGTACAGTTCTGTGACCGGGATTCATGGTATCAGCAACCAAACTTCTGTGCCAGCAACAGAATGTTCTATTAGTCTATTACAGTGCTGTTTGTATCGGGATCAATCCTAACATTGCCGAAGTTGTATCGTTGAAGAAACTATCGGTTTTGTAGGAGGAATAGAATTCTCTGCTGTTGGAACGATATTCACAGTTGCATATACAATCACAGACAAGACCACAGCAAACAGTTCTATTGCAGTAACTATCAACTTTAAAAACATTTAGATGGTAGCAAGCAACAACCAACTTATTTGCTGTCCCTGTATTTACAGTGTAGATGGTTCCTACAACAAATTTTTTTCTCAGTGTACGAACAGACAATAACTCACAGTTAAGTCTCGTTTAGCGAATGAAAGCATTAGTTTGGTGAGGTAGCTCTGAGAATGCGACGATCTACGTAGTGGTATGTGTTCATGGATTAAGATATCAGGAAGTACTAGCCAGGCTGTATGTACCATTTAGTCTACTTTTCTATGTCATTAAGTAATTTCTAAATTATGTTCTTTGTAGTTAACGTTTTTTTCTCTCAGAGATATAAAAAATAATGAAGTTATTTAATCGTATTCTCACGACTGAGGTTTTTATTTTCTGTGGTAGCATGGTCAGATTCTGCCCATGTGCTACATACAGCCTCGGTTTAGATAAGCAGAATCACTGGCCGTGTAAACGAAGCAGGCTCCGTCTTCAGTTGCGTCGTTTGCCGCGTTACCGTCTCACCAACACACGCGACTGCATCATCTTCACCAACCCGACGCCCGTGTCACCGCCCTAGTATGTCAGTTGCGCTTGCCAAATATGCATGAAGATACGAAACGTATGCCAGCGCGAAGAATAAAGAACGGACGACGAATCAGCGCGCGGTCTGTTGTATTCTATAGATGCGACAGTTTGCAGGGACGTTCGAAAACTTTCAAAGGCGTAGGTCGTTCACAGCTCTCCAGCGCCGTGCCGCGCGTCCGCGCTTCACGCTACACCCAGAGTTCAAGGCATTCAACTGTCATTATGTGAGCAACCATCACGTCCCAGATAGAGGCAGGTTCTGGGATTTTCAATGAAAACAGGTTTATCAAGGCCAAACTGCATTTCTACACATTCTAAAAATATGTGATGCCGAAAATACTTCTATTTCCACCAAAGATATCTGAGATTATTTTTTCCGGTACAAATAAAAGCGTAGTTAGCTTACCAAAGAAAATAATCACGGTTCAGAAAATATTGCTATGAAATAGGAAAATTGAAGACCTAATTGAAGATGCTGCAGATGACCACTTCTTCAAAAAATATCACATATTCCTCTGTACGAGCCACGTGAGGGTCGAAGACGACTTAGCAAATTGTATGCCAAAATTTTGCAGGAAAACAGAACCTTGGAAACTAGAGGTTCCAGCTGGCACTGACTGCTGTGAAAATATTGCAGCTACAAAAGAATAAACTGGACCACCTGCGAGTCTCGTCCTACATAGAGGTTCACATACAGGTTGATTCGCGAGGAGCTACCCCCAATCACAGGGCACATTCCTTAAATCACTTGGAGCAAAATATGTCATATAAATGTGGGTCCTATTCCCAATATTTATAGGCTAATTCGAAACGTTAAAAAATTACGATTAAAATAATAACCCTTTCAGAAGTTAAATACAGTGATGTATTATCAGACCGTATTGTTTACAGTTGAGCATCACAATTGCGTCTTACAAGATTACAAAAGATGTTCACAAATATTTCCGTCCACTTCCATACACTTGGCCGCACGCTTGTGAACCGCACGTGTTTCTCTACGTAGCTGCACACGGCTCTCTTTCATACGTCCCCATTTGCAATAGTCTAGTGGCGATAGATCTGGCGTTCGAGGAAGCTGGGGGTGAAAACCACCTCATCCTAGCCATCTCACAGGAAAATGCACATTTAAGTGTTCAACCACAGCAGGGTGACAATGAGTTGGTGCACCATCATGCTGGAAGATCATACGACGTCTCACTGCTAACGGAATATTCTCAAGTAACAGCGGCAGTTTTTCTTGCAAAATTTGCAGATACACCACACCAGTCAAGCGTTCCGGGAAAATAAATGGCCCAATAAGCTGATCGTGTTGGACACCACACCACACTTTGACGCTGAAACAATGCTGAAAACTTCTTTCCACTGTAGGGTGGGTATGCTGATTGTCGAATTACTCTGTAAATTTTGGGAATAGGCACCACATTTATATGACATATTTTGATCCAAATGATGTAAGGAATAGGCCCTGTGAGTGGCGGTAACTCCTAGTGAATCATCCTGGATATGTTAAGTAAATAGGAGCCATCAAAGACCCACAAATTTTTCCATGGCCATATGTGTTTCAAGTAGACAATTTTGGTCAGATGTTTAGGAGAGAAGTATACTCAGCATGTAGATAAGAGATACAGTAATATAAAAGTAAAATTATAATTTTTCTGGACTGGGTTTTCTTCTACATAGCACCTTCCCTACTGCGATGGTTGACGTAAATTGCTTTATTTTTCAACATTAATATGTATTCATACTTAAGAATTTATGGGGATAATTGTGTAACAGAGGGTTTTTGGTGACCACCAGACCACTCTGCCATATGTATATAAAACTCGCCCCTAACTCCACAACCATGTCATCCATGATGAACATACACCGGAGGCGAATAAGAATGATATAAAAAGGTGGATCTATAGCAGCTTTATGATATTAAGTTTAATAGGGTAACTGTAGAAAGTAAAAAAAAAACTAGTTTACTTTTTTACTTTTAATTACTGGGCAATTCTCCTCTGTTATGTTTTCATCCGCCCCAAGAANAATAGCAGCTTTATGATATTAAGTTTAATAGGGTAACTGTAGAAAGTAAAAAAAAACTAGTTTACTTTTTTACTTTTAATTACTGGGCAATTCTCCTCTGTTATGTTTTCATCCGCCCCAAGAAAAGTACATACAATTTTCAAAATCAAACAGTTTTACAAGATTTATGCAAAAATTACATTAAAATATTTAATAATTATAATTCTTTGAAAACTATATACCAATTATAAAATTTAGGAGTTGCAAGAAAAATGAGGCGTTACAAAATTGTATAGTTNAAATGATAAAATTTAGGAGTTGCAAGAAAAATGAGGCGTTACAAAATTGTATAGTTGCAGAAATATATACAATTACTTAACTGTCACCAATTTTCCCCAATTGCAATTTACTATATTCCCAAATGTACATGTCTCGAGCGAGACCAAAACCCCTAGGTGTGACCCCCCCCCCGTGTTTGCCTTCGCTTAGTGGAAAGAAACGCCGCACTCTCAGTATAGTTCCAATCTCCATCGAACAACCAAGCACCCGCGTCGTGGAGTCTAACGCCTCCTTGGCTGCCGTCAACGGGCAACGTCTTCGAAAACGTAAGTACCACGATCGACGTGAAGCTGCGTAACTGCGTTACAATTGCTGGCATGAAAGAATAAAGCACTTTAATGGGTTCAGGTTCGAGTCAAATCATTACTTGATATAATAACATTGAGATGCACCTAGCATTTTCAAAATTTACTGGTTTTTTTATTTTATCTCTTATAATTAGTGTGAAAAATCCATCTGGTAATGTGCACGTGAGAGTGAAAAAAATAATTATTATATTTACCACCATGTCTTGGATGTTCATTAGTTGACTTTGTAAATTTTCTCAGTTGCACAGAGTAACATTTGTTATTATGGCTGCCGCGAAACAGAAAAATTTTGTAATTGACATCAAATTATTAGAAAAACCATAAGGTGTTATTTTTTTATTTGAGGAAAATGGCATTAAATACAATANGTATTATTTTTTTATTTGAGGAAAATGGCATTAAATACAATGTGTTCAAGTTAAACAATGTTTGGTACAAATATAAAATGGTTATTATTTATAGTATCCAACATTTTTAAACGAATTATTTGCGAAACATCTTTAAGAATGAATTACGCTCGACTANGTTATTATTTATAGTATCCAACATTTTTAAACGAATTATTTGCGAAACATCTTTAAGAATGAATTACGCTCGACTAGCTGTTAACTCTTATGATTGTATTGGCAGTTTGTTAAGCAACACGTGGACGGATTCAGGTGGGCTTCGAAGGAGAGACCGTAGCAAATGGGACAGCGGCCCAAGGTATTGTATACAAGTGAGCGAATAAGCTGTGTTTCGCAGAGCAGAAGCGAGCGTGGCTTTAACTGGCTACAGGCTCGAGGCGGAGCTATTCATCGATCGGGTTTGCGCTTTCTGTCTGCGTCACACGTAGGTGCACTTCTGGAAACGAGTGTCTGTGGACAGCCGTGGCCGCGGTTATATTGCGAATGCGTGTTTTTGCCCACCGTTTCTCGACATAGCTTGCCAACCTGAAACGACAACCTAAACCACAGATCGGCAACAGGCGAACCACTGTCTGAACCATAGACGAAAGTTGAGGTAGACTGTTTATTCGTCTTCTGCGCACGTTCCCAACATTGACCTACCNACTGTCTGAACCATAGACGAAAGTTGAGGTAGACTGTTTATTCGTCTTCTGCGCACGTTCCCAACATTGACCTACCCCAAAGGAACACAACTGTCAAAGTAACATGGTTAACTGTGATGAATATTGTTTTTTATATCTTTTTTTTTAAAGTGACAAGCACTACTATATGAATAAAATACGTTTACCAATTTGAATGTAATCAAACTGCATTACAAATTTGTAAGAGGAATTTTAAAATCATCTCAAAGTACTTGTTTACTAAACAGTGTTCTAACAGGAAATCCAATCCCCGAAATTGTTTATAGTCTTATTGGCAGAAAAGCAGTTCAATACTGGGACACGGAGATTGGCTGTGCGCAGCCGGCGAGATCAGTCTGCCTCATATTTAGTCTATGGTCTTAACACGGACCGCAAAGAGCGGAAAATTGAACCGCCAAAATATAAAATACGTTATAGGCTGTTCACGGATAACTGAAAACTTTTTTAATCAACGTTTGAAAAATGTTACTGCTCCTATATGAAAATATTTTAACGAACATACTGACTGGCATGCGCCCAGTAATGTTGGTAACGGTTGAAAGAAAGTAGTTCCATGTTTTAACGTTGAATTANACTGTCTGAACCATAGACGAAAGTTGAGGTAGACTGTTTATTCGTCTTCTGCGCACGTTCCCAACATTGACCTACACCAAAGGAACACAACTGTCAAAGTAACATGGTCAACTGTGATGAATATTGTTTTTTTATATCTTTTTATTTAAGTGACAAGCACTACTATATGAATAAAATACGTTTACCAATTTGAATGTAATCAAACTGCATTACAAATTTGTAAGAGGAATTTTAAAATCATCTCAAAGTACTTGTATACTAAACAGTGTTCTAACAGGAAATCCAAGCCCCGAAATTGTTTATTATCTTATTGGCAGAAACGCAGTTCAATACTGGGACACGGAGATTGGCTGTGCGCAGCCAACGAGATTAGTCTGCCTCACATTTAGTCTATGGTCTTAACACGGACCGCAAAGAGCGGAAAATTGAACAACCAAAATATAAAATACGTTATAGGCTGTTCACGGATAACTGAACACTTTTTTAATCAACGTTTGAAAAATGTTACTGCTCCTATATGAAAATATTTTAACGGACATACTGACTGGCATGCGCCCAGTAATGTTGGTAACGGTTGAAAGAAAGTAGTTCCATGTTTTAACGTTGAATTAAAAATATTGTGTAAACATTTGTTAATACTAAAATAATTTATTTTCGTTTATGTTTTTATATACATATGAGTGTACGAAGTATCAAATTTTGTTGGTTAATTTTATAATAATGTTAATAGTTTTAATCGACCTACGCATGAATAAAGTGATCAGGCCATTAACAATGTTAATTTTACATATGGCGTAATAACATGCAATTTTCATACAAGTAGATCATAAGCAGGGCTTGAAAAGTTCTCAGTTTTCCCTGAACATCGTAGACTTTAACTCGCTGAATATATTCAGAAGAAAAGTTAATTCTTCTCGAAAAGATAAATTTGTTTTCGCGACATACCATATTGCGTGCAGGTTTTTCCGTATTTCACAAGAATCCCGTTAGCAGCGAAAACAAAAATATACATTTTTTTTTGCTCCTATAGGAGCAACTTGTTTACTCCTATAGGATAGGTAAACATTTTACCAGTCAAACTTACTATACTGTCTAGTAAAAGTTTTAAGTAAGCAATAATTACAAATTCTGTAAAAAATTAAAAATATTTTAATAAATTTTTGTTCTAAAATTTATTGAATTACATACAAAATAATTTTTGAATGTTACGTTACGTTCTCAAGGAAAAAAAATTATGTTGTGCATTTCAGATATTATTTCTCGGAACTCGATAAAATTTTTTAGAAACATTCTGACCCCATTATAATTTACTTGCTGACTCCTGCCCTAAACCAACTTTGTACATTGGGTGAACACGTGTCTTAAAGTTTAAACTATCTTTATAAACCAACCTGCAAAACGACTTGAATGAGTGTTTTTGCAGTTTAAATTAACCTAGGATAATTGGTTATTTAATTGCTCATTTTCACGCACATGCGCAATAATGTTGCCGATGACTCTCGATAGACGCTTTTCTTCTGTAAACTCGTCTCTATTTATACTTTGCCTGTTGTGTATCTTTCCACATAATGTAAAAATAAACATTTCCTTACACATATCGACTATTAATCGTGCATTGCTCAAGAAATTATAAACAGCTATAGTAAACAAAAATTTGCTGTTATTAAAACAAATATTCCACTTCTGTCTATAAAACTGAAAGACACCGATTTCATTGAATTCTTATATTAAACTAACGAACTGGCCCCTCTTCACCCAGTAACAATTTTTTAGTTTTTACAGCGATATTTTGAAAGACAAAAATGGTTACTGTGGGTCATCCTTAAAAGATGAACATATGCTATCGCGAACTTTTCTGTAGAACCTTTTTGAGAGCTACAATTCTGTAGTACATTAATTTGATGTATCTCTTATGGTTTAGTCAGCGCAAGCCATGTAAGCGCCCTAAAAGTTGTTTTTTACGACTTGATTACAAACGGTTCGACATTTATCTACTATCCTTACATTAAATATAAATGTATTTATTATACACCAAAACCTTTCTCAATAAATTCTCTAAATGATGTTGAAAATTGCATCAAAATCCATCAAGTAGTTTAGAAGTACTAAGCGAACACACAGACAGACGCGGATAAGCGACTTTGTTTTATCATATTTAGAGATTAATCGCTTATAAGTAGGCAATGGATAGGAGTACTTTTCAAAATTCGCTGCCAACACGCCTGTAGCTATGTCAATAAATGTTTGCATTAAGCATGTGTAGTTACAGGCAGATATATATATTTTAAGGTTGTCCCCAGAAGTATACAATCACTGGCAAACAAGTTGTAATAGTTCTTTCGTCGACGTGCACGAAATAAAGTGCGAAGTTATTGGCACAGGAAATATTAGCGATTGATTTCGGAACTCTCCAAGTAACGTTTAACCATGTTTTCTCAGCTAATGTCTTCACCTGTTCGGTATATACGGAGCTGCTTTCTCGCTCTAAATATGTAAACGTTTTTGATTATTTAAGTTCAGTGGATTCGGTCTGCCAACAGTTTTTGGTACGTATTGACTTAAGCATCAGAGACAGACGTCATCAAAATATACAATGCGTTTAAGAAAAATCACTGAATATCATTGTTGTTCTTTTATGATTAGTAGCGTGTCGTCACACACCAACATATTTTATATGAGTGTAAAACTAATCTACAACTCCTTTGTTATTTTTGACAGATCTATCTTTCAACATTTGTAAAGTTATTTTTTGTATGCTAATTTGTCTGGGATTTCTTGTATGATTTGGCTTTTTCGTATTCCCAACTACAAAGGCACATAATCATAGAAGTTAATCAGTGATCCAGTTTTGTTTTGGGGCCGCGGTGGTGTAGAAGTCAGACTTTTCGCCTCTCACCGAGGCGGGGTTATCCGTATCTTTCGCGCGTGGGACTGAAATATCTCAACTCTCTTTCGTTTCATTTGAGCAAGGAGTTTAGGCTCGCTCGAATAAATGGGAACTCGGTGTTGTTAACGCAGCTGTTCAGTGCGGGGCCGGCTGAGAGAAAGGATTACGTTTGACATTTCGTTCCCAGTGTAGACAGTTGGCTGCATGTTGCACGACGTGGTTATATTGGCAAGACTGTGATTCGAACATCAGTGTTTCAATATGCCACCACGAAGATACTATATCAGGATAATACATTATGCAAAGAAGATTTGTATAAATATTGGAGGATTTAGTGCTTATGTTGCTAAAGGTGATGATGTTTTTGTAAAGCAAGTAACTCAGTGTCAATTAAGTTATGTTTTGTCGCATTTACTGAATATATTTAGTTTGCATAGTATGACTGCTAATCCTGGTAGTGAATTATTGGAAATGTGTTTTTATTNCATTTACTGAATATATTTAGTTTGCATAGTATGACTGCTAATCCTGGTAGTGAATTATTGGAAATGTGTTTTTATTTTTCGTATGCTCATAATAGCCCTACGCCTAATATAGGTTATAGAAATCAAATTGATGTTCGAGATGCTATATGTTGGAAAAGTTTTGCTGTTCATGAAACTGTTATAAATCAAACTGCTGTTATTTCAGTGGTTCAAGCTAATTAGGGTAACTGATTAGTAACCCGTGCTATAGCTCTACGTTATGACATGTTCATATCTCCGATCACTAAACGCAATGCCTGAAGCTCATTGGCTGTATTAACGAGACATGTTCTTTGTCAACTTAAGCACAGCACACATCACAAATTTTCTTATTTGCAACACCAGAAATATAAAACTAAAGGGTTAAAGGTTTTTGGCGGGCAATGGGTCATTTTTCGCGATGTCGCTTAGAATCAAAAAACGCTACGCCCAGTTTTTTCCCAGCCACATTTCTGCAAAAAAAAAAATTTGTAAAATTTTTAATTCCATAAAAATTGCGGGTTAATTTATATTTACAGACTTATAAAAATACACACGAAAATTTTAGGTCTTATTAATTTACTTCTTCTTGCATACATGCAGAAATGTTCTTCTCTTCAAAGGACACAAAGGGTTTTTCGTTTGAAAGCGATATCGCAGAGTGGAGTGAAGTGCATTGGAGATATTTGGGCCGCTCTTAACAGCGAGGTCTTGAGATACGAAGATGGTTAAACCAGATGGGTATGCATTAGCGCCGGAATGAAAGGGCAGAGGAAACGGGAGCTCCACGAGAAAACCCGCCGACCAGAGGCATCGTCCGGCACAATTCCCACTTGCGAAAATCCGGGAGCGACCCCACCGGGAATCGAANAACCCGCCGACCAGAGGCATCGTCCGGCACAATTCCCACTTGCGAAAATCCGGGAGCGACCCCACCGGGAATCGAACCCGGTTAGCCTAGGTCGGAGGTGCCATTGTCTCCGCCATTTCAAAAATGCGCTTTCGACATTCGTTAAAATCTAACCTTTCAGTTATATTAGTGTTTTAAAATAAAATATTGATTTAATAGCTCCGATAAGCGTAGTTAGCAAAAGATCTACACCATTGACGTTAAAAANGTTTTAAAATAAAATATTGATTTAATAGCTCCGATAAGCGTAGTTAGCAAAAGATCTACACCATTGACGTTAAAAAAAAAGGTTAAAAATAATACAGATGTTTAATTTTGCATATCTTATGCCTATAAAAGCAATATGGCAGCCGTCTCCCAGAAACAGGAATATAAACTTGAATTGATAATGGGCATAACTGTTGGGCTCCTTCAGGTACGTCCGGTAATCCCGACGGAGCGAGGTGGCGCAGAGGTTAAACTTTGAACTTGCATTCGGGATGTCCTAGGTTCGAATCCTGGTCTGACCGTCCTGATTTAGGTTTTATACGTTTTCTCAAAATAACTCCAAGTGAATGCTGGGATGTTATCTTTATACGGGCCGTCACCTGCTCCCTCCCCATTCCTGCTTCTCTGAGTAACTTGCTCCGTCTTTAATGACCTCGCTGTCGGCGAGACGTTAAGCCCTACCTACCTCCGACAATCCCGAATTTTATTGAAGTAGACAGATGATTCTCCAGCTCCACTGAAGATTGCCCTAGCACTTTCGAGACGAGCCGAAGATCCACAGCCACATAGCGCCCATTTAAAATATATTGCACCCGTTTGACCGTATATACTCTACTCGCCCGCATTNGGCCTACTCTACTCGCCCGCATTACTATATTAAAAAAAAAACCAAACAAATAAAACATTGAGATGAAAACTTTGGTTTAATATAAGCTAAATCGTTTCGTGTACGTGTTAATTTATGTAAGAAAATTGAGATATCTGCAATTTTTATAGTATCGCGTGCCATGAAATTCCTCGAATACCGCATTTGGAGAGAATCGGTTCCATAGTAAATATAGAGTTAGTATTTCAAGCACGGCTTCATACCAACATGGCATGTCTGATATATTTGAAAGATTTTAATGTTGTCGTCAGATGTTGCGAAAAACTAATTTTTTTAAATTCAATAAAACAGTTACATGGGCGTGGTTTATCGTGCTGTAAATACACGCAATAAGGTTGTTAAATTTAATTAAAGCCTTACCAATTTAAAAAATTTAAACTCCACGTGTTTCACAGGGACATTCTTGTAAACAAAATTTTATAGGAATAATTTAAGTGACTCCTATATACAATAAAAAAAATATAATAAACTTTTTAAGCAACGCTATTTTGTATGAGTTTTCAAAGTTATTGATGAAAGATTTTGATTCTGTAATTTGTTATTTCAAGAAATTCAGTTCTTTTTAAAACGATGTTATTTGTATCAGAAATATGAAATAAAACACTATAAATATATTAGGGTGACCATCTTTCATATCAGTAAGTTTACTTCTGTACATATATATTAAGGCGGGAACCAGTTCAGTCGTTCCCGAAATTTACTGCAGATGTTTGGTTATATCAGTTTGCACATTTTACCTGAACGCCAGAGGAAAAGGCCAAAATGAAATTTCTCATGTTAGTAGGAGTTTACTAGAAAGTAACGAGGTCGGTTCAAGCGTGCGTATTGTATTTTCCATATACTGAATACCTACTGAAAATGTTTATAGTTAAACCACTTTAATAAGAGTTTGTGTAAGGAAGTTGATTAAATTTAGGTGGCCTACCGTAGGGCTAATATTATTCCAAATTTGTCAAGAATTAGTTAAGTCGTCCCTAATTTAATGAATAAATAATTAATTTTAAGGACCGAATTCTTTAAAAGTCGCTGAGAAATAGAAAATAAGTGAGTGCAAGTAAATACACTGGAGAGCCAAAAAAACTGGTATAGGCGTGCGTATGCAAACAACAGAGGTATGGAACCAATCAAAGTAACGCGATGCGGTCGGCAGCGCCTTTATAAGACAAGCGTCTGGCAAAGTTGCTAGATCGGTTACTGCTGCTACAATGGCAGGTTATCAACATTTAAGTGAGTTAAAACGTGGTGTTATAGTCGGTGCACGAGAGATGGGACATAGCATCTCCGACGTAGAGATAAATTTTAGATTTTCGCGTACGACCATTTCACGAGTGTACCGTGAACATCGGGAATCCGGTAAAACATCAAATTTTTGACATCGCCACGGCCGAAAAAGATTACGAACGAACGGGACAAACGACGACTGACGAGAATCATTAAACGTGAAAGACGTGCAACCCTTTATCAAATTGGCGCAGATTTCAATGCTGGGGCATCAACAAGTGCCAGCGTGCGAACTATTCNAACAGTTACATGGGCGTGGTTTATCGTGCTGTAAATACACGCAATAAGGTTGTTAAATTTAATTAAAGCCTTACCTATTAAAAAAATTAAAACTCCTCGTGTTTCACAGGGACATTCTTTTAAACCAAATTTTATAGGAAGAATTTAAGTGACTCCTATATACAATAAAAAAAATATAATAAAATTTTTAAGCAACGCTATTTTGTATGAGTTTAAGTTATTGATGAAAGATTTTGATTCTGTAATTTGTTATTTCAAGAAATTCAGTTATTTTTAAAACGATGTTATTTGTATCAGAAATATGAAATAAATCACTATAAATATATTAGGGTGACCATCTTTCATATCAGTAAGTTTATTTCTGTACATATATATTAAGGCGGGAACCAGTTCAGTCGTTCCCGAAATTTACTGCAGGTGTTTGGTTATATCAGTTTGCACATTTTATCTGAACGCCAGAGGAAAAGGTCAAAATGAAATTTCTCATGTTAGTAGGAGTTTACTAGAGAGTAACGAGGTCGGTTCAAGCGTGCGTATTGTATTTTCCATAAACTGAATACCTACTTAAAATGTTTGTAGTTAAACCACTTTAATAAGAGTTTGTGTAAGGAAGTTGATTAAATTTAGGTGGCCTACCGTAGGGCTAATATTATTCCAAATTTGTCAAGAATTAGTTAAGTCGTCCCTAATTTAATGAATACATAATTAATTTTAAGTACCGAATTCTTTAAAAGTCGCTGAGAAATAGAAAATAAGTGAGTGCTAGTAAATACACTGGAGAGCCAAAAAAAACTGGTATAGGCGTGCGTATGCAAACAACAGAGGCACGGAAGCAATCAGAGTAACGCGATGCGGTCGGCAGCGCCTTTATAAGACAACAAGCGTCTGGCAAAGTTGCTAGATTGGTTACTGCTGCTACAATGGCAGGTTATCAAGATTTAAGTGAGTTAGAACGTGGTGTTATAGTCGGTGTACGAGAGATGAGACATAGCATCTCCGACGTAGAGATGAAATTTAGATTTTCGCGTACGACCATTTCACAAGTGTACCGTGAATATCGGGAATCCGGTAAAACATCAAATCTTTGACATCGCCGCGGCCGAAAAAGATCGCGAACGAACGGGACAAACGACGACTGACGAGAATCATTAAACGTGACAGACGTGCAACCATTTCTCAAATTGGCGCAGATTTCAATGCTGGGGCATCAACAAGTGCCAGCGTGCGAACTATTCAACGGACCATCATTGATATGGGCTTTCGGAGCCAAAGACCCATTCGCGTACCGTTGTTGACTGCACGACACAAAGCTTTACGCTTCGCCTGTGCCTACCAACACTGCCATTGAACTGTTGATGATTGGAAACACGTTGTATGGTCTGACGAGTCTCGTTTCCAATTGTATCAGGTGGATGGACGTTTACAGGTATGGAGACATCCTCATTAATCCATGGACCCTACATGTCAACAGGGGACTGTTCAAGCTGGTGGAAGCTCTGTAATGGTATGGGACGTGTGCGGTTGGCGTGAAATGGGACCCCTGATACGTCTAGATATGACTCTGACAGGTGACAGATACGTAAGTATCCTGCCCGATCACCTGCACCTATTTATGTCCATTGTGCATTCCGACAGACGTGGACAATTCCAGCAGGACAATACGACACCCCACACGTCGAGAGTTGCTACCGAGTGGCTTTAGGAACACTCTTTAGACACTTCCATTAGCCACCTAAATCGCCAGACATGAACATTATTGAGCATATCTGGGATGCCTAGCAACGTACTGTTCAGAAGAGATCTCCACCGCCTCGCACTCCTATGGATTTGTTGACTGCCCTGCAGGATTCATGGTGTGAATTGCCTCCTGCATACCGTCTGACATTAGTCGAGTCCATGTCACGTCATCTTGCGGCACTTCTGCGTGCTCGCAAGGTCCCTACACGATATTAGGCAGGTGTACCAGTTTTTTTTGGCGCTTCAGTGTAAGTACATCGAGTACAGCAAGTCTACTGTATTTTATACAAATTTTTCGTCAAATTCCTAAAATATGACATATTACTTAAAATTTTATTTATAACTGTGCCATTTTTTTAAACGT
Source organism: Clitarchus hookeri (assembly GCA_002778355.1). Taxonomy (NCBI): domain Eukaryota; kingdom Metazoa; phylum Arthropoda; class Insecta; order Phasmatodea; family Phasmatidae; genus Clitarchus; species Clitarchus hookeri. The sequence goes on from NQII01000746.1 coordinate 207,295, forward strand.
CTCGCCGTTTGAAAACTTGTAAGTTAAAGTGTTTTACCGTACTATTACTTTACGTTTGACGTATAAGTTATATGAGGTGGCAGCATTTAGAGTTTCGCTTTGATCAGCCCGATGGTTCCTGAGATACGAGATGTCCCCTTAAAAGTTTGTAGTGTTACCATTTTGATTACGAGTGTTTAATATTGTTCTTAACTAATCGCCGTTTCTAGGTATTATATCTGTTCCATTATCATTTAAATTCCGTGTAACGTTTTTGCGAAACACACACAAATAGAAAGAGGGTGATCTTGAAAGCATGTTTTTAGAATTGAAATAGTACCCAGTAAATCTATCCGGGGTGGAACCCGGATCTTGAAAATGNAGGGGGTGGGGTAAGGGGGTGAGGGAAGTGAGCCAAAGGCGTGCTATAATCCTCAAAACTGTCACGCGACAAAGCTTTACGCTTCGCCTGTGCCCACCAACACTGCCATTGGACTGTTGATGACTGGAAACACGTTGTCTGGTCTGACGAGTCTCGTTTCCAATTGTATCAGGTGGATGGACGTTTACAGGTATGGAGACATCCTCATGAATCCATGGACCCTAAATGTCAACAGGGGACTGTTCAAGCTGGTGGAGGCTCTGTAATGGTATGGGGCGTAAGNAACAGGGGACTGTTCAAGCTGGTGGAGGCTCTGTAATGGTATGGGGCGTAAGCGGTTGGCGTGAAATGGGACCCCTGATACGTCTAGATACGACTCTGACAGGTGACAGATACGTAAGCATCCTGTCCGATCAGCTGCACCCATTCATGTCCATTGTACATTCCGATGGACGTGGACAATGCGACACCCCACACGTCGAGTGTTGCTACCGAGTGGCTCCAGGAACACTCTTCTGACTTTAGACACTTCCATTGGCCACCTAAATCACTAAACCTGAACATTATTGAGCATATCGGGGATGCCTAGCAACGTGCTGTTCAGAAGAGATCTCCACAGCCTCGCACTCCTATGGATTTGTTGACTGCCCTGCAGGATTCATGGTGTGAAATGCCTCCTGAAAACCTGTAGACATTAGTCGAGTCCATGTCACGTCATCTTGCGGCACTTCTGCGTGCTCGCGAGGTCCCTACACGATATTAGGCAGGTGTACCAGTTTTTTTTGGCGTTTCAGTGTAAGTACATCGAGTACAGCAAGTCTACTGTATTATATACAACTTTTTCGTCAAATTCCTAAAATATGACATATTACTTAAAATTTTATTTATAACGGCCATTTTTTTAAACGTCTCACCGTTTGAAAACTTGTAAGTTAAAGTGTTTTACCGTACTATTAATTTACGTTTGACGTAAAAGTTATATGTGGTGGCAGCATTTAGAGTTTCGCTTTGATCAGTCCGATGGTTCCTGAGATTCGAGATGTCCCCTTAAAAGTTTGTAGTGTTACCATTTTGATTACGAGTGTTTAATATTGTTCTTAACTAATCGCCGTTTCTAGGTGTCATATGTGTTCCATTATATATTAAATTCAATGTAACGTTTTTCGAAACACACACAAATAGAAAGAGGGTGATCTTGAAAGCATGTTTTTAGAATTGAAATAGTACCCAGTAAATCTATCCGGGGTGGAACCCGGATCTTGAAAATGAAAGTCAATATTTATAGCCATTCTCTGCTACTAGACATCACGTTTTGTATAGTTAAAAAAAAAACAAAGGAAATCGCTGGTCGAGGTTTGTTCACGATTTTATTTAAAACTATTTATTTATTGTAATTATTTTTTTTTACAGTTTGTGACTTTTGGGTGATTTGGAAACTCGAGGCGCTGAGTGCGACAATGAGTGACGAGGCTTAAGTAGGTGGGAAAGCAGCAAAGAGGATAAATGATAACGAGAAACTAAGACTTGTACGCCACTCTGGTAGACTCACTATTCTGCTGGTATGGTGGGGTAAATTTTATAAGAGGGGTTCTGTCTCTCAGGCTACCTCATCAGATTCCACAGATGTTTTTGTTTGCCCGCACAGGCTTCTTACTCTTCGATGCACTTGGGTTACTTCGTAATTGGCGAACATCTTCCATGTAGTCTAAATTACTTTACAAGAGCAAATATAAATTTTTACTCCAGAGCTCATGTACTGATATGGATTTGAGTTACATCCAAAATGATTTCAGAAACATCGCGGTGTTGTGAATAAACAAAGACTACTTGTATTTCCTCAAAGATAAAAATAAACAGTAGTTGTAAAATGCTCTCAAGCGAAATATTTACTAAAATCAATGATGCAGCTGAGTTTTTAGTGTAGGGAACTGCCAAATATGTTCTATCGCCTAATATTATCATGAACTAAAAATACACACACACACACACACACACATATATATATATATATGTATTTTTAATTCATGATAATATATTAAGCTCTTATGAAGCGGTTCAATGAAGCGGTTTTATGAAGCGGTTCAAGCAAAGGATAGCTTTACACTTTCAATTAATTAATTAATTATAAAAAAAAGTGAAGAATATTTCAGCTATAGCTACTTTCCACTTGAATGTTGTGAAAAAGTACTTATATACAACATGCAAATTTGTTTTGTGTTTTAAGCTGTATTAAAATAAAATATCCTTTTTTTTCTGAATTAAAATTTATTTATTACTCATTTGGTGAAATTGTTTTACTACCCCGGCATACGTTTAAAATGTGTAAAAACAATACAAACAAATAAGTTAAATTGGGCGCGTCTTCGTTTTTGTTTCGTGTGTATTCTCGCTACGTCAGATTTTATTTTTGAATAGTTTTCAATTTGTATAAAAACCTTTGTTAACTGTACGTAATATATAACGATGAGATAATCTTTANGATAAGATAATCTTCAGGTTAAGAAGTAACAATGGGTTTTAATTTCCTGTTACCCGGCAAAGCTTTCCCTCTTCGCCTCTGGTAGGTAATTATAACCCAGGGGCTCTAGTAATGCCCACGGTTTCTCTCGTTCTTCAGATGAAAAAAGAAAATCCTCTGGCTATTGTCAACAAAGCCTTAAAGTAGAATTTTAAAAAACCTGGAATTGTGACTAAGTGAAGTTTTAAATCTTATTTGCCAGACACTCAATATAAAGTCATGTACAATTATCTTGTAAACTTTATGAAATCAAATTTTACACTTTTACTTGCAAAAAAATATTCCCGTTTACTAAAATATAGACATTAAAAATAATTTTTTATAGCCACTTCCAATTATATAGAGATGTTGTTAGAAGAGTACAGCATTCAGCAAACTGTTTGAAGTAAATTATGCGTTTTGAATTTCTTTATAGCGTGAAATGTGCGATGGTTTAATGGTAATGGATATTTTATCTATAAACAGTAGCAAAGTCTCTTTCGTAAACGTTCTTGATATGTAATTGAAGTTTATAACCAGTATGGTACACTGAAGAGCCAAAAACACTGGTACACCTACCTAATATCGTGTAGNCAATTCACGCCATGAATCCTGCAGGGCAGTCCACAAATCCAATCTGCGCCAATTTGAGAAAGAGTTACACGCCTATCACGTTTAATGATTCTTGTCAGTCTTCGTTTGTTCCGTTCTTTTACGATATTTTTCCGGCCGCAGCGATGTCGAAGATGTGATGTTTTACCGGATTCCCGATATTCACGGTACACTCGTGAAATGGTCGTACGCGAACATCCAAATGTTATCACTACCTCGGAGATACTATGTCGTGTCTCTCGTGCGGCGACTATAACACCACGCTCAAACTCACTTAAATCTTGATAACCTGACATTGTAGCAGCAGTAACCGATCTAGCTGCCGACCGCATCGCGTTACTCTGATTGGTTCCATACATCTGTTATTTGCATGCGCACGCCAATACCAGTTTTTTTTTGGCTCTTCAGTGCATATGGGATACTTACCGCTTATTAGTCAGTCTGTAGGACATAAATGTTGAATGTAGTTGCCTTGGAGATGGATATTTTCATTATGCAAAAATACATTTTCATCAGAGGAGTGCAGGAGGGCTATTATTTGCGAATGGGGAAAAACTTGTCAATCTTATTTTCTTATCAGTCAAATTAATTTTCGTAACTTAGCGAACATTTATGACAGCCCAGCTTCTTACACATCATTTTTCATTTCAACATTACCGGTACTGGTGTTACTGATGCTTGCAAGACGACCGTTTTAGTAGTATATAAGCGATAATACCACAAGTGACTAATTATGTTCAGGTGTTCAAAAATTGTTTGATAAATTTCTAGAATAATTTAAATTTTGTGATGCAGTATTTATCAAAACTTATCAGATTAAAGTGTAATTTAAAAAATGAAAATAAGGGTGTAATAAGTTTATGTTTCGCGTCAAATAAGTTTTAAATAGTACACATGAAATTTATTTGACTAAACCTCAAAAAATTCTCATGTTGCCAGAATACAAATTTTTTTTGTAAGTAATTATGCGATTCTCCTTTACATAAATTCTATCATTTGAATACAGAAAATTTTAAATATAATTAAAACCGTAATCTCAGGCGGATCATGAACGACTTTCAAAGAAATTGCTTAACTGAATTCGTGTAAATGCAGGATTTTGTTTTGCAGAAATCAAATATTTTCCTTGGATTTAAGATAATACATTTTTGGGAGCAAGAATCAAATTCGATATATTCATAATTATTTCAGAGGTTTGTAAAACTTGTTTGTACAGTGTTTTGGGATTTCTCATGAATTTGTATCGGTATAATAGTAACGTTAACGTGTCTTCTAAACCTAAAAAAATATACCTGTGCATCGGTTTTTGCAAATCGAGGTTTTGGCATTGTCTTATTGTATTTTCCGCGTTATTTCCGGATTGCAAAGCGCTATATATTATACGGAATAATACGCGATTTAGCCAGTTGGAAAGGGTAACTATGTGTCCTCATGGTATCGGCGTAAACAGCACTACTATAAATTTTCATATTTTGTGAGGTTATTCTTGTGAAAAAATGGGGTAGTACCTAAACATAACACGATCTATGACTTAACCTAATTAGTAATGGCGATAGACACTCTTGGAAAATAGGGAATTAAAAGTGATTTCCGAAATGTCAGAAACTACGTGAGATGAAACAAAAAATTCGCGTAAAGTTTAACGGCTTTGTGCTTCTTTATTGTACATATGATTATTTCGTCACTGAAATCGATACTCACACGTGAATAACACAATTTTGTTTGTTAATAACACGGAATCCTAATTTGCTAGTGATGTGCGATGTTATCACCCGGAAAATGTTCACAGATGACAGATATCAAACAGTAATAATCACCGTATGTAACAGGTCCTATATAAGGTTTTCTACCCATTTCCCATGACAAACCGTCTTACAAGGTTAGTGACTGGAGTTCAGGATAAGCCTGTGTTTGAGTACTTCACAGAAGAAAGGTAAATAAACACCTAACCTAGCCTACGTTTCCTGTACAATTCCCATTAATGCATGACATGTTAAATGTTCATTATATCGGAAGTGTCTTTACGGGGTCTAAGCCGGGTTTCTCCCTCCTTTCTTAGTTATATGTTAACTATAGGCACACTTAGGGAGGTAGTCATGGCCCCAATTGCGGCAATGTCTGCTCAAATCATCTCTGCCGAGATTAATGTTTCCTTGCGTATGGGACTGAGCCCTGAGACACACTTAACTACCGTCCCTACCTTGGACCCACACTTTACACTTAGATTAGTGTGCACTTAGGAAAAGGTTTTGTTGAATCAAACAAAGCTTGTTTGGCCCAACCAAATCCATTGTTTCTACTGGGGCAATTGAAATTTTGTTGTTGAAACCAAATTCTTTTGTTGTTCTTATTTGGTTACCCCAAACTGTAAGATTTGTTTGGTGCAACTAAATATTTGTTGGGCTCTACGTACATTAAAAATTTTGGTTAAAATAAAAATAAAAATGATTTGAAAGACCAACAAATATTCTAACCTAAATCGTTTGCCCCCGAACACAACGCACTAGCAACCTGAACTGACCTGAGGAACGATATAATAAGAATTTTTAAAAATATACATTACTAATACTGGACGACGTGTGTAAATAAATATATAAGTTTTACAACTTTACTTTTTGGTTTCCCGTTGATATTGTTTTATTAGTAATTTATATCATTATTAAGAATGAATAAATGCATTTAAAAACACAAATAGATTTTGTTGCTTTCCAAGTTTTATTTACTCAACAAAATATTTCGTCGGGGCAGATGAACACATATGTTTTTGGCCCCATACAAATAAATATGTAGTTGGTTTGGAGCAAACCTTTTTCTCGGTGTGTGTCAGGGAAGGAACATTTGAAACACCTAAATGAGGAAGTTGGTTTTTTCTGTTTGTTCGCAGGTCGTCCGGAAGTCGACTGTGATGTAAACGCCCTTCTGCGCGGCGACGCCGAGACGACAGACGGGACCCATGGGCACCCACGCAGCAACTTCAGCGTCGGCGAGACCCAGGTAGTGGCGCCAACAAGATGTCCAGATTTAGGCGGGTCGAAGAGTACCTGGATTGCGGTTAACGCGAGCGAGGCGTAACACGCGCGAGAAAAAAAAAAGAAAAGAAACTTTCCCAGGCAGCAGAGACTTAGTGTCAGGCGGCGAGGTCGGCATGAGAGGCGCGGGTGAAGGCAAACTGTGAGCCC
>NQII01000746.1:213985-253353 GCA_002778355.1 Clitarchus hookeri
GGGCGGGGGGGTTTGTTCGCTATGCCGGGGGCTCGGTAGAGCCCGTCGGCGCGGTCAGCTGCTCGCTCGCATCGCCCCGAGGCCAGCATGCCTGGAGGAAGGCGCGGCCTGGTCGCACCGCAGAACACCTTCCTGGAGAACATCATCCGCCGCTCCAGCTCGCAGCGTAAGTACGCCCGAGCCTCCAGCAGCCTCTTCCAGTCCGTGCTGCTTCCTCTCCAGCTCGCGCTCCTTCTTGCTCCCTCGCAACTGAGCTGGTCACCGTTGTACTCTGTTCACGGTAGTGAGCACTTTTCAAAGCCCTCGCACCTGGAATAACAGTCCATAAATATATTTCATTTTATCCTTGGATGTTAATTTCCCAGTTGCGGTGGATTAAACGCACTGTGTGTATTACTTACATGCCAGTATTTATTTAAAAATATTGTTAAACGATAAAAGAAATGGCTGAAAGGAAAAGTAACTAGGAAGTCGAAAGTGCTCACTTTACCGTGAACAGTCTATAAACTTGTAAACGTTACTTATAAGGACTCTTTCCTCGCATTACATATGTTTAAGATCACATAGTTTTTTAACAATTGCATGAAAAATCACATTTTTAGTTCATTTGGGACGTGCAAATAAAATCAACCAAATTATTTACAGAAAATTTAACAAAGGTGACTGAAAGGTAATGTATAAATTCATTTTGAGGTATGCTAAGCAATACTTTTTTTGGAAAAAAAAAAAAAAAAAAAAAAAAAAAGTTTAGTGCTACAAATAAAAAATATGGAATAATTTTATTATTTGAAGCAATTTTTCAAGATGTGAAAACATCTCTTAGAGTGATCTTAAAGTTTCCACTACGAACCTCATGGTAACTCATTCCGGTGTGAATTATATCATTTCGATGAGTTAGGTTTTATTATTTCTACGTCCAAAAATCACTAAAATGGTGATTTTGACAGACCACTNCATCTCTTAGAGTGATCTTAAAGTTTCCGCTATGAACCTCATGGTAACTCATTCCGGTGTGAATTATATCATTTCGATGAGTTAGGTTTTATTATTTCTACGTCCAAAAATCACTAAAATTGTGTAAAAATTATGCCGTATAAATTTTTTTACGAGTGGAAATAATACTTAAATAATGTCTACAAGTTGAACAGCATCTCGTACAAATATAAAATAATGAATGTTTTCGTGACCAACGCTCTTAAGGTAGAAGTACAGTGGCTTCCAGTGGAGCAGCACGGCGTACTGTAAAACATGCACTACTCATAGGATATTAGTACAAAGCACCACAATTGTAAGTAACGGTACCATTATGTTGCACATCAAAGAAGACAACATGTGTTATTTTAACCATGTAAAATATTTCGCTGTAATTTACCTACTTCAACGTTAAAAAAAATCCTAAAACAGTTTATAATTAACTAAAATAAAGCGTATTGCCATTTCGGATACTTCAGAAAGCACGTTTATGAAAGAATTTCATCAAGGAAGACATTCATAATAATTACACTAATAGTATGTGATAGCATATTTATATTGTTTTCAAGCATTTTTAATGACAGATATTACGCACGCCTATTTCAGCCACGAAAGTTATCATTTTTACAACTAAAATAAACTGAAATAAAATTAATTGTATTTTTTTTCATTCATGAAAATATTTTCTTTTGCATACAAAAATACTAATAACTTATTATTGCCCCACTTGACAATGGTTTTTTCCTTCTTTTTCGAAAAAAATATTTTCTGAAACATACAAAATGGAAACACGTTTGATTAAAAACACTCTTACTAGGAATATTTTAAAACATTTAAATTCGAGAATTCACGCAAAGTTAACAAAAAATATGCAGTCTTCTTTCATGTGAAACATAAATAGTACTCTGACAAATGTGGTATCGTGTGGTAATACTTTTTAATGAGCTCTGAATGTTGTACAACTGGTACAGTGCTTCATTGAAGCCACTCTCCTTCTATCCCATGGCTGTTACTTCATCTGCAGCTTGCACTCATTTGTATATGCTCATAACTATAGGCTGTTCACGGTAAAGTGAGCACTTTTTAAGGCCTTCACACCAGGCATTAACCAATAATAAATATTTTTATTTCAGCCTCAGACGTTAACTTTTGACAGTGGTGAGATATGTACACTGTGTTAATCAGTCACACGACAATGTTTTTATTAAAAAGGGGCTTTAAGACAGAAATAGGACGAAATAAAATAAACATTTGCAGGACCTTAAAAAGTGCTCACTTTCTCGAGAATGGTCCATAGGTTCTTAATAATCACTTTAACAGCTTAACTTACGCATTCGTTTTTCGTTCCAAGTGTTGCAAAATACGAGATTTTTGGTCAGACATGTAATTACGAATTCCTTGTAATAACTTAAACGATATACCCTGTGAAAACAATTCATATTGGTCTATGGCACTGGCAGCAACCAATTAAACAACATCGGTGTTCCAGCAGCAGCCAATCGCATTATCCAGGAAAAAGATGATGTCTGCATTGGTGCTACTTTCTGACCTTGTGCAGCATGGACCATAACTTTACCTATTTTGCAACACGTTATACGTTAACGAATATACTCGGAATAATATCTTAAGGGGTTAAGAAAGTAACACATGCCACAGAGTAGGTAATAGCACAGAGCTGAAATAGCGTGGAGGCTCCCTTGGATGTGGACGACCCATTTCGCCAATTGGCGAACGGGCCTTGTGTCTGATTGGCTACCGCGTTCTGGCGAAAGTTCCCTGTTGGCTAGGCTGTCAGCTGGCGAGTAAGTTACCTGGCGCTGATTGGCAAACGGCGTTCTGACGTGTTGACAGCCAACGACGCCATTTTGTTGGCGCGCGGGGCTGGAGTTCGCTTCATAAGTGGCTGTCTCGCCCCTGTATACGTAAAGATTAACCGAAGAATATGGAAATTTTCAGCTGTAAGCTGTGCGTATACCACCAATATTTTAATACTTAATTCTTCACCTATTGAAAGACTCGAGCTGCAAATGCTTCATAATAAACTGAGACGTCTGTGTACAATTTTATTCAGAATTCTGCTTTGTGAAATGATACGTTATGGAAAATGGGGTAGAAAATAAAAGACGACCACCAAACGCGATTATTAAGGGAGAGGCACTCTCTTGAAACCTAGAATTTAAAATTTGTTGTTTGCAAAATATCATAGACTACAAGAGATAAAACAACTAATTCGTGAATGGCTATCCTTATTGGCCATATCTGGACATTTGGTAGGTAATGACATTGATCGACATTATTAGGTTCCATACCTGACAGGTAACCTACCGTACAATTTCAAACATTACATGTTTACTCGAGAACTGTTCGCTCGAGAGATATACAAGAAGGCAACGTTTGGTGTTTCTTTAATGCACACTTGATTATTACGTCATAGCAATGGATAAACATCTACGGGCAACCTATTTTTGTTGGTTAATAACATGATTTCCTGGTGACGGACGATGTCTTTTACCGCCAGATGGTCACAGATGGCGGATATCGATACAGGCCAACGCTATTCACGATTTTTTTTGTTCCATCTAATGTAGTTTCTTACGTTTTGTAAATAAAATATTTTAATTCTTAATAAACAAGCCCGTGTCTCTCTATTAACAGCGTAAGGAATTAGGGCGTATTATGTGTTCTATCTCTAATTTTCCATAAAGTATTTCACAATGTGTGTACCTGGGGCCTGTAACAGTTCCTACAAGTTGTGAGTACGATTGTGCACTTGCATATTTTATGTAACACGAGCACACTTGTAGCTACCAGTGTAGGACTTGTAACGGAAAGTGAAATTCCATCATTACAGGCAAGTTCTGTAACACAATTTACAAATTTGTAAGTTGCGTTAAAGAAAAAACCATAATTTGTTATGTATTTTTTACAAGTCCTAAGGCCTTTGATAGACATTGTTTACTACAAACACCTCACTAGTGAAAATATAATGTATTTTTGAGCTTTAATTCGGGTCCATATGTAGTTTTTTTTGTTACAATAACTATACTATAATAATGAGATATGTGAATTTTTGTGACAGTTTGAAAATGTTTTGGGCGAAATAGCTGGATTCCTTCGCAAAAAACTTATAGATTTTACAGTTTATCAGCAGAGAAAATACTTAAAATTGGTTTCTAATGGCTCGGGAATGACAGGCAGTATTACGGAATAGCAAAAAAAAAAAATAAAAAACTAGTAGTTTACAAAACCACAAAGGTTCACTTGTTAAAGTTGTTAAATAATCTTGTGGAATCCATGTACAATTGTAGAACTCGTATGGATTTTTACATGTCTCGTCTCTCAACTTGTGTTTCATGACTTGTTGCTACAAATCTGCAAGTCAACTTGTTATGGACTTGTGGACTTGTAAGAGATGTGTTAATAGTTCCCTGAAGTTCAGGATAAGCCTGCATACTTATATATATTATACCAACTAGGTACCACTGCCATGACACCCCTGAATGGTTATCAATATGTCTTTCAAGTGAACCTGTGAAACTGCAGGAGAAACAGATTCATTTCGCCTAAACACTTTTTTGCTCTAGTATGTCATATAATAGAATGTAAAAACGTTTAACAGCAACCAATTTTTACATTAAAATTTCAATAAGACTTTCAAACGTAGAACTACATTCAATAATTCGCTGTCAACATTCCTGTACAAATGCCATTTGGAGTTTATATTTAGCACTACACAGTTAAGGGAAGAGACATTTTTTTCACAACTCTGATTTCAAAAATGCTTTTTTAAACAGCGAATCTACTCCACGAAGGAACTTTAATGACGAAAGTGTGGGGCAGAATTACGATCGCGCTTACACACTGTCACGGTTAAGCTACGGCTTTCAAAGCAGAAAAGAGGTACATGTATTTGTGATGTAATGGAAGGAAACACAGCGAAATATTCGGGAATATTAATCAATCATAGAAGACTTAGCAGAAGAAAAAAAACGTGTTGCTCCGTATTGTAATACATTTTACACATTTGCCTTCAGGACAAGAGCGATAAAATTATTTTACATTGTTAACTGTCAATGTAGTATGGAATTATCGCTAATGCAAGTTTGTTGACGTTGACATAGCTGTATTGTTACTTGTACGGGGTTAGTAATATAACTATTCTTAGCTTGTAATGGTCTTTACTCGTGGAATGTCTGTATTGCACACCTCACATAGTACTTTGTAAAAGTTTATTTTTAGAATCCTGAAATAATCATTGATATGTGACCGTTTCTGTTGAAAACTTAGGTTAGTTTGGAATGTCAGCAACAATTCGATTAGTTTTCTGGCACAGAACTTAATACGATCATTTTATTTTTATCTTAAACATGAACATATCCAAAAGCATTATTTGTAACAAATACGAGTAACATTAGTTTTATAAACAAAAAGAAACTATAATTAGTCTTAATCACTCGTAACGGAACATTTTAAAACGGTACTCATATTGCACTGCTAAATTCTCAATGAATCTTAAAATGAATTAGTTATTTATATTGCTGGTTCCATAGCTGCATGAAAAAAGACAATTGTAGAATATTTCCACAACAAGTGACAGTCAATTATTTGTAACTACTGTATCAGGTAAACCTGTGCATATTACTCATTTAAGGCTTAACAGAGAAAACTTGTCGGCATTATTTTACAACAATTAGTAATGTGATACTGTAGTAAAATTTTTCCTGTAATATTCAAATTGTTCCTGTATTTTACATATTACATATCTTTACGAATGCAATTGTTAGTGTTATCGTGTGAAATTAATTTTAATTAATATTTAGAAATTCAAAAATAGGCAAAACACGAAAAACAACACACAATTAATGGTAAGAAAACACAGTGATAGTGAAAACACAAGAAAATTAATCAAGCCGAGTAAAATTCAGAAAAAAAATTTGAAAAAACAAATTTTTTTTATGTTTTGCTAAGACATAAAATAAAATTGCTTTGTACAGTATTACAGGTTTTGAATTTCCTTCACAATCATATTATTAATCTGACATTGAATATTTGTGGTATATACATACATATTTTCACAGCACGTTTGGAAAATTGCGCTTATATATTCAGGGAATTATGTCAATAAAATATTGTTTTCACTTGTTTCAAAATGGAACGCAACTTACGATAAAAGTAATGGTTAATATATAATTCGGATCTATTTTGTCTACGAATAGAGACGATTGGTTTTTTTATCTTTCCCTCCACAATATATAAATATAGGCCTCCCGTAAATTATATGGTAATATAGTGTTCCATGAAAATACAGAATTTTCCAAATACAGTGCATAATAGCATAAAACATTTAGTTTAGGAAAATAAATATTACTCACGTTTGAGTACAAAATATTAGAGAGCTCCACTGTGGTCTTAAATTAATTATACATGAAGATTACATGTTTATATCAAGATGCAAATTTGTAAGATAATATGTCATAATGCTGAAACGGCTGATATAATTACTAGTTTCTGGTGAAATATAACTTTTACTTATTAAATGTTTTGATATTAATACGTAATTTTAAAAAACCAAAAATTAATTGCTATTACGATTAAGCGAGCATTTAGGCTTTTCAACATACAATGCATAGGACTTGAAGAATAACATCCTAGCAATAAAGGTGAAAGACTTGTGCTAAATTCGGTAATAAACGTTAATTTTTCTCAAAAAAGTATGATATCTTATTTCCAATATCTAAACCAGTAGTAAGCGTGGACTAAACAAGTAACGAAAGTTGGGGGTTGATACAGAAGAAAGGAGTAAAGATAAATAGCCATGTTGTCTGTTATTATTAACATTGTGGTATTCCAGGTTTGTCGTATCTTCAACAATACCAATCAAACTGAATTTACAAAGTTCCTCCAATGAGAAGCTTTTAAAATTAATCACTTTGTTATGAGCGCTTGGCACAATAAGGTAGATTTACGCACTATTGTATGGGATTTGTTTGGCCTCTTAATATTCCAAGTACTACACAGTAGCACTCACGTCGATTATGGTACAGTCATTTGGGGTAACTTTGTGCCAATTCAGAGTAATGTTGCACCACATATTTTAATTACACTGAAGAGACTGCATTTTTTGTTTAACTTCATAGTTAATATTTTTATTTATAAATAACATAGTACGTGCACATATTCTTCGAGTTTTCATTTGAAATCATATTTTTAGACAGATGGTTCACAGTTCCTCACAATGATGCAAAGATACCCGAAATTACTACACTGAAGAGCCAAAATAACTGATACACCTGCCTAATATCGTGTAGGGCCCCCGCGAGCACGCAGAAGTGCCGCAAGACGACGTGGCATGGACTCTACTAATGTCAGAAGGTATGCAGGAGACATTTCAAACCAGGAATCCTGCAGGGAAGCCCACACATCCATAGGAGTGCGAGGCGGTGGAGATCTATTCTGAACAGCACGTTGCTAGGCATCCCATATATGCTCAATAATGCTCATGTCTGATGGTTTCGGTGGCCGATGGAAGTGTCTAAAGCCAGAAGAGTGTTCCTGGAGCCACTCGGTAGTAGTACTCGACGTGTCGGGTCTCGCATTGTCCTGCTGGAATTTTCCACGTCCGTCGGAATGCACAATAGACATGAATGGGTGCAGGTGATCGGACAGGATGCTTACGTATCTGTCACCGGTCAGAGTCGTATCTAGACTTATCACGGGTCCCATTTCACGCCAACTGCACACGCCCCATATTACGACAGAGCCTCCACCAGCTTGAACAGTCCCTTGTTGACATGTAGGGTCCATGGATTCATGAGGATGTCNCCGTCGGAATGCACAATAGACATGAATGGGTGCAGGTGATCGGACAGGATGCTTACGTATCTGTCACCGGTCAGAGTCGTATCTAGACTTATCACGGGTCCCATTTCACGCCAACTGCACACGCCCCATACCATGACAGAGCCTCCACCAGCTTGAACAGTCCCCTGTTGACATGTAGGGTCCATGATTCATGAGTATGTCTCCATACCCGTACACGTCCAACCGCCCGATACAATTGGAAACGAGACTCGTCAGACCAGGCAACGTGTTTCCAGACATCAACAGACCAATGGCGTTGCTNCGTACACGTCCATCCACCCGATACAATTGGAAACGAGACTCGTCAGACCAGGCAACGTGTTTCCAGACATCAACAGACCAATGGCGTTGCTGGCGGGCCCAGGCGAGGCGTAAAGCTTTGTGTCGTGCAGTCAACAACGGTACACGGGTGGGTCTTCGGCTCCGAAAGACCATATCAATGATGGTGCGTTGAATAGTTCGCACGCTGGCACTTGTTGATGCCCCAGCATTGAAATCTGCGCCAATCTGAGAAAGGGTTGCACGTCTGTCACGTTTAATGATTCTCGTCAGTCGTCGTTTGTCCCGTTCGTTCACTATCTTTTTCCGGCCGCAGCGATGTCGAAGATTTGATGTTTTACCTGATTTCCGATATTCACGGTACACTCGTGAAATGGTCGTATGCGAAAATCCAAATTTTATCGCTACCTCGGAGATGCTATGTCCCATTTCTCGTGCGCCGACTATAACACCACGTTTAAACTCACTTAAATCTTGATAACCTGCCATTGTAGCAGCAGTAACCGATCTAGCAACGTTACCAGACGCTTGTTGTCTTATATAGGCGCTGCCGACCGCATCGCGTTACTCTGATTGTTTCCATACCTCTGTTTTTTGCATACGCACGACTATACCAGTTTTTTTGGCTCTCCAGTGTATAAGCCAAGTATGTATGTGTCGTTTCTTGTGTTATGTGTGCTGACATAAAACGGAGAATGAAAATATATTTTTTTAAACATTTAAGGTTTAATACTGATTTTAAGGATAGCTTACTTAGTATAATCTAAATTAACGATAGTCTCAAAAAATGACTTGTGATAAACTGGATTGAAAATAATTTAAATTTCTCAACAATCCGTCCCAAATGAGGAAAATTATTTAACCAAGTCCTTTAAAAACCAAAAACTAAACAAAAGAAAAATATCAAACACCACGTAGGTTATATTTATCTTAATGTTGATCTTACAAATTAGATATTTTCTGAAATAATAATTAATTTGTAGATCTTGTCAAATATTAAAGGCTGTATGAAAATCCAGTAAAAAGTTAACTAGTAAATTATATTTGTATAAAATGTTTTCAAGACAGTACAACAGTCTTTCAAACTCGCGGAAAAAATTCAAAATTCTTAAATGTTAAAGTATTTTCATCCCAGGCGTACATTAATCTCAGCACCTGATACAGCAATCTTGACCCGCCCGGATCGAGCGTACGAAATTGTGCACATAATGCAAAGGAAATATTTCTCGGTCGGTGCTGCAAACTACGAGGCTCTTTGTCCAATGATCTACCCTGAGAGTAACCGATTCGTAAATCGAGCTGCGACTATACTTCCTTAACAGTTCTTATTTCGGTAGCCTAACCCAAAGTGTACAGTTCACTGACTGGGGAAACGGAAAAAGTGCTGCGTGGTCTTAAGGGACCCATTGCGTTTGAGGCTGAGAAGCTAGGGAGCGATAAGGGCGACACTGCCACGCTCATCAAGTGCGCCGTCGCCGCTACGCGCAGGGCTCTGGACTGGCGTGCAGTGTTCTCGTCGTGCTGCGTGCACTCGTGGGACTTCAAGCGGCGACCCTACCATTTTATTAATGGGAAGTCTGCAGCAAGGCTACACGCAGAGCTCTCGAGTATGTTATTCTCCGGTGCGTATATTTTGGGATACGGCGATTTTTCCAAGCCATGTTGGAGTGTTTGGAAATGGTTTTCTTAATGTACGTGACGTCTTGAAAGCACTTAACAGGCCTCGTCTGAAGTGTGTGTTCTTTTCCTAGGTCATCACAACGGATAGAAGTTTAATAGTTTTACAGATAAAAGCGTATTTCAAACACTCGGCAACCCAGTTCAAGCGCAAGGTAGGCGGGCCCCATAATTACAGCATGCATCAAATTTTTTTTATTTGCAGTGCCAGACACTATACATTAAAGTGGGTATGAAAGGGCAACACTTCGCATGTACATTTTTTATTCGGGCAGGATTAGTCCCCAGAGTTTGAGAGCAGCGAGATCCTTGTTTTTCCTCTCAGCGTCTAGCTGGTCGCGTGTGGCTGGCTTCTGACGTCACTCGGGGCGCACTGCTGTCCCCTATCATGCGTCACGAGCAGCAAATACGCCCGTCGCCGCACATTGCCGCTGATCTCTCAACCACCGCGACTGACCACACGGTCAACAGCGTGTACGCTGGCCTCTACCCGATGCCACTACAACGTATGTCATACTCTAAAATACAGACTGTCATTCACGAGAAAAACCAACCCCCACTCCATCAAACCGTTTCCACATCGAACGTGTCCACAACACATATACCCTGTTGACGTCCGTGTTCCTGTTACAAGCTCACTGTTATTCGCTGTTCACGATTAACTGAGCACATTCGAAATCAACCTTTGAAAAAAGTTCACTGCTCCTATAGGCTATTAACGGTAAAGTGAGCACATACGAAAGCTCTCGCATTTGGAATAATAGTCAATAAATATTTTTGCATATCGCTGCCTGGCATTTCCTTCGCGTGGGAAGGCGCCGAGAGTTGGAGGTCAAGTGTGTAACGTTAGTCGAAGCGAGCGGTCTATGATAAAGGACGCTGTCACACAAGCCCTATAAACTTATCGCAGCTTGTGCCTCGCTGACCCTGAGAGGCTCATATTTCTCCATTTATCACGCAGGAATGTCGTCATCATCACCATTACATTTCTTAGAACAATTTTGATTGCCGAGAACGTTATAGACGCCACCTACCTCAAGTAAAAATACCATGTGCTGGCCTCTGAGGGGGAGTGATTAAGAGCCGAGAGTTTGGCGTCTCGTGCGACCTTAAGCGACAGTTCGACGATTCCGGAGCGGCGACGGACGACTGCAGCGACCCACGAGAGTGCGTCAACGAGCTTGTGTGCATTGAAGGTTGGGACTGATTTGCAGGACTGTGGACTGGATGCGTGGGTGAAAAGACATTCGGAACTATGGGAATATACAGTTTTAACTAAACGTGTGGAAATAATTGGATCCGTTTAAGGGACATAAGCAAGAGTAAACACTGTGATAAAGACTTTAAACTGTGATACAGACTTTAATTTAAATGGAGATAGTAATTAAATATTGCGCTTAATAATAATAATAAGATTTAATAGGACGCTCATACTGGCAAATAAGATATGTTTGACTGTTTGTATCATTGAGAATAAATCTAATTATTGAATTTAGTTGTTTTATTTTTATTAAGACGTCCATCCCTCACGAACTCAGATACACCCTTTAGGCGTCCCATGTAACACTGTCGTCAGAAATGGGATGGAGGAAATTATTAAATAATCTGTTGTAAATAAAGTTATGTTATAGGCAAGTAGTTAATGTTTTCAAACAAATTAACAAATTGGAATAACTGTTTCTGAAAATAATTAAGACTGTTCTATATAATCATCACTGTGAATGTTAACTAGAAAATTATCTGCAGACCTTGAAGCTCTACGAGCATTAATTGAGGGATTAAGTAGCCAAGTGAGCGCAAGTGCAAATAGATCGAGGGAAGATGTAAATACCCAAATTAGTAGTGAGAAATATGGTGCACGTGACATAATAAATACCCAAATAAGTAGTGTGAATGAAAGCGTGAATGAAACTGTCAATATCCAAATTAGTTCTGTAATTGAAACTGTAAATAGTGTAAATGAGAATGTAGACAGGAAAATATACTCTGTAGACAGGTTGATAGAAGGAATTAGCGAGTTAGTGAACTCGAAAATTGACAGTGTGAATGAAAGAATGAACAGTATAAATAAAATAGTGATCGCTGTAAACGACAGAATGGACAGTGTGAGTGAAATGATGGACTGTGTCGAGAATGAAGTGAAACATGAAATAAGTGCGATGAAGAAGGAACGGCAGGATTTTCTTCAGCAGCGGAGTTCACCTACCACCACATCGAGGAGGAGAGCAAAAATATCTGCGGCATTGGTGTCACGCATCAAGCAGTGGGGAAGGGGGTCTCAATCAAGCCCGCCCCTTATGATGTCCAGACTTCATAGCGGGAATACCAGTACCAGTTTGAAATAGTCGCTACCCTTAATGGCTGGACAACCAAACAGCGGGCTTACTACCTCGCCACAGTACTGAGAGGCCCCGCACTGAGCATACTACGATCTCTGCCAGAGCGACATCGACTGGAGTACCCCGCATTTGTGTCGGCCTTTGAGATACGTTTCGGCGACCGATACCTGCGACATGCGCAACTACGAAGCCGCACCCAGCGACCAGGGGAGCCACTGCAGGAACTATGACAAGGCATTGTGCGGGTCTCCCACCTGTTTCTGATGGGGTGTCCCGAGGAGGCGTGCGACATCATCGCAGTCGGTTTCCTCATCGATGCCATCGCCGACGCAGAGGCACGACAAGTGGTACGTCTGGCTGCACGCCACAACTTGCAGGACGCCCTCGCCCGAACATTGGCCGTGGAGTCAGCAAGGCAGGGAGCCACACCCCGACGTCTGGTACGACGAAGACCGATTAATGAAGATAGTGAAGGAGATGCAGACAGCCATAAGGGACATCATGAGGGTATTAAGAAATATTAGCTGAATGATCCCACTTTGCAGCCATTATTAAATTGGAAAGAAACTGGCTGTCGGCCAAGATGGGAAGATATATCAATCCTCATGACTCCAGGTAGGTGACCCATCACAAGACAAAGAACCTTGAATTCTTGCCTGTACCTTCGGCGATTCACCACTATTTTCTTCCTGGCATTCGCAATGACGACAAAATGACTCATATAGATTCCTAGAAAGTGCATCTGCGTTGCTGCGAAGGCATCCAGATCTGTGTTTTATTTAAAAGTCATATTCTTGATTATACTGTATCTACCGGGATATTTTACCTTCGGGGTTCGTGAAATTTGAATAAAACATGCCTACGTCCTTAAAATATTAGTTAAATCAATGATTTTCATCGTGCATTCACAACATTCCTTGTAACTCTGTTGAATTTAGGCGACGTAATATTACATAGATTGCGCTTGAAGTGTTAAGGCTGCCACCTAGCGAGGGGTGTGTTTGTGGTTGAGGCAAAAGTCGATGAACCGCTACGGACGACGCTTGCCGACGCGTGTAAAGCGATATTGCCTCTACGCACAAAGTTACGAACTAGCGTGCAGCATTCCCGTCGTACGGCTCAAAAAATGGGACTAAAAGCGATGACCATATAATTTTACTTGAAGCGACATTGTAGCTAAGTCCAGAGCACTCCTGAATCGTAGTTTCGCACGAATCCAGTTCGTATATTTTGAGAAACAGCTGTGTCTGAAAATGCCGTTTTCAACCATGCCGGAAGGCATTAGAATAACGTCTCCAATGCGCACGATGTCTTGATAATACGATACACGACTAGTCCGACGTGTGTTTTTGATAAGCATTTTGGGTCCACGTTTACTGGTTTAAAAAATATATATATATTTCACACACATTGCAATACAGTTCAAGCACCGGGGCGCTTTAAGATACATCAAACGTCCAAAGACTTGCTTACTTATAGCCTTTCATTCTTAAAGCGTGTTTATTGAAAGTGAAGGTGGCTTATGCTAACACTTACACAATCATTTTTATATACGAAAATTGCGGTGTAGGGCATTATAAATGTAAAGGGTCTTGCTGTACATCCTCAACTTAAAAACTAAACTATTAATTTAAAAAGGAGACCACTGAACATCTCGTAGAGGCGAACTGCCGATGATAAGGCTGTGTGCCATTCCAGTGCCTGGCACGTACAAGCTATGACGAGGGCGTTTGATGCGCGTACTTCCGTCGTCCTTATCGGCCCCGTGCTCCTATACTGAATAAGTCTCGTCAGGCGGCACCATTAATATTAAACTTTCCAAGGCCTCCCGACCAGCCTCGTCGCATGACACGGGAGTTTACAAGATCGCTGGCAGAACCCTCTTTGCTTCAAAACAACACTCACGTTTCACAGCAGAATCGGTAAACTACGGCCTCTTTATACACGCATGTTTTTTCGCCTGAAAATTGGCCATGCACACAAGGGCCGACAAAATATTTGTTTATATAGGGTCAAAAATATATTTGGTTGCCCCCTACAAAATATTTTTTCTAGTAAACAAAAAACTTGAAAAACAACAAAATCAATTTATTTCATCTAACAAAATACATTTGTGAATAAACAAGACCTCTGTTTTTGGGGAAAATTAATTAAACTGTTAACAAAATATTTTGTTGACTCACGTCTATATATTTGTTTGGCCACTAATTTGATTGCATTCGTTCTAAAATACAGCTAGAGAGTTATTTTGCATTTTTTGTGACAATTAGTATAGTAATAATGTTTGTAAGTACATTTATTAATGCTCAATAATGGTAAAAACCTCCTAAAAAACCAAGTTCAACATGAAATTAAAAAATGCGTGAGTTAGTGAAGAGATTTGGGCGGCTCTTAAAATAAAGGTCTTGAGAGCCGACGAGGCTAAAGCCACAGTGACCACTAAAATTAAAACTGTAAAACTTGAAACATTTTTTTTGCACACGTCGAGTATTTGAAACTTATATATTCAAAAACATTCGAGTTTCATAATTATGTAGTCACTTTAGCTGATATTGCCAAGGCATAGCGCTCGGACGCAGATGATTTAGTTTCTAATCTAGGCCGGGCTCTCAATTTACTTCATAAAAACTGAAACTGTTTAACGTGCGTAGAGCCAAACAAATCTTTGGTTGCACAAACCAAGTATTTGCTAGGGGCAACCAAATAAAAACATCAAATAATCCGGGTACAATGACAAAATATTTCATTGTTCCTAAAAAAAAACAATTAATTTGGTTGCGCCAAACAAATTTAGTTTGATTCAACACTCGCATTCGGGGGAAACCTTGGTTCGAATCCGGGTCCAGCCATTCTGATTTAGGTTTTCCATGGTTTCCCGAAATCACTACAGGCGAATGCTGGGATGGTTCCTTACTTAAGGCCATTGCCGATTCATCCCCGTTCCTGCTTCATGATCTCGCTGTCGACGAGACGTTAATCCCTACTGAGGTTTATTCTACTCAGGTTGGGAAGCTCGATGCTTTTAGTTTGGCAACTAATATTTTTCGCCACTAAGTAAGCGCCAGTGTCGTATGTGTACCAGATTTTCTCTATTTTCTACGTTTAAAAACAAAATAATTGCAACAATCATAAATCAAATATAAAATAATTTCGTAAATAAGTAAAATCATTCTATTTTATTACTCACATAGCTTAAAATTTTAATTATAGGCAACCTCTTTGGAATACTGCGCACCTGGTGGCGAAAATTTTTCCTTTGCCAAACTCTCCCAAAAAAAAAACTCGTTTTGTTCCTAAGCTGAGTCAGTGTAGTGACGTGCGTTATCTAGACACCCAGGAGGGGTGAACAGCTTTTATACCCTGACGTGCGTCAATTATGTTGGTGCGATTTGAAAAGTAGTTTCGTCGTAATCTAAGATCGCAGCGTCAAACGTATTACACGATACAAGATTCATCGTACTTCTATGCCTGCGAAACGTAACGTTCGCACTGCTATTGAGATCGCAAAGCAGCCACTTCTGTTGGAACCTGATACACAACGATTGCTGTACGAAATGTTACTGGCAACACCGATATCTTTTCTCGCTTCTCATCCCACCGTTATTATGACGCACGACATATGTCGCATTTATCAAAGCACTTCCCATTTATCCATCACAGTTTGGGCCGCAGTGGCTGAGAGCTGTTGGTCTGCTCGCCCCCACCAAAGCGAGCCGGGTTCAATCCCCGGCCGGGTCACTCCCGGATTTTCGCATGTGGGAATCGTGCCGGACGATGCCGCTGGTTGGCGGGTTTTCTCGGGGATCTCCTGTTTCCCTCGCCCTTTGATATCGGCGCTGTCCATCATCACCTCACTTCACCCTTATCGGCTCTCAGGACCTCGCTGTCAAGAGCCGCCCAAATCTCTTCACTCTTCACTCACCAAATCGGAAGTGGTCCTGCGGGTGGAAAAAAAAAATCTGTTAAAAAATAAAAAAAAAATGGCAAAACGACACAGATACGATGTAAAGTTAACCTTAAACAAACTCATAGATAAAACTACGTAACGAAAATTATCAGTTTCGGTAACCTTTACTGCCGAGCGGAGTCAATAAGACATACTCTGATTCCCGGGAAATCAAAGACTACTGACGAACGGAGATAGCCTCAGCTGTGTTCAGAACAAGAAGAAGTAAACCAGTTGTGCGTAGTAGCCTTCGAATCTAGGCACCTATTTATCTTGACATACCACGTAAAATAGTTTACAATAGTGTTTTAATATGTATAGCTGTCTACTTAGTTTATTGTTACTTGGACAGCAATCGCATCCCCACATCTTTCTTAATGCTACGAGCAGAAAATATTAAGCGCCACAGATACATTTTAATCAAAATTTCAATATATCTTTAAGCTAACCCATATGGATAATTTATATGTTGAACTTTAACAGCTAGAATGAGATCAAAAAAGCCACTTGCTGACTTAGTTCGATACTAAAATCAAATTAGGGCGAGTGAAACGAAAAACTTAAAAATGCGATGAAAAATCGAAACACTCTTCGAATGTCTATTAAGATAGTGGGAGAAAGCGGTGTAGTAGGACGCATAACTCACGCGTGACAGAGCGAAGCTGGCTTGCTGCGTGAGGGACGCAGCGACGTGCTCCATTATGACAGTTTCACTGTCAATTTGCATCACAGAGGTGCAGATGGTTTTTTTTTAATAGCGAAGGGATTAAATCTATGACAATTCATAATTAATGACAGAATGGAAGTGTGGATGCATATTCCAAGTCCGCCGAAGTGGTGCACCTACCGGTGCATGAATGGCTGGTTACAAACAACGCCAAAAGAGTATTTTTCTTGAGGTATTTGTGCACTGCATAAGCAAAAGAACAGTTTTATTGCACTGCATGATGTTACAAATGGCCCCGTAGTGCAACACCTGTCCAAGCAAAAGCCGGGAAGGAGGCCACAGACGAGTTTGTAATGTATTACATCGGGCCGAAATGGAATTCAGCAACCATCGGAGAATTGCGCAAAGAGACACAGAAAATGCGGGTCCAGCTAACCTAAAGGCATTATAGGGCAATTAGAACAATCGACGGGGACACTCCACCTCTGGCGCACAACGGGAGCCATTCAGAACGAATTACGTCAACACACACGTGGAGGGGCGTGAAGAGTGGAATGAGCTCCGAGGACTGTGAGCGACAAAGTCTGCGAGTTTCATCAGGCCGGTCAGCTGCGGGTCCTGGAGCAGCGACGTCCGACATCGAGGCAACGAGGCCTGGGTGCGAGACTTGGGTGAGCTCCTTCTTATCATGTTCTCTCTATCCTAATTAACCTTCCTTTCCACTCTCTCTCTCTCTCTCTCTCTCTCTCGCTGGACTCTTGAATCAATTATCTATGTAACAATTTATAACTATTGGAGAACGAAAGTAAATACTCTCTTAACTCTTTCTATAAGTCCTCTTATTCTGAGCATATCTAATACCTTATTCTATACCTCAATATCTTAATCGTTGATGAGCACGTAAGACTCATAACAATGGGTGTTCTGCTGGTAATGTGATGTAATTTTGCATCTGCTCTGTTCATCTTACTGTACGATAAAAAAAGTTTTTCATTTGACTCACCCTTGTGTATCAACAACCGCTGGAGACATACTATGTATTTGGAGGTAAGGTATCGCTCTGGTAAAACAGTTTTTGTGCAACGAAAATTTCTCGTGCAACTATTTTTTTATAGCGAACATGGTTGGTGTAAATAACACTTTTGCATTGAACACAAAGCCATTGTATAAGCCTATTCTTTAGACTAACGCAACCAGTCCGAGAAGAAATATTGGTAACCCCGCGAAAGAAAACGGAGGAGACGGTATGCGAGAATTTGAACGATAAATAATAGATCTATAATAAATGTGAACTTTCCAGATTGTCAACTTAAATATTGTGTTATAGATATAAACTGGAATGGAACCTTGCCGAAAAGTATTTGCCATGGAAAAAGTCTCATAAATTTTCCAAATACTTCTGTTAGGTATTTTCATTCTCAAGTAGGCTTTGTGTATTAAAATACTTTCATACGTTTCAAATAAAAATGTTTATAGATAACATACCTCAAACGTAAGCTGTTATTCGTCGTTTATTTGTGTGTTCTGGCTCGGCAAATCTGAGGGAAATAATTATATGATTTTACTACGAAAAATAATTTTACAGTTTACCAAAATTAAACACGATTACTGTTCATATTAATGAACATTATCAAGAATACTGCTTTAATTGTCACCAGTAAAATCCCACGCTGTATTATTTGACTGCCTAACACGGTAGCCAGATCGTAGCGATGGATTAAAATTCCAGGAACATGTTTTACTGTAACATGATAAAATCAGATTCGTTTAAAATTCTTTTTCTTACGGCAGAAACGCGATGAACGAATTGGGAGCAAACAATTAATTATATGTTTTCGTCGTAAAATATTTGTTAAAAAAAGAAAGCCAAATAACTTTATTCATATATTAATAAAGAAGTTCCCTTGTAGGGAATTTGCAAATATGTAACCAATATTAAAGAAACTGACACTTCGAGAGATAAACCTTTGAAAAGGAAGTTACATCAAGACGACGAGACAACCGGCGCAGCTGTGATGCAGTCTGTAATTTATATTTCTTACTCACGCACGATTATTGTACTATAAAGCGTCCCACTCTTAGATTGCAGTACAGCGTGAATAGCGCGCACTGTTGCCAGATTACTCCAGTTTTGCGACGTAACTAGCAGGCCGAGTAACAAATGGATGGCGAAGAAAACGACCTGATTAAGAGAATTTGATCGGTTTACCTCCCTGACAACTAACTGAAACCTGTGAGAAACCCTATCGCATGGCGCGCATGCAACGAAAATGGCGTATNTCCTTTGAAACGGAAATCTGCGAGAAACCCTATTATTGTGATTGCATGGCGCGCACGCAACGAAAATGGCGTATTTTTTGAGGCTGTAAAAAGATAACTTATCAGTAGGCGCCACCTGTATTTCGCGAAAAGATTTCAGGACAACTTGTACTCCACAGCACTAGAGCTTACACCCACTTACGTGATTGCATGATTTTTAACTGTCACTAATTGCACGTGTCTGCCCGTGAATCACGAATTCTCAGTGTTGGAGTTACCTAACTCTGATTGNTAAAAAGATAACTTATCAGTAGGCGCCACCTGTATTTCGCGAAAAGATTTCAGGACAACTTGTACTCCACAGCACTAGAGCTTACACCCACTTACGTGATTGCATGATTNCGCCACCTGTATTTCGCGAAAAGATTTCAGGACAACTTGTACTCCACAGCACTAGAGCTTACACCCACTTACGTGATTGCATGATTTTTAACTGTCACTAATTGCACGTGTCTGCCCGTGAATCACGAATTCTCAGTGTTGGAGTTACCTAACTCTGATTGGCACAGTCAGATCTCCCGACAAAGACACGTAGCAAATAACCTACGGCAAACTGCACGTATACCATAAGGCATTGGAGTCTAGCTTTCGCGTGAGTATTTTCGCGAAAGACAGCCGGTCCAACTTATCTGGCAACAGTGCACGCGGGAACAAGGAGGGCGTTAACGACAGAAACCATGTATTGGAAAGAGAGAGTGAATGTCCATTACACCGCATACTGCTATCTCGGAGAGAGGCGCTGTATATTATCAAACAATATGGGATGTGGCGTTTTTGAATATATAATTAGTATAATAATCTGAGAAACACTTTTTCTTTGGTAAAGATAAGGTTATTTACGGTAAATTGAGTAATATATTAGTAATTTTACTGACATATAAATTACGTCTTTTGAAATTTATTACTAGTAACAAGCTCTCAACTACATTAAATAAAAACGGCCTGTTTTATCCTGTGGACACGTATAATAGATAAAATAGGGAAATTATAACCACTGAGTGCATCTCAAAATACGGTGCATGGTTATATTTAGGGCCAGTGACTTTTCGCGTGAAAATCGGAGCACACAGTAAGACTTCAATACTGTGTACACACCTCAGCTGTTGTTATACCTCCATTGGCTGCTAGTGTCGTGTCCGCCTTTGACCAAGCCACTCAGGACTAAGTAACTCTGACACTGAACCTTCGTGATTCGTTCCCAAACGGTTAACACGGGCTAGAACATTTCTTNCTCAGGACTAAGTAACTCTGACACTGAACCTTCGTGATTCGTTCCCAAACGGTTAACACGGGCTAGAACATTTCTTAGCCAATCAAAGAAGCTGGACGACCCTACAGTACTTTGGACTGTATGAACAGAGCTTTATAAAAGCGCTTTATTCACTGCCCCTAGTTATATTTATAACAAGCGAGATACATATGACTGACGTAAAAGCTCCGGCTCTGGTTTCATTCGCAAACCGCCAAAATAACCCAGGAATTTTCCCTGCTCTAAAGACCTCGTTGTTAAGGGCCGCCCAAATATAAATATATACAAATTTTCTCTATTTGTAACATACAACTAACTTAACTCATTATTATTANTAAGGGCCGCCCAAATATAAATATATACAAATTTTCTCTATTTGTAACATACAACTAACTTAACTCATTATTATTAAAATTAGTTGAACCTGAAAACATTTCAGTCCGTAACACTAAACGCAAGCACTTGAGTTGCTCTTTTAGAAGGTCCTGGAATGACTTCTAGCATGTTGGTGTTGTAGTTCATTTGAGGGGACTACAGTTCACGGTTAATTGAGCAGTTCCGAAACCCACCTTTGAAATAGGCACTGCACATACCTGCATATATTTTAACCGGCATACCCAACGGCACACACCCAGTAATATTGGTAAAGATAGAGGGATAGTAGTTCATGTTTTAACGTTCAATTAAAAGTGTTAGATGAACATTTGTGAATACTGTATTTAATTATTTTGCTTTCCATTTATTTTATAATGCGTGAAAGTATAAGAATAGTTTTTTTACCATTTCACAGTTTCACTTGACCGACGCATCTCCAAAGTGATTACGTGGGCGGCAATGTTAGTTTTACCGATCTTGGAAGAATACACAATGGTCACAAAAGTAAATCTTAAGCAGGGCTTTCAGAAGTGCTCAGTTTAACGTGAACAACATATAAAGAGCGAATATCCATACAAAACTTGCCAACGTGCATGTGCATTTCTCGTAAGGCCATTAAAAAGTATTTTGCAGTTTTTCTATGATATTAACTCTTATAATCCTCAATGATACAGTAAACTTGTTGAAAGGGTTTCATGCATCATGCAATCTTAATTAACGTAATATTTTACGTTATTTGTGATATAGTGGAACAGTAGTTTTTTCATTACTACTGCGGTTAGAGAAATTAATAGGAACACACACTGTGTGTGTGTGGTGTATGAATTTTTTATGATAAGATTGACGCTATACCGCCACTGTGGAAGACAGTGTGGCTTGTAGTGTCGTTGTTAATGCCCCCAGGCACAGACTATAATGTGCTTGGAGGTTGAGGGTATTCTAATAATGAAGCCTTTTACTGTTTCATTTGTTAAGGACGAATATATTATCTGGAGTTTACACAAGTACTACATACATCAGCCTTTCCGAGGTGTGGTACCTAATTTGACTACTCGTATTCACTGGGCGACTTCGTGGTTGAGTGGGGCTTCTCTGGGCGACGATTTTTATACTTAACTCAGCGGTGAGTGTTGGTAGGCTATCATCTGGGAATGAGCTCTGGCGAAGTGGTAGGCCTTGGAAGAAGGTCCGCAGGTGCTG
This sequence comes from Clitarchus hookeri, assembly GCA_002778355.1. Classification (NCBI taxonomy): domain Eukaryota; kingdom Metazoa; phylum Arthropoda; class Insecta; order Phasmatodea; family Phasmatidae; genus Clitarchus; species Clitarchus hookeri. The sequence goes on from NQII01000746.1 coordinate 235,870, forward strand.
CCGTCTCCCGGGACTGCNGTATATTTTGAGTTTAGGCGAAATACACATGATAATTTGCTGATATCTCGAGAAATCCCTGCGCTCCACAGGTCTCCCGGCAGGCTAGAGGCGTACGGGGGTGAAGGGGGTTGGCAGGGAGGCCTACACAGCAGGACGCGCAGCAAGACACGTGTAACTGCGGTCCACCACCTGCCTCATGCCACGTGTCGCCTGGTTATGCGGGGGAGGGGGGGTGGTTGTGGGCCAGCGTCGCTCTATTATCCCTAAACCATCACACGACAAGATGTTACCATAATTTAGAAATTTTGGCCAGTTTGCAACGATGCGCACGGACTTTCTAGCTACAGCTGAACATGTAATATTTCAATTTATAAACAAAATATAAAAATGTATTTAATGTATTAATTAAAAGTGTCCAGCCTTGTGCGTAGGGTTGAAACGGTGAGCCAATGCAAGTATTTCTGATAAGTGAAGACACCTATTTTTCGCGAGAAGATTTATTAGGAGGCTAAACTTCAATATTCTAAGTGCATGCTTTATGCTTTTCTTTGGTTATTTGCAGCATATATTTTTGACATGACATTTCTCTACTCGAGTGGATTAATCAGGAATAGATTACTCCGATGTTCAACGTCCGTCATTTGCAGGGCAGACATTTAACACGCTTATCAAGATCACCGAGTAACGAAAGTGGGCAAGATTTAACACTTTGAGATCTGAACATACTTCAGTCGTACTCTAGTTAAGTTGGACGTCGGTCAGGTCTCGCGGTGGTGTAATGGTTAGACTACTCACCTCCCACCTCTAGGAGAACCTGGTTCGATTCCCGGAAGGGGTCGCTCCCGGATTTTTGCACGTGGGAATCGTGTCGGACGATGCCGCTGGTCGGAGGTGTTTTCTCGGGGATCTCCGGTTACCCACGCTCTTCCATTCGGGCGCTGCTCCATACTCACGTCACCCTCATCGACTCTCAAGAGCTCGATGTGAAGAGCCGCTCCAATCTCTAGACATCAGTCGCCTGTGTCCACACAGCAATAACGACTGATCCGCTGGTTTCAGTTTACCCCCTCAACATTTACCTATTGGTCCACACTACTCATTACACACCTTCTGTACTGTGTACTGTGCAACGTTCGTTATTGGTTAGACATCAGCCAGTCGGGTGCCGAGTTGATTTTTTCCCCTTTCAAGTGTCTCTTGTCGGGTAAAAGGATTTTTAATCAAACGCAGAGTTTTGGGTGGTAAAAAAAAAACATAGGAAAATTATTTACTTGTATTGATCTTACATAATACTCTTCAACACTGGAGGGACAATGACTCAATATTAGTGTTAGTTTTGTTCAATAGAAAAAAAAACATTACTAAAGTAGCGTTGCGGGAGCTGCGTACGGGCGTAGTCATCAAAGTATTAAAATATCTTGATGTACAACTAGTAAATGAAATCTTTCCCGTAATTTGGAAAACGTTGCTGCCTGCAGCTACCTGAAGATATTTTAACGGGCACACTGACTGGCATGCTCCCAGTTAAGTTAGTATCAACTCTGAGGGAATGCAGTTCCATGTCTTAACNAGTTAAGTTAGTATCAACTCTGAGGGAATGCAGTTCCATGTCTTAACTTCGAATTATAACTGTTAGATAAACATTTGTGAATACTGAAATAATTTATTTTGCGTTCTTTTATTTTAATTCACAAGCGTGTACAAACTAGCATTTTTGTAAAGTATTTATTTCCCTAACGATTCGACCGAAGCATGAATATTAATGCTAAGCCCCTTTTGCACTGTAACATTTTCTCCTTCAAATACATTTGACAATAAAATTTGAAGATGAAAAACGACCATTAAATTTTTCCTTCTGAGAAATTTCATCAAATAATTTCGAATGTGATTGAAAATGTGTCACTTTGTCAAATTTTTTTNCTTCGAATTATAACTGTTAGATAAACATTTGTGAATACTGAAATAATTTATTTTGCGTTCTTTTATTTTAATTCATAAGCGTGTACAAACTAGCATTTTTGTAAAGTATTTATTTCCCTAACGATTCGACCGAAGCATGAATATTAATGCTAAGCCCCTTTTGCACTGTAACATTTTCTCCTTCAAATACATTTGACAATAAAATTTGAAGATGAAAAACGACCATAAAATTTTTCCTTCTGAGAAATTTCATCAAATAATTTCGAATGTGATTGAAAATGTGTCACTTTGTCAAATTTTTTTTTAACTGGCAGGATATAATATGAATTTTTATTTCAAAATTGTTTTCAGAGTGAGATATTGCTGTTGTTTCGATGCAGTCAATTGCATAAAGAAATTTAACGATTGTTGTGATTTATTTTTACTTCCTTACTAAATTCAAATTTTGTTTATCAGAGATGTTTCACTGCACAATGAAATGTAATGCCTCTGAATACTAAATTAACATCATGTGTAATATTAACATAGAAAAGCATTCATGTTCAGATAGCTTCTACACAAATTTTCATTATGTTCATAAACTATTACGTTTCCAGCAACTTTTCGGTATTTTCGTCTTGCTCGATTCTCATAGGCTGAGCCCGTCAAACATCAAATACATCTTAGAACCGGCCCAATCTTCACATGTTTGATGGAAACTGACGCCGTCCGACTTTTTGAGACAAACATGGCGGCGTTTATGACGTTCCGATGACGTTACGACCGTACGACTTTATTTGACCAAACTTATTGGAAGCAGTTTGTCGAAAAAAAAAAAAAAAATCTGACGGAGTGACAGGGACTTTGCATAAGGTGGAAGGAAATGTAACGTGCCTACAAGTAGATCTTGAGGAGTGCTTTCAAAAGTGCTCAGTTAACCGAGAACAGAGTGTTGTGATAAGTGACTGTGGTGAGACGAGGTAATGCTGCAGAGACGTNGAGCTCTCGCACGAAGTGCTGTCGTCCAGGCGGCGACGGGGCAACGCTCTCAGGCCAGGGCTTGCTTCATCTCCTCTTTGATGTCGCTCCTTTGTTTTCGCCTGTGACGTAGCTCGAGGAAACAAAAATAAAGGCAGGACAGCATGTGCGGAATGCACCCCCCATCCCCTTAAACAAGACGAAAACAAACATCAAAGGGGTACACCGCCGAAACTCCGTCCTTGTCACCAGAGTGTTAAGGTTTTCCTTTACAACATTATTATAATTTTTCCGTAATAAACTGTGACGCTGTAGTTNAGGTTTTCCTTTACAACATTATTATAATTTTTCCGTAATAAACTGTGACGCTGTAGTTATTTTTGTTGGTTCACGGTCAATTAGATCCTTTTGGAAGACTTTTTTTAAATATTATTTCTACTCCTTGTGTTTTGTTTTCATTAAATAAAAAAAATTCTAATTTCTATAAAAGTAGTGACAAAAATATGCGCTACGTTAAAGTGCAGGCAGTGTTATTTATAAATGCATAGACAATTCAGTTGCAACAGCTGTGAAAATTTTAAAATGACGTTAAAGAAAGGAAAAATTTCGTGATTTACTGTTCATGTGAACATATCAGATAGTACACTTAGCCCTTTCAGTCAGTGTCCTCTATATGGTACACCGCATACGAAGTGGCTTTAATGGTCTGCACTGTTCACAGTAGAACATGCCGTCCAATGAGAAAAGCGCTGGCACATCGGAGTCGCGAGATACACTATCCGAAAATTTACAGCCAAGCCTGAAATCGTCTCAATTCGTCCCCCCCCCCCTCACCTGTGCCACGATCAAGCGTGGCGACAACAATTCGAGCTCGTGTACCGAATATTTAAATTGTGTTATTAGTCACGAAGTTAGAGTGACGGAACGAGTCACCCTGGAAACGGTGCATGGCCATTCCCGTCGTGATGCCCCGTGTGTCGGGTCTGATTTCAAGGCCACGTCAAAAAAGTAACATTTGTGTGCACCTTCACATGGCATAGTTGCTTTAAAACTGGAAAAGATCGGGTGTACTAACATTTCAAACCGGTTGTCCATTTAAACATCTTGTTAACCCTAAGTTCAAGATACGTGTGTATTGATAGTTACAGAGACGAAATATACCGTTCACCGTTGCTCACAACACTGGAGCATGAAGGACGACGTTTTCTGGAGCATTTAATGTTATCACTTCTATGCGAAAATAACAGAACTGGCGTGCGTCTTTTCCGTCTCATAACTTGTCAATATCTATGGCACTCTAAGTGATGGCCATGCTTTGCTGGCTGAAACAGTCACTTTCATAATAACTTTATCGATAAGTTACATATGGTAGCCACAGGTGTAGTTTTCCACATAATAATTTGATATAAAATATTTTTGGAACTATAATATCAGTGTTTTATATCACAGTGTTATGCCAAAGAAGATTTAAGACGAAAGGATATCTTTATTATAGTCGGCTCCGATTCCATTGACAGTGTGCCTCGTTACTCGTTATTAAAACAGAAAAAATTTTCGACCTTGCCCCTTCATAAATCTCCGTTCCCTGTGTATTAATTGTTTTTTTTCTTTGATATAATTTAGTGTCTCAACTCTGGTTTCTTGAAAACTCTAAATATGGTATTTAACTGCACATTTTGAAACATTACATTAAATATCAGTTTATGGGAAGTATTCAGTTTAACATTAGCTATAATCTCCCTTAATTTCCAAATATATTACATTTAGTTTCACTTTGCACAGTGGAAATTGTCCCTTCTAGGTTTCACTTAGAATGTGTTTGACAACTCTTAACGTTTTGTTAAAAAAAGTCAGTGCGCATATGTAACAGTTTAAGCTCAACTAATAAATGAGATATACATTTAAAACTGATTGTGATTAAATAAGTATTTTTTTGAACCATGAGACTATTATGTTAACTGAGGAAAAAATGTATTCAAAAAATTTCTATTTTTATATTAACTACCAGCGGACCCGGCAGACATTATCCTGCCCGAACGTTGGCTTGCCTGCTATAAGCGGTTATATTTTTATTAATGTAAAAAAATAATGTAACAGTCATATTTTTATTAATGTAAAAAAAGTAAAGCATATTGAAATAAATGTTGAATCTCAATACTAAAAGAAATGAAGTTTGTTTTATTTTTATCTAAATGTGAGTTGATGAACAATGTTTTTCGTCAATCCCTGAGGTGTATAAATGAACAAACTTGATGGTTTGCCAACGCGAGAACACGTGACATATAATTGGCCATGTGAGAAGCACGGATTTTCTAGATCCAACCCACAAATGGACATTGTTTGGCCTTGTGACTTATTAATAGTCATTGCGAATGCCAAGCAAATTTGAAATTGCAGGCGTCTGAATGGAATGGGCGAGTCTGAAGGGATCATTGGGATCCGTGGCAGGAGAACATCTTCATCTTGAAACTTGCCGTTCAAAATGGTAGCTTCAAGAACATTGGCCATTATTTTTTTATGACCAATCGCGTGCCATTGCATATAGTTTTGGTGCATTTAAATTGCGAAGCAAAATAATTGGTGAACCAATTTTTAATTGGCAAGTTATGTGGTGGCATTCCCGGTAAATCCAGTGAATTCAAGAATTCAACAGGATAGTTGATTGCTTCGTCAGGATCGACAACAGTGTCGATCGATTTGAACGACATCTCATTGCCATGCAATGACTGTTGTATTTTGAAATTAACAGCGTCGACATCGATATTTTTTTGCGGCCAAAATAGAACGTTCACGTAGCCACGCATGATTAATGTGATTAGCTTGCAAACTGGGAATGTGCTTTCAATCAAAGCATATTTCGTGGCTACCATGTTGCAAAAATTGTCTGGCAATTTGATGCATTGTGTATTTCCATGCAATAGAATTTTTCCATTGCCAATGTTGAGCAATTATTCGGAGCATGACAGGGCCAATGGATCGTTTTGCAGTTGAACACGCATATTTATGGTAAGGCGTAATGTATTGACATTTATCCATAGGTATGATTGTTTCAAACATTCGTTAATTTCGTCCACATATGTAGCGCGTGGAATGACCGCAATGTCTGTCTGAAATCACCCGACAGCAGCAGTAGAGCGCCATTGAAAAGTGTGGTATTATCGTTGAGATATTTCATCGTTCTATCGAGAGCTTCAAGTGAATAGTTGTGGGCTATAGTGCATTCATCCCAGATAATACTTTTGCATTTTTGCAAAACTTTAGCCATGCCGGAATGCTTCTTTATGTTGCACATTGCGTCTGGATTTGTGTGAACGTTCAATGGCAACTTGAGTGCTGAATGTGCAGTTCGTCCACCATCAAGCAAAGTCGCTGCGATGCCTGATGAAGCAATTGCCAACGCAATATGATTCTGTAATCGAATACGCTCAAGTATCAGTGAGGTGAGGAATGTTTTGCCAGTGCCGCCTGGTGCGTCCAAAAAAACTAATCCGCCTTGTTGTGCTGTAATTGACAAATTTATTCGATCGGATATGTTCTTTTGTTCAGTAGTGAGCAGTTGCTCATTATTTCCAACGTAGTTAAAATAGGCCGCATCTAACTGCTGTTCGCGCTCAACATCGCTGTTAATTATGTCTGTTGAAGGGCGGTTAGGCGATGGCATACCTAAATGAATGAGTGGCATATTCGAAATGAGAATGCAAATATACTCAATATTTATTAAAGCCTCGTTATATATTTCCAGCGAAAAATCAATATTGGGATCTTGATCAGCGGTCCGAATGCGATGCAGAATGTCTTCGCTCATGGAATCTTTATATTTGTCCCAGAGAGCAGAAGCTTGCAACGGAAAACATGTCGTCAACAATATGGCGAATAATTGGCGAATTTGATGAGGGGAGGAACTCAGTACTGCATCTGTAAGTGTGAGATCCCAATGGTTGTCATCTTCCAGCAAATGCAATTTGCGGCACGCATCGTGGTACGCGGAGTACAAAATACCATTGACTGTTCGCAAGCATTGGAAGGACGTCGGTCCAGGAACGTTAACCAACAACAAATGCAAGAAGAAGCATTTGCGTTGCTTTGGATGGACTGTGTATAATCGGCCTAATGTATTTCTCATAAATATACCGTCGTATCCTTGGAATGGAACGACTCGCTTTCGTGGGTCCCACTTTTTTGACTGTTTGTTCCACGTGAAAAATCGTGACACATCAGTATACATTAATGTCTTTGCGAATTGACCGAAAATACCTGGTCGGTTGCATAGTTTGAAAAACTCAGTTATTGTGGTTTTTGGGGCAGTTAATGCTCGTTATATAGCAGTCTCTTCAGTGAAATAAACACGCTGTCCATTTTCAAGGCTNACATCAGTATACATTAATGTCTTTGCGAATTGACCGAAAATACCTGGTCGGTTGCATAGTTCGAAAAACTCAGTTATTGTGGTTTTTGGGGCAGTTAATGCTCGTCGTATATCAGTCTCTTCAGTGAAATAAACACGCTGTCCATTTTCAAGGTTCGCGGCCAAATGTAGAACAGCAGGGTCTCTGTTGTGTATTGGAAAACTCAAAATGCGCCAAACTGCTGCATTGCTGCTAATGTATCGACCCATTTGATAACGTGTTATTTCGTCGTTATCATTTACATTTTGAACAGCAAATACAGCCATATCTCTGCCATTATGAACGTATTTGCAAATGTATTTGATGTACTTCACCGAACTGCAGAACTCAACGTTTATGTGTGCTTTGTAGGTTTTGGACAGCAATGGCGAATATGGAACCACCCAGCGATTGTCAATGTCAACCGGATTTCCCCCGTTTGACATGCGCAATTGATATGATTGGCCACCATTGTCTGTGTCTCTACGACGATACAATGAATAACCATCGATATTAGTGATAGTATCGTTTAAACATATTTTTGGGCAACGTTTCGTACATTTTCCATTGTCCATGCACGGCGCCGTCATGTTGAGTAAACAAACTTCATGGTATCACGGTTCATTTTATCGGTTAATCAAGGTTGTAGGTTGTTTGGTTTGGTTATAATAGACCTTCAAATTTGGGGTATTAGTTTATACTCAGCCTGTACAATGAAAAAACCGTTATTTAAATTTGGTCAGCACCACGGTTCTGTAGAATGTAGAATGTCTTGTTAATTCTCAAATTGAAAAAAGATTATTCTGCGTATGTAGGCTTTCTCGACACTACACGTACTTCGCACTAATACAGAGTTTCAAACTAGAACAGTTGTTTGCACGCCACACGAGAAGCATAACTACTCTCGCGCTAATTACGTCAGCAGCTGGAGGTTGACGAGATCCTCAGTCGACACAGACACGCGTGCATAAGTACGCGCAGCTGTTTGCTGAGTGCGGAGGTGTAAAACAATTTGAATAGTTAGCCGCGGGGACAACAAACGGCGCGCGAATTATCCCACCCTACCGCTCGACCGCATTAACCTGACGACCTCCTACCCTGTCGTGTTCTTCGGCTCACTCCGGCGACCAGCGCCGACGTCACAGTACTGTGTGAGTTTCGCACATGCTCTCCCGCATCGTATACGACATACAGAATGTTTCCAAATAAAAAAACACAAACTTCGGCCGCAGGTTAATCACACAAAAAAAAAAAAACGAAAACACCTAAACGGCCTACGGAAAGCGAATCCTAAATGCGGTTTATAGCTTTGAAATTGGACCTGAAGCACTAATTTATTACTACTTCCGGAGATGGGAACACTGCGTGTCTCGAAAACGTGTAAAGTTTATTAAGACTTGCGGGTTGATAATACGTATTTTAAATCCCACGTACGCTACAGAATAGTGGAGATCAAGAAGAAATAAAGGTAGCAACCATAATTATTGCCATTAAATAATTTGATGACAGCGACGGACGAGCGTTCTAGTGTTTACAGGTCTTTGTTCCGTTACCCAATATCCAGACACTCAGTGTTCAATTATAAAGTTTTCTTCAATATTTGTAATAATCTAGTGTTTCAAGTACAACTTCAACTTCCGACCATAAGTCGTATAAACGTTTTTTTGCCATTCTGTTTTTGTGATTAACCCACAACTGAAGTTTGTTGGTGTAATTAAGAGATGCATCCTGTAGAAACACCACCCTCACAATACCATAAACAAATCCAAGTACACAAGCGACATTCAGCGGACGGGCCGCAAACTACGACACGTTTATATTTGTTATCGACTGTTTTATGGAATCGACTGTACGATATCGATGTGACTCCTCCGACCGATATTCTCGCTCCTTGAAGATTCAATTTTGGGAAGGAAAATTTTTTTTCAGACGGCTGAATCCTGCCTTTTAATACTGTTCGACGAAATGAGAAATGTATACTCTATAATTTCTATTAGCTGATTCTTTTTACATATTTGCCTATTATCTTTAGCCATAAATTATAACCTGCCGCGTGAGATAGCAACTGTATGAACAATACTTCCACAATCTTTACAAGCTGGTACATAATACATTCTCATTTTACAAATTACAAAACGTCAGAAAATGTTAAGTATGGAACAAAACTATATACAAAAATACTAGATATTTGCACATCTTACGGAATACTAGCTCAAAAAAAAAAAACACGTAGTTTAACTTGAGTGCGTGTTCAACAGCCATTACAATTTTTTTTCTGTTGCCATGGACAGAAAAAAACGCATTACTGCTTTCTATTTGTCGAACGGGCAACTACTTCGAGAGGAAAGCAAAATATTTTCTTCTATTCATAGGTGTCGACAGCTGAGGTGCTTTACATATTGAGCACCTCCAATATTTCAGCCCTTTAAACCTTTAATACTACGTCGCTAGTTCTATTTTGGGTACAGAATTGCACTGCAAGCAGTGTCTCTAGCGTAACAGGCAGGTGCTGCCATATACCATAATTTCGGTTTTAAGCCACGCCAATGTTTAAACACGGCGCTTGAAAAAAATTCACGTTTTCTAGCCCCTACACCCCATGTTTTTTTTAGCACCCAATGTTTTTTTTTGTAACGGCATTGTTCATGATCACCGTGTGCGCGTCGTGCAGATGTGTGTGAATTAACGATATTTGATCTCGTGTCTTGTGCACGGAGGTCCTCAGCCAGTAATAATGCAGACCCGAACCGAAACTAACCGGAAGAGAACGAGGACGTGTCTTGTCTTGCTTTTATGCCACGTGTTGTTTGCCACGTGAGGCTAAGTGTTTCTCTTTACATTTTCGTAGGTGGAGTCGAGAGGATTGGGCGGCCCTTAACACTGTTCTCTCGAGGGACGAAGGGGGTGAAGGGAGGTGAGAATGGATCAGCGCCGGAATGCAAGGGCAGGGAAACGGGAGATACCCGAGAGAACTCGCTGACCAGCGGCATCATTCCCACTTGCGGAGATCCGGGAGCGACTCTGCCGGCAATCGAGACTGGTTCAATCTGGCGGGAGTTTTCGTAGCTATTTTGTTAATTTATATTGTTACAAGTACCCGCATCTCTATGATTGAAACAGTAAAGACTTTCACAACTGACGGCCTGGTGTACGAGAAAAACATTTATGAATCAAGCTTCATCTCCTTAAATGAAGGAAAAATTCGCTTTTATAATAGCGGTTTACACGTATTGGCCATACGCCCCATCTCCTTCGACTGAGATGTTTCAGTCCTTTAATGAGCATACACCCAACTTTCAAACCAAATAGGATAAATTAATGTTACAATTCTCCATCTCTTTCAAAAATTATTAATGCCAAAAGTTTTTACCAACTATGTACATGATAATAAACAAATCTATACCCCAACAAAATTTTCTTTCAGTCGTATCTGTTTTAACGTAAGACGAGGTAACTATAAATTTTTTTTTCTTTTCATATGCACAATTTCTTATGCACACGTCTCGTACGTGCACGAAATTTACAGTAAACTTGCCATAAGAATTTCTGCAACTTTCCACTCACTGTTGCCACATGTCCAGAAAAAGTTCCTTGAAAACAATAAAATTCTTCCCAGTGTCCCTAGATAATACTTACCCCACTTAGAGCCGGTTTTACCACTTCATGTTAATCTTCCGGTCAAAAACTAGCCCCTGACTAGCAATGAATTTCGTTTTACCACTTATAGTCAACGTCTATTAGTGACTTGAGCTTCTAGTTGCTGGCTACTGAGGGTGAATCAGTGGCTAGCTGTTTCAACAGGAGGTTGGCAAGAAAGGAAATTGCATCACATTTAGAATGCATGGCAGAAATACGATGATAACAAGTATTTATATAGTAATAAGTATAGTAGAGTGATTTAAAATATCGCTGGAAATTTTATTATTTGGTTTACGTGTTAATATTATAAATACTGCCACAACATAACATTTTAACGTGAGTTTTGACAATCAATGACATTTACGTTTCGATAATCAATACGCGTTGTTGACGTTATCTTGCTAGAAAACGTGAACCACGGTACACGTAGTGCAGCGGCGGCACAATGAATCTTTGTTGTTTTGTCAATACAGAAATGTAGTTTAGGCGTTGGCGGATTTGGAATAATAAAATTAATGTTACTGTTAACTTTAGTTAAATGTATTACAATGACAAATTCTTACATTACTTATATAAAATTTCACCAATGAGTAATATTTTTGTTTATGTAGATCAAAACTCTACTTTTTCGTGATTATATTTTTGCACATTTGCATGGATGTAACACGTAGTCATGTTGTATTACTTTCGTAAATACAACATGACTACGGAGACGGAAATATTGCAAATATCAGTTAGTATTCGTTTATTTTAATTATGATCCATTGAGCGTATCAGTTTTGTACGAAAGGAAATTTAAACAAACCAGATTCCCCATTGAGAAGGTAAATTAAAAATTTGTGTATAGTAACGCAATTCTAGAGTACAACGAAGGCAGAGATAGTGAAATAAGTAGAACCTTAACACAAAGGCGAAATTGGCTCCACCAGGTATAATCACTTACAAAATTTAGGGAGAAAAAATTATGGGTTTATACCGTAACACTAAAATAAAATATATTAGACACAGGCGTATCAATAAGGACAATTTTTTAAAACAAAAACCTTTATACGTATATTGCTGTTGTAATACTGAATGGAACAATTGTAATAATAAATTACAATTAAAATGCAGGACAGTTTGGAACGCAAGATTTCAAGGGAGAATATAAAGTTTTGCTCTGAATACACACTTGAACAATATAAAGCATTAGTTCCTTTAGAACTAAAACTTCGCCACTTTTCTTAATATATTAAACAAATGGGAAATTTTCTTTCTAAACTAAGTGACTGATAAGTCATAAACATAGAGAAGATGAAATACTCTCTAGCAATAATGTGTGTATATATAACATTTGCAAGTTAATTTTTGTGGAAAAAGTTTATTTTTAGAATTTTACAATTTAATTGGGGCTCTGCCACTTTCATAATATTATCAGAGTTATGATGAAATTATCTGTATCATTAAGCGGTTAGTATACACGTAGCCATGCCATACATATATGTATATTTTCACTCAAAAACCTTCAGGAAAATCTGTGAGAAGAATCCTTATGCAAAATTAGACATAAAAATATATCTTCTAATAAACTTCTTTAATTGTTGAGCTTAATATGCCTCATTAGAAATAAGGTATTTAAACACTTTGAATTTGGTGTATCAGAAAATAAGTGAATTTAAACAAAAGTTTTCATTACAGTGCTTTGAAGCATGAACGTTTTAAACTCATGAGTCGCTGGTTTGTGATATCGTGCTCCTTCATTAATTTTGTAGGCCGTACCGTCTTGTTACAGCGCTGAATTTTGTAACCGCGTGCTTTAATCGATTTACTTCGAACCACCACTAAAAATCTTGTTCAAATAAATAATAATGTATTAATGGTGTAATTTTCCGGCTAACTCTTGTCTTTAAAAAAACACGAATGTTTGAAAGGGTGCGGAATGCTCCTGGCAGCTATGCAACNCGAACCACCACTAAAAATCTTGTTCAAATAAATAATAATGTATTAATGGTGTAATTTTCCGGCTAACTCTTGTCTTAAAAAAAACACGAATGTTTGAAAGGGTGCGGAATGCTCCTGGCAGCTATGCAGCATGACTTATTGGTTTTACCTGAGCGATTCTCCGTGAGCTGATGGTGCGAAGAGAAGTATTGGCTATTTACCGTAAACTGAGCACTTTAAAAAGCCCTGCTTATGATCTGTTTGTACGCACATTGTGTATTCTTACACCATAAGTAAAATTAACATTGCCATGGGCCTGTCAACTTTAGTCATGCTTCGGTCAAGTTAGAAAAATAAATATTTTGCAAACGTTCTAATTATTAAAATTATACGCTGATATAAATCACGGTGGCGCCGCTAGTACAAAATGCTTTCCCACATTTAATCCGCGATAGGGAACGCTATCGTAATAGTGGTCGTTCTTCGTTAAGGGGGGAGAGTTATCTTTATACTTGAGTTCAATATTTATTGAATCTAGGGACACATTGCGTTTTACTAGTTCGTATTGCTCTATGTCTGTCATTTTCATGTTATATTTGATAGTTTTTTAATTATTTTCTTCCGTGCCGTGATTAAAATATTACTCTTATAGAATAATAATATTTATTTTTAACAAGTTCTGATGGGTTCCAGTTTTTCTAAAGAATAGTGCATCATTCCGTGAAAGTCATTCATGTGTGATTTTTTTACTCTCGTTGCTGACTGTACTTCTACGTCGGACAAGAAGACTTCTTAACATTTTACCAAGTGAGTGATTATTTGCAGCAACAGGAACTTGGTGTATCAAATTAACTATTTGTGGTCGCGTTNTAACATTTTACCAAGTGAGTGATTATTTGCAGCAACAGGAACTTGGTGTATCAAATTAACTATTTGTGGTCGCGTTTTGTTTCTTCTTCAAATTGACCGGAAGTCTTGGGAGTATGGATTTGATTTTGCAGGAAATTTGAGCTAGCTTAACGAAACATTTATGTCTGGACAAATAGCAACGTGGCACATTTTGTTTTCTAACTGCTTTCAAGAATTTTGATTTGGCTATTAAAATAAGCAAGATTAATTTGACAGTTTTCTTAATTTTTATTACTCTAAGATTTGTAAAAATATCACAACGCATTAAAAAAGCCAGAAAGCCGAATAAATGATTTTGGAAGTCACAAATGTATACCTAACAGCTGTATTTCAAAGGTACGTCATGGAACTTCTAACCTGTGTCGTCGGTGTGTTCTAACTGTTACGTGTGCGCCGTGGAGTCGAACTGTGCTGTCTGCTAGATATCACTCATGTCTTCTTATCGCATGACGATGCTAATTAACGGCTGTTTGCAGACAGGTTTCCGCAACGCCCGATACCCTTGCTCTCGACATCCTAAAAACATTACCCGCGGCTTTGGCATATTGATTGATCTATAGTAAACAAAACAAAAAGCCATGTTCTGAAATGTTTTTGAGGTGAGTCGTACGTCAGTGTAGCGCATTCTTCACGGACATGTGCTACTTTATTATTGCCTGTAAAGTGTACATTATATATCTACGGATAATTACCCAAGACAACTTCAGATTACCGAGTTGTTATTCACCTATAAACGTTTGGTATTGTTCACTGATGAAACTTTCACGCGGGTTCGGTCATGTATCAGCCACTCGGCACATATCTGGACTGAGTAAAATTCGCACAATAGGTCTTTTCGTGAACTTCAGCTGAAAATCTCAATCATAACGCGGTGTGAGTCATCGACGACCACCTTATTTGAAAAGGCTTCCTAATCGGTTGACTGGAGCTTTATACCGTGAATTTTTTGTGAGAGGTATTTATTGCTCATATAACGGAAACCGCGTATCACTCATTGTTAGACAAAGAAATGTGGTGTTACGAGATGGTGCTATTGGATACTGAAGTAACATAACAAGGTCACACTTGAACGTAATATTTGATAAAACAGGGATTGTTTATCATGACTTAATCGAATGGTCTGCACGCTTGTATGACCTATGACTGCTAGGCTTTTTTTCTATGTCGTTAGTAAAATGCACTGTGCTCTTAAAGCCTGTAAAATGACGATATGAACCACGGATCACATGTGCGTGCTAAATAATTCAAAAAATTCCATGTTGTTTTGGCAAAACCTTACAGCATTCTCTGTGGCGTTGCCATCTACGTTTAGATGTCCAAGTTTACTAATTCGAACAATAATATTGCAACGAGTTATTATGGATCATTGTAGTATGAATAGTAAATTTAACCAAAATTTTCTAACAAACACGGCAAATAATAGATGATGACATTTGGTAACTGTCGCTCCCTGCATCAGCGATTTTCTTGAATCACAGAGCTTAATTGACGTTCCAATATCTGTGAATTGAATTGGTACCTTTTGTATTGCACCCGCGGGATAGACAGCCTGACCAACCTACGTAATGCGCAGGTTGCATAGCCACCAGGCGTTTAGACGCGCACTTTCAAATATTGGACCCTTTTTCAAACGAGAACCTAGAGTGTTAAATTATGGCTATATTTGTTGTATTTAATTTAAAGATATTCATCACAATTTAATTGAAACAAATTGACCAGAGCCCACAATCACACAATTTTTTGCATTAAAAAATAGCAACCCCTCTGATACGGTATATTTTTTTTAAAGATATACTCGACGAAATGCGAGCATCAAGATGGCCACAAAAAACAAACACGACGCAAATAGTAGAGATATGAGTTTAAAATTACAGAATGTATAATCTAAACAACAGAGACGTGTTGACGAAATGCAAAAAGCCTATCATTGATTTAGTTTTTTATGGAGGGTCAAGAGAGATCAAGGAGACCAGATGCTCCACATTTCCCCCGTTTCCCGTACGTTCTGCTATCCCGCACATAGAAGGAATGACGTATAAGGAGCACATTCCATTTGAATAGTAATCCATTTTATTGCTATTATCCAGTTATAGGCATAACAATCTCATAGCTTGGGCTTTTTGATAGTTCTCTGTTTTTGTATTGCGTGCTTTGGAATCGCGGTACATTTAATATAACTGTGTCTTATTGAGGTCATGCAAAGAAGAATGTGTATTTTAAAAATGAATACATATTTAAAATCAGACCGACGCTTTGCGTACCAGGATAGAAACGACGATATATCGTTTACAGGATGATCGATTCTAACACTATAATTTCGTGAATAACAACACGATTGAAATAAATGTGGCCTCGTTCGATCGAGTATACGACTACGATGCGAACATGTTCTTGAGTTGGCACCGTGCAGGCTAAAGGTGTGGGTGGGGGCCAGCGGCGTCTGGCAGCCATTTTGGGAGTGAGAGAAAATTTCCGGGCAGCATATCTCGCGGTTCCGATGTGCTAGCACGCTGAATTTGGTGCCAAATGAAATATATCGTCTAGATCTGCCATTTGTAAACCAAAGAGGTCAACTATCCATTTAGTTGCTTTCATGTCATTGCCATATCCGGAAGGAAACATTACCCGCTAACGCAGGCGTATTAGCTACATGCCGAAATTTAAAAATTAAATATGTGTCTGTTGAAAAGTTAAGGAGGTATGTGATATGAATTAACACCACAGTGTTTAATTATATTTTAGAATCTTATGGAAGAAAAAAAAACAGGAAAGGGCAAACATACATAATTTTTTTCACTAACTGTAAGAGCAAATACTGCACCAAAGCGACGTATTCGTGTCGAACTTTTATTTATGCCGCAAAATTTTATATATTATCGTGGAGCGAAATATAATACGGAATAAATACAGTGCATTAGTACTGCACATTAGTTGCTCTTAAAGTTGGAGAAAATTGTTATCGCGAATTGCCCTTTTATTATTTTTTATATGCTCGCTTCCAAAAATGCGTAACGTTCAACTGACTTATTTGGAGTTAACATACGTCCTACGCGTTCTTGAAGGTAACGATAAGTCCACGTGAGGGTTTAGTCACGCTGTGCTGTCTGTTCGAGAGCTAATGTTGAAGGACATCAATCCATAAGCTGTTCACGGTTAATTGCGCACTTTAGAAAGCCTTGCCTACGATCTACTTTGCCTCTCGTTTAGTATTCTTCCGTTATATGTAAGATTAACATTCTCACCGACCGTCACACACTATTTATGCGTCACTCAAGTGAAAACCTGGATTTTTTTAAAAATAAAACGTTTTAAATTTCGTGCTATTACGGGGATAAACAAAAATAAAATAAAAAAGGTAACGTAAATTTACATATTGCACTCTCAATTAATTCAACGTCAAGTCTTAGATGTGTTTTCAATTTATTCGCTGCGAACGTAATTGGGAGGCTGTATGCCGGTGTCGATTGTAATGTGCGTGTAGCTACGGGCATTGATGTTTTTGCAGGAGTGTGTGTTTACCGTGAACAGGCCAGGCCGCCTTCATCCCGCGTCGGAGCGCTCGTGGCCCGGGGGTCGGGGAGGCTGCGATGTGGGGCACTGGGATGCCGTCGCTCACTGTGGTGGCGGCGGCGGCGTCTGTCCCTCTCCTCCAGCCGCCCACTCCACACTCGCGGGGGGGCGGGCGCCAGGCAGTCCTGTCGCCTAGACGCCGCCGCTGGTGCCGGCGGGTTCAAGAGCCGCTGGTGCCGTCGGG
>NQII01000746.1:253474-390556 GCA_002778355.1 Clitarchus hookeri
TTTTTTTTTTTTTTTTTTTTTTTTTTTTTCATATTTAAGAGGGGTCTTCCCCGCTACACTGAATCCTCGGTTTTTCTAGCCTGTTTATACTTATAAAATATACTTTTAATAATACCCAACTATAGTTTATTCGTGATTTCTTCACACGTTTGGAATCAAACCTTTGAAAGATCACCCCGTATGACGTATTTGGTTGTATCCTAAATATGTCGTATCAAATGCGTTTTATACTTCTGTTAACATGAAAGTCTCTCATTTTTGATCAAATTGAACTTTTACTTATATTATGTTTTTAAACTATATTATTTCATTTAAAATTCATGTGAATAAAAACTGTAAGAAAACACGTATGTTGGTAATGCCTCGTAAGAAATAGTTCTCATGCAAAATATTACTAAACTGAGTGAGCACGATCGCGGTGCGTTGCCCCTTTGGTGTAATTTTCTAGACTTGGTTAAGCTGCGTTTGCATGAGGCGGAGGAATATCCTGAAAGTAGAACTGACGTAGGGCTTCAGAAAAATCTGAAGTAATCGTGAACGGACTAAAGCTATTGACCTTACACACGAGAACATACAAAGCAAGGGAACAACGAACTCATAATTACGTAAAAATTTTAATTTTGACAAAATCAATATTGTGACATCGTATTTAAGTCGTTGTAAAGTGACACCATCTGGGACATCGCCATTTGAAGGCATTAAGAAGTTTTAATTTCAAAATTTTTATCCAGATCACTTTATGCGTGTATTCTATGGGATAAAAAACTTTAAGTACATCGAGCAAAATGTCTCCGAACCCATATTTTCAAGGCGAATAGAATATTAGGTCACTATAATCGATTATGAAGAAGTATGATATTACATTTAAATTTGAATATTTATTTACCTTTTAAAACTTAAATGCATAACAATACTAAACGACATGTCTGCGAGCTCGTATTTTTCGGGCGGAATCGAATATGACATCAGAAAATGTCATTGTATCTATGTATAGCACTATATTGGATTTTTAAAGCACATATGTACTTATATATCAAATGTTACATATTTTCTTACTCATGCTGTCAAGTGTAAAGCTAACACGATAACAAAAACTTTAGTTTTCCTAACTTGTTCAACACCATTTAGAGTTTAGCAGGCGTAGGTGCGCCGTTAGGCATTTTTGAAAGTAATTATGTAATTAGCTCAAGCTGCAAATGCAGGACAAGTGGTCGCCTTACTATTAGTCATATTTAAGCATAGTAAGTCAATGTCGGATCCACATAATCATAAATGCATAGTTGGTCATCATTCAGCGATTGTTGCAGTAAGGAACATTGAACTAAGAACATATCAGACCAGTACAAACCTGTTCAAGAATAAATTAACCCTCTGATAAGCATTGTTGGTAGCCATTTTCGATTAGTTGATGATATATCCACTGAATGTATATAATNTAAATTAACCCTCTGATAAGCATTGTTGGTAGCCATTTTCGATTAGTTGATGATATATCCACTGAATGTATATAATATGTACTACGTGTGACCTCTATCAAGGTAATATGGTCTACCATGCCTTAGAATGTTTTTAAGAATAGTTGTATGCCCTTTTCGATCCACTGAAGTTATAGCTGCCAAATTTACGCCTTAGGTACAACTTGTGACCTCGAACCAGGCGATTACGCCAATATGCCTTTAGTATTCATATTGGCTCTGTTGCCTACAATTTTCAACATGGTGAAATAATAGCTGTCATATTCATAAGTATCACTCGTGATATCGATCAATGAGGTATGGAGTGTTATATCACAAACCTTCACTATCATTTGGATAAACCTGTTACTGATGCCAGAATAGTTGGCTACTCTAACAGTTGTTTTTTTTTTATCAGAATGTATTAATTTGTACTTAATTAGCCTCGTGGTCACAACACCCACTCATACTTTTTTGCTACTTCCTTTTCACTTCTATAAATAACCCTTTTTAAATATTCCTAAACTTTCACTGGCATCTATTGTAAACGAATTCTGCATTTAAACTGTGTGTGATGGGATGTTTTCATTTCGGATGCTGCAAAGCCAGAGCTGCGCACGTAGTTGTTTCACCTCTCTCTCCAGAAAAACCAGCGGATCCGCGTTCCAACAAGTGCCACAACGTCTGGCGCAGACTGTAGATTGCTTCTCAAACGCTGACCCGCAACCTGGTCGAGCGAGCGTACGCATATCTGCTCCGTTACTAGGCCAAACAATCGTAAAAGACATTTGGAAACTTTCAGACATTCTCGTACAAACCTCACTGCAACTGAGCGTAAAGTGTCGTCTCATTTAGAAATATTTTCAGTGCCTTAATTTTAGAGATAATTTACCTGCATTATGTGCAATTCATGGCATGGCAAAGGCATGTTTTCGGCTATTATTTTGCATTGGTTTCATCATCTACATTGTTTTTATTCTTGTTAACAAAATATCCTTTAACGTGAGCGCTTGTAGACAGACACAGCAGTTAAAAACATAGCACTAATATTAATGCACGCAAAATAATTGGTTCCAGCACGTTAGTACACATTAGCTGTTACGACATCATTACATATATCAGACAGCAATTATAATACAATAGTGGTGTAGTAGTTAGGCTACTTTCCTACCACCAAGGCGAACCGGGTTCGATGCACGGCGAGGTCACCCCCGGATCTTCGCATGAGGGAATCGTGCCGGACGATGCCGCTGGTCGGCGCGTTTTCACGGGGATTCCCCGTTTCCCCACCCTTGCATTTCAGCGCTGCTCCACACTCATCTCGCTTCTCCCACATCCGCTCTCAAGACCTTTATGTTGAGAGCCGTCCAAATTTCTTCACTTACTTATTAGACAATAGCGCCCACCAGAACAAATNTCTCAAGACCTTTATGTTGAGAGCCGTCCAAATTTCTTCACTTACTTATTAGACAATAGCGCCCACCAGAACAAAAGTGTTTTGTCCAGAAGTGCGTGAGCGCTGAGGATGACCCAGCCACGCGGCTCACATGCATCATCGTTCCCATGTGCAAGGCATTGTATAACCGTGCAGCCTTTCCTTCAGAAACTTACCGCTGAGAATACTTTAAAATTATTTAATAAAGAATATGTAAATTTTTGAGTAACATATTTAAGTAAAAATATCTGTAGCTTCTAGTTTCTTGTTGTGCGTTTACGTAGTAATACTCGTTTTAAAAAACAACATAAGTAGAGGAATTATGGGGACTTGGCACATCGGGACCTGGGACAAGAGCGTCAGAGCTGTTCATGCTCTGTCATTCCGGTCGACCGGCGGCCATCTTAGATCCAGGTGACCTTGACCCTGTCATTGACCCTGGTAACCTTTTACCTTAAAAACCCAGAAAATAAAAAAAATCCAAAAATATTTAAAACGTTAATAAAAAATATATTAAGAATACACTAAAAATTATTTTAAAATTATTAAAAATGTATGAAAAAAATTATTTCAAATAAAAACAAAATTTATGTTGGTCCACCACAACCCCTCTTCCCATACACATTCCATCATCTTGGTAGGTGCAGTCCACCATCTTAGTAGGTGTCACAGCCAATGTCCGCCATTTTTGTAGGTGCAATCCACCATCTTGGCTGGTACAGCCCACCATATTGGTAGGCGTCAATGCCACAGTCCGCCATATTGTTTTTTTTTTCGTTTGTTATTTGTTTATACTTTACTAGAGTTTGTCTCTCACCTTCGTTTGACCACCATCTTAGTTTTTTTCGTTTGTAATCTGTTTTATATTGCTGGTGCTGTCCCCAGCACAGCGCCCAGCAGACAACTGACCCCTCCACTCGCATCTTCCAATATTTAATTAACCAATTGCCCCAACCCTGATTATCACTGGCTAATTGCCCACCTCCTTCCAATATATTTAATTGCTCAGTCAATGTTTCTCATTGACTTATTACACGGATGTTTTCGGAAACCTTCGTTCGATGAATTAGTGGGTTCCTCTCCCCCCCCCTGTTTCTCATTGGCTAATAACCCCACCCCCACGACCTCCTCCACTAATTATTTACCTACGTTCGACCAATTAGTTGGCTGGCCTCCACCCCCACCCCTGATTCTCATTGGCTAACCACGTCACGTGACAATCTCATGGACTGGCTAATTGCTCGTGCGTGTTAGGAAACCTTCGTTCCGACCAATCGGCGGCCTACTTTAATCGCGAGGGTGGACTATTTTTTCCCCCTAAAAAACTCTTTATAAGAGGAACCCTGAGCCCCTTCGGGATATCAGTCATTTTTCTCGCTCTTAGATATGCACGCGTGCTGTCCGAGCGGCCATAAAATCCTTTCGGCCATTTTGGCATTTGGAAGGGTGCGCTCGCTTAGTGCCTTGGACAAACAGGACGAGTTACCGTACCTGCCGAAGGAATTTCTCCTGATCTACGCACCTTAGGAAATTTCGACCGTATTCAAGTATTTGCCAGCCTACCTGCAACAGGACGAAGACATACGGGACTGCCTCCTTTGCAAGGAGTGTTTCGACAGCTGCACTACCTCGGTTCATGACACGCCTTATCGCAGAGGTTGGTGCAAAGCCCGCCAAGCAGCCCTCGCGACGTCCCCGTTGAAGACGCCCTCCTCGTCGAAGACGCCCTCCCCGCGCAAGCTATCTACCCGCAAGCTGTACCCGTAGAAGATGCTCCCCTTCAAGAAATTTGCTAGCAAGAAATACCCAGCGTGGAAACAAACCCAGAACACAGGTGCCCGATGTGTTTGGACCTCGATGAAGTTTAAAAAGACTTTGTAAAACATTTTTGAAACTTGGTGGGTGTTTGGGAACTCAAATTTTTATATGAAAAACACATATAGTGAAAAAAAAAATGTTTTGCAACATCCAAGGTATTCGCTTGTTGGACTTGTACACCATCAAGCAGATTGCCATTTCTTACAGTGACGAAGATGAGAAAACCAAAGTTTTTACATTTTTACCGCCGTTCCATGGCAGCACCTCGACCGCACCATGTAACAAACGTACCGCTCACAGACGTACGAAACGCACGGACTTAGGTGTGACGAGGGGAATATTCCGTACTAGGAATTTACGTCAATGCTGGATTCTGCCACCATTCCTTATTATCCTGTGTATGGTTTGGAAGACGCCAAGAGTCAGCGATCCGCAATGCGTGACCCATCGGAACGAACTTCGTAGACCTACGCAAGCATTGTCGCTGCACGTCGTTATAACAGCTCGTCGAGACGTACGCTACAATACTTCACGAGTGCAAAAATCAAATATATTGCTGTGCCCCGTGCAACGCCGAAACCCTAAAATTGTGGAGATATGACAACCCGCGGTACATTAAAAAAAAAGTCCACGAGGAACCCATTGTACATAAAAAAAATATTACTTTTGTAATGCCCTCCAAAACTAAGAAAAGAAACACGAGTAAAAAAATTATTCCTTGTATTATGCAGAATAATAATAATAATTTTGTAACGTGTGTGCATAAATTAATATGTTGAAAAAAATAAATTGATTTTTATTTTATCTCGGGGTATTTTCATGCTCACGTACGTTAAAAAAACTGTTGGTAAAGAAAACACATTTACTATATCAGTTTTGTTACAATTAGAAGAAAATAAAATATTTAGTGTATCAGTTTTGTTATAATTGAAAAAAAAATTTAATGAGACTCTTAGCCACCACTAACATAACGTATATACAGAATGATTTTAAAATCCATGGACGAACATTGAGAGGTGGTAGAACTCACTAAAACAAACAATTATTGTATAGGAATATATGGGCGGGGTGACGCGTTGAGGCACAAACACAAAAATAACACATGAAATGCAACACATTGTTTATTTACAACGTCGCCGCTAAATGCCTTTTTACAGCAATGTTTATAATAATTGCCCAAAATTGCTACCACCGACAGTAATGCAAGCTTGGTAGCGTCGGTGGAGGGATTGGCGAACAGATTCAAATACGCCGGGTATTTCACGCGTTACCATTAGCAGCACCGTACATTAGATGCATGTCTGCCTTTTCACTATTCGTAAAATCACCTATCACGGCCAAACTCTCAAGCGCAGATGCTTTGTTCGCTGATGCAGCAGGTCACTGGCGCACCGTTTGACTGCCCTCAACTATCGCCAACATTGTCAGCCAATCACGCCAAATGTAGAGGTCGCTAATCATGCGTGACTGTTGGTGGATGCATTTCCAGCAATTGTTTTAACATTTTCTGAATGGAATCACTCGTTAAGTATGCTGCTAATGCACATTTTATGTTTCCGTTAATGTGTTATGTTTTTGTGTTTGTGCCTCAACGCGTCACTTCCGCCCATATATTCCTATACAATAATTGTTTGTTTTAGTGAGCTCTACCACCCCTCAATTTTTGTCCCATGATTTTAGAATCATCCTGTATATATTTTTTTACGTGTTCAAACGTAATTATTTAAAAATTAATTAAGGCTTTGGAAAAAATCATGTATCGTGTACGGGTGCGTTATGCTGCTTTCTATAATGGCTCGAAAAACGCAACAAAAGTGTTAAAACCACTTCGCAACCCCTCGCGGTATGCGATACGCACAGTAAAGGATCCCATGCATTCCCCCTAACCTAGACATAGACTCTCATCATGAAAAACATTTCCTATTAATTTTAAAATCATTATTGTTGGAAATTAAGGCAGCGGGGAAAAAATACCCCTATGGTTACTCCACGTACGGCGATTTTTCTAGCACCCGCTGTCAGCATATGAAACTCTTTATACACATAAATAATGGACATATAGTAAGTTTTGCAGGGATAAAATTATATATTGTGAGGAGACGCTAGAGTAAAGGTACACGGTAAACCCACCACAAGAACAAAATCATAAAAAACAGTTAACTTTGGCAAACAGATTTCTGTATTTTCATACATTCATGTGCGCTCGCTCCATTAAGAGATATATCTGATCCGCGGTGAAACCTCCCCTCCCCCCACCTTCCCCCTCAGAGTCTAACTACACTGCTACGTGACTTAAGCCGAATGAAACGTGACATGTGAGCATATGTATGTATATGTGTACGGCCTCTAATCCAGCAGGTGTCAATAGTATTCACGCTTTATGGATTACGCGTACTTAAACATAGTTATATTCCCGAGATGCAAATACACGCGCATACAGCTCTCATTCACCACCCTTTAACTCCGTCGAGACATATAAGGAAAGACTTCACAAATTCAAAAACATTCGAGCATATTGCGGCCAGTGCATTATGGATACCATGCAATTTTAGAGTTATGTTAATCCCTTTCAAATGCAGAAAATTAGTTCTATGTACAATATTTTTGTAAATAAATTCTGGCTCGAACTCCAACTACCATTCTCCACTTACTCACACAACAAACACACACATCTACACTTACACACACGCAGAGCCCAAAATAGAGGCGAGACTGATCGACGTATTAAAACACTATTTAGACAAAATCATACTTAAAGAAGTGGTTACGAGTCCCATTACAGATGTAAACGAGTGGCACGAGCAGTCATAATCCGAGCTCGCTCACACGGCCAGCCGCGCTGCACCAGGTGTTGATTTGGACTTAGCCCTAGCGCACTGACCGCCGGGGGGAGGCTTGTCGCTTCAACAGTTTGTTTTATTTCTCAAACAAGCCAACTTTAATTCACAGGATCATAAACACAGATATCTCCACGCACAAGTTAACACCAGGGAAGACCCATGTTCAAGGGGCCCGAATTTCCATTTTAAAAAATACTCCAGGAGAATTCCGCGTACTCGTGATGGGATACGAGAGCTCTAGCCACTGCAGTCCCTCTCCTACGTGACACCGCGGAAGAGGTCATCTTTGCAAAATGGGCCTGAGGTGCCGTTTTCAATGGGGAGCCTGCATTGATGTGTCTAAATCTTCATAATTTCGGAGATTGCAGTAGGCTTTCTGATCTGAGTAATCTCTCCTGCAGCCTAATACTTTTTATACTTTTTAAATTTTGCATGGGTAATAAACTTCATGTGTGTAAACATTAAACATTTTTTTTTTGTGAATCTATTGCTTATGTACTTGCATTATACGAGATTTTGCATCTTCATGGCCTCACCAGAGGATGCTTCCAAGGTGAACCGAAGTGACTCGGCCTAGGATTGAATCCGGTTCACCTTGGACAAAGGCGAGCAGTCTAACCACTCAGCCACCGCGGCCTCCACGGCCGTTGTAGAGAGGAATTGAGCGAACATGAACCCTGTTCAATTAACTCCATGACAAAACTCATAGATCTTGCACCAGAACTTATTGCATAGTTTTCAAGATTCTGTGAATAATGAAAAATATAGGAATAGAAGAAAATAAAAATGTTCGAAATTCAGTTTGATGTCCAGTTCTTAAATGTTTTATCTTTACTGAACTGGAAATGACAAATGAAAAACTATTTCAGTTCAAGGCAGGTAGTAAACACATATTGGAATCTTCCACTTTGAATTATAAATATGAACATGTACTGTAAATTTCCACCTCGAATTAAAAATGTTGGACTAGAATGAAATAAGGATGCACGAGATATGGTTCGAGAAACAGTTTTTCCACATTTACAATGCATTTAACTGAAAATGAAATATGAAAATTGATTTCGGTTCAAGGAAGTTAGCGAACACATATTAGAATTTTCCACCTCCAATTAAAAATGTCGGGTTAGAATGAGATCGAGATCGAATATTTTCATATTTACGCTTCAATGAACCAGAAATTAAATCTGAAACTTGATTTAAGTACAGGGCATGTAGTGAACATATTTTGGAATCTTCCACCCCGAATCACAAATGTCGGACTAGAATGAAACGAAGATGCATGAGATATAGTTCGAGATACAGTTCTTCCATATTTCCTCTTTAATGAACTGGAAATGGAATAGCACATTTTCTTTAATTTCAAGGCTATTCGTGAACTTGAATTAGAACTTTATTCGTCGAAATGAAAATACCAGACGAGTGAAATGGGGCAGTAAAGACAAACAGTTCGAGAAATAGTTCAATGATATTTCCATTCTCCTGTAATGAAATTCAGAATTGAAAAAACGAATATTAGTCCGAGCCAGACTTGAACTTGAACCGGAATGATATTATTTTGTCGGCCCCTGCTTAGAATTGCAACTTTGACAGAGTTTGCAGTTCAGAGCATTCAGTATGACACTCAAACAAAAAAAAAACGTATCTTACACAGTCAAATGCTCCAGCGCCTATGGGGCGCGTGGCGACTTGCGCCAATTTTGGGCGTAGGCGGAAACTTACGGGAAGTAGGTTAATATCCCACGACTGCGATGTGCTAGCGCGTCGACTTTGGTGCTAAAAGAAAGATCTCGTCTAAATCTGTCGAATGAAGCCATTTCGTTACTTTCATTTCGTTCCCATATCCCAAAAAAAAAAAAAAAACTACCCAGTAATGCAGATGTATTCACGTAAATATCGTAAAAGATTCCTTGAAACAGCCACATGCCGATTGCAGCACTCAGAACAAATAATAATGTTTCCACTTGAAGAGCGGTACCAATAACTACCAAAAACTTCTTGGTATCTTATCGGCTATTCAGGTATATATTTAAATAATTTGAGGTACATGTTGTACAAACCAGTATTCATATTTCATTTTACGACACATATTTCGTAAGCACAGGTTTTTTTTAACCAAACCACCAAAAGTATTACATCGTTTATATAGTTTCCTGCCACTTTTCCTATACTTAAAACGTTGAAATTTTGGTTAATACATAGACGACATTAAAGTACCAAATAAATCATCATTCTTGAAAGAACAGAACCATCAGGTACAGTGTGAATGCCGAAATGGCGAATTAGTTTAAAACATACGTGATCTTAAATTTGACATATAAACAGTTGTTTCTACTGAAGAAGTAAGATTTATCACGCCTGTGTCAGTAAACGTGTGTTAAGAATATTATAATGGGAATCACGTTTTCGAGGTGTGGCTTTATTTTAGATATAATTATATTTTGCAATTTGTTTGGACTATCTTATTGATAGTGTTAACTTAAAATTTAATGAAATATGTTCCAAGCTGCAATATTGCTATCAGGTGCAGCAGTGTTAGGTTGATTATTACTGTCTTTTTTGCAGTCTTTAATAGGAAGAGGTAAACTCAGCGAAGTTATATATATTTTGAAATGTAAGTTTTGTTTTATTGTTTGTTATAATTCTGGTTGTAATTTATTAGTCATTTGTAATTTTTATATTAATGCATTATTTTATATTTTATAATGTTAAAATTAATAAAATGAAGTAATTATATATACGCAAATTTATAATGCAACAGTTAACAAAACATGACAAATTACACAATAAAATCACTATAATGCAATTCTATGTAGAATAAAATCATATCGGTTTCATGAGCACAAAATTATAATAATGAGTAGAAAAGGAAAAATAACATTATTTTCTAGCAGCAAGTAATGTATCCTCTAAAATGGCATCGGTTTCATTTATTTGTTGGTTTCTGCTACAGACAGTCCTATTTTCCTTCTGAACTGATTGCACATGATTTGACCATTGAATCGTCATTTCCTATTAGTACAGAGCCTTGCAGGGCGTGTCTAATAATATATTGCCCAATGACAAATGCAACACAAACGCACAAGTTTCTGAAGTCTTGTATCGTGCCAAATAAGATTTCTAGTTTTCCGTGATTATAACAATAACATCTGCTTAAGAATGTTCGAGCAACTCTCGTTACTTCTCTTCACTCTCGAATGACTGAAACGCAGGTTTCGTGAACCCTCTCCTCTACTGGGAAGTTAAATCTCCGCAGTCTGAACTCCGGACAGAGTCGGAAGCGCAAAACGGTCTTCTTGCGATGCACTGGCTCTCTGAAACCAATTTTCCCGCCGCCCCGTGCTTCAGGAAAACAAGTTGTCTGTGGATGTTTCTGGGACGGAAATCTCTTCGGGACCTTTCTGCGACTCTCTGCGTTATGTCGAGATGTATCTGGGCAGTTACAGTCAGCAGAGGACATGACACGAGCTGACGTGGCTAGGACTGTGGTCCACACTCCCCGTCTCTCTTCAAGCCATACATACGTCACCGATGTGGGGGAAAAAAATGGCACTGGTGAACGAATTCGCGATTGTGACACCTCCAGTTTTTGTTTGTTCTCAAATTGTAGTTGAAATGGAACACTCACATGACGATGGCAGTGGATGAAACCACGAAATATTTACGAGAAGTCCACACCCTAAAGAATTGTTGAAAATAGTTTAGTTATGCTTTCATGCACTTGCCCGAGTTCATGATTGTACTTTTTGTTTCCCGGCTTATAATCTTAATACGTTCATCTGGTACGTAAAAGTCCGAAATTGGCGTTCGCATGTCTGTGATGGACTAAATATGCAAAAAAATACATAACCTTCCTACAAAGACGTGGCCCGCCACTGCTATTTTTTATTTATATAACTTAACGTTTTAATATTTAAGTTGAGACGAATATGTGTATTTTAAAATTTGCCAATACGTAAATATTCTATAAAAACAATAAACATAAATTCAAGAAGGAAGTTAGAGAAAATTATGCAATTAAATATAAACGTTATGAATAAACAGTGGGTTTCATAATGAATTTAGCTAAAAACGTAAGTAGGTAGTTATAGTTGGATATTTTTCGTGTTTAGTCATTGAGGCTTTTAAAGCTTAAACTGCAACCTTCCAGATTTTGCTGTTAAATGTCTTATTATCATATGTTAGTTCTTATTAATATTTGAGAAATAATTTCAAATAATATTCTTAACAATTGTTTGTTAACAGTTATTACCAATTATCCCGCAGCACTTATGATTGAAAGAGTCTACCTAATTACGAAGCGTGCACACTAATATATCTTGTCTGTCTGTTTCAGTTACAACTATGCGATAAATAACACACATAAATAACTATAAGTTTTCGTATACATCATCAGTAAAATTTAAGTTAAATTAAAGTATAAAGATATTACTTTGATAATTCTAAGCAGGAATTTGTGTTTAAATTTGATTATCTTTATTAAAATTTATTACAAAATACATATTATGCGAGTTAGTTAAGTTAATGTTTTGTGATTAGGAATAAAGAAGTAGAAAATAAAATGTTATGCGTGTAACAGCTCAACAACTCACATGTAATGGAGACAGAATACTATGTTGGTAAAACATACCTCATTGCAACCAGTTGAAATTCAACCTGCAGTTTTTGTAATGAAAGTTTTTCATCTCACTGATCACCAAACAAGTTCCGTAACAAAATTTTAATTTGTTTACTACTCTTGAATAGGTTCTAAATGTAAATGGAAGAATCTTGTATTGCCTTACTCATTCTGCATGCTAAAGAATGTTGTTAGACATACAGTTTTTTTAGAATGTTTCCTCTTAATCGTTGTTCAATATTTACCATTTATAGATATAAAAATTATTATAAGCATAATTATGCGTAGGGAAACAAACAGTTGTAATTCTGCGGTCGTAGGTACTGTACACGCCTATTGGGATATTGGATCGTCTTCTGCTGTTACTACAGCATTAAACTGATCGGGTAGGCTATAAGATTCTGGCACATAGCTGGCGGAATTTGTTTCCGTTCTACCTAGCATGGGCAGCACTAACAATTAGAGGTTGGTTCTCTATTACGTTCTGGTAGATACCTGGTGGAATTTGTTTCCTATCTTTCTGTACTACAGGCCGCGTTAACTATTTGAGGTAGATTCTCTACTACCAAATTTTGGCAAATAACTGACGGAATTTGTTTCCTTTATTTCTGCACCCGGCGGGGTCACTCCCGGGTTTTCCCATATGGCAATCGTGCCGGACGATGCCACTGGTCGGCGGACTTTCTCGGAGGTCTCCCGTTTCCCCCGCCCCTTGATTCCAGTGCTGCTCCACAATCACCTCAATCACCCTCATCGGCTCTCAATACCTCGCTGTTAAGAGCCGCTCAAATCTCTTCACTCACTCACTCCTCTGCTCCGCTGTCCATTGGTGGTGGCGTTTGCACCACTCCGCACATGGGGCATTGGTGCGTATGATTAGTGGCGCCCATGAGAGCGACGTGACCATTACCATCAGGTGCTGTCCTTTCCCGGTGCAGATTCCTGACACTGGTCTCTGTACCTCAGCTACGATGCATTATATGGTTGTCTGACGATTGGCACGAACAAACGTGCTTTAGAGTTCTCTGTTGCCCTATTGGTTACTTTCCTTGTCCTATCATAGTGTATATCTGGGCCGGTGATTTTAAAATATTCCCACTTGACAGTTACGCCGTTAAGAAAGGATCGAAGCTCGTTTAACTACTAAGAAATATATTTNTAATATTCCCACTTGACAGTTACGCCGTTAAGAAAGGATCGAAGCTCGTTTAACTACTAAGAAATATATTTTTACGCAATTAGTAGGCTCCTACTGCCATGCACGTTTGGAATAACGCTGTTGACTTATAGCGACATCAAAAAGCGCACGGTGGTAGAACGCCTGTGCCTTCTGATAAATACTGTATTACTGNGCTGTTGACTTATAGCGACATCAAAAAGCGCACGGTGGTAGAACGCCTGTGCCTTCTGATAAATACTGTATTACTGGGTCCTTTGAGCTTCTAAGGTCAAATAAACACTATTACACATCAACAAAATTCTCGCGACCAGCTTTCTGTTCTGCCTTTTACAGCGTTGCCATATATCTGCCTTAACGTCGTACGGGAGACTACTCGAACACCTCTTCTACAGGCAGGTCGGGAGCCTATCATGGCATTGTTATAATGCCAGTATAACGACGAAACATTTTTCTTAACCACTTTATACTCGTGTTTTGTTTTTACATTTCTTATTTGATAGTGAGTGAAGGCGTTGAAAAATTACTCTTTGGTCTGCAATGTAGAAATAAACATATATAGTCTATTCAGGGTTTCTTCACACTTTTTTAATCAAACCTTTGAAAAATTACCCCATGTCTGACGTGTTTAGTTAATTCCTAAACATATAATTTATCGCAAGCGTTTTATACCTCTGTTAACATAAAATTATCTTAGTTTTCGTTAAAATTGTAGTTTAACAATACTTTCTTTATAATATTTCATTTATAATAAATACGAAGGAAAAAAAACNGTTTTCGTTAAAATTGTAGTTTAACAATACTTTCTTTATAATATTTCATTTATAATAAATACGAAGGAAAAAAAAACAGTGAGAAAACCCGTGTTTTGGTAGCGCCTAGTAAGAAACAGAGCACATGCAAATTGTTATTACAACCGAGTGCGCACGAATTCGGTGCGTGTCCTTTGGTGTAATTTTCTAGACTTAGTTAAGCTTAGTTTGCACGAGGCGGAGGAATATCCTGGAAGAAGAACTTAAGCAGGGCTTCAAAAAAGTGTGAAGTAACCGTGAATGTATTATATATGAATAAAGGCAGAATTTTCGCAAACTATATAAAATACATTACTGTGATATCTACCCCTAGATTCAAATTAAGGGCCTATATGATGTGGTGGTTTATGATTTCCTGAATATTGTTCATACGACTATTCATAAATGAAGGACAAAAGTTTAAGTAATAGCACATTCGATGATTGTCATAGATACAATACACAAAGTTAAATTTAAATCTGGTCCATAGTTTCGTAGATAAAGCTCATTCGGCAAAATGTTTGTATTAGAGCCCCTAGGAAAATAAGAGATTAACACATTTAAAACATATAAATTATAATGGCCGACCACAGTACAACTTCTTCGCCAAATTCGAAAGAAATCGGTTGATTGTTTCCCGAGATACGGGATAAAAACTGTTGTGGTACTATCTCACAAAATGACAGAGAAATGAGGCTTTGCATAGACAGTTTATAAATCATACTGTCAGCTTACAGAATTAAGTTGAAATCTGTTTTGCGGTTTTGTAAATAAAAAATGCTATGCAAAAATGTTTATATGGCCACCATTTTGAAAACGTGTGTCTGTATGACGATCTCAAAGTTCGTCAGTTTACATGGCCTGTCATATTGCTACTTGTTTGTCAAATTGGGGAGAAATCGTTTGTTTTTTTCGGAGATATCAGATAATTTTAATTTGTCATGTGATACTATAATACAAAATGGTGGACAAAATACATTTTGTGTAGATACATAGGATGGTTGTAATATGTACAGTCAGCATACAAAGTTTCATTGACATTAATTACATGGTATCGACGATATAACATACAGAACTAAAATAGCTATATAGTAAACATTTTAAAAATAAGTTTCTGACATACCTTAAACACATAAGTCGACATAACCTACCACAGTACTATTTGTTTGCCATATTTGGTAGGAAAAGGTCAACTGTTTCCCGATATATGAAATAAAAACTTTATTTATTCGTGTGGCACTATTTTACAAAATGGAGGACAAAAGAGGCAACATGTAGACGCATTTGATGTTTGTTGTATTTACTCCCAGCGTACAATGTTAGGTTGGTATTGATTAAATGTTTTGGAAGATATAGCATCCTATAATAAAATAACTAGATGGCTGCCATTTTGAAAATATGTGTCTGCATTACTACATCTTTGCCAATTTTGATAGGAATCTGTCAATTGTTTCCCGTGATATTACGCAAACCTTTATATATTCATGTAGTGCTATCTTACAAAATTGCTTGCAAAATTGGCTGTTATTTGGCCTATATTATGCTTGTAATAGATATTGATAGCATACAAAATTTTGTTGAAATTGGTTAAACAGTATGTGAGTTNTGGCCTATATTATGCTTGTAATAGATATTGATAGCATACAAAATTTTGTTGAAATTGGTTAAACAGTATGTGAGTTACACCAAATAAACATTAAAAAATGTATGTCCGCCATTTTGAAAACAAGTGTCTAATAAAGTTCAATTACTAATTTTTATCTGGCCTATCATAGTATTACTTACGTACCAAATTTGGCGAAAATTGGTTAAGTAGTTTTTGAGATGTAACGCAAAGCTTTATTTTTTCATGTAGCACTATCATACTAAATGGCAGACCAACAACAATATTTTCCTCGGAATTAAATGCTCATACCTTGCCTTGTCAGCATACAAAATTTGGTTTACATATGTTGCATGGTTTTCGTGATATAACATATCACCCTTAATATTAAAATGGCAGCCATTTTGAATGTAAGTGCCCGGTGTGATCAGAAACTATTAAAGTCAGGTGTCCTTATTTACTACTGTATGTGTACTGAGTTTGGTGTAATTCGGTTCACGTGTTCAAAAATTGAAAGGGGACTCACACACGGACATACACACACCGACACCAACGCATACACACATATGCACACATACACACAGAGAGGAAAATTNGACTCACACACGGACATACACACACCGACACCAACGCATACACACATATGCACACATACACACAGAGAGGAAAATGATCTCATAAGCCTTTCTTTCCTTAGGAAAGTAGGCTAAAAAGTACCTGATCCTAGCTCATGGTATAAGGTTAAATTATACTGGAATTGGTCATATATGATTTGGAAAAGTGTAAGTTTTCTGAATTTATATCTAAAAAGTATTTATTTGCAAACAGTTATATAAATTTATTCAAACAGAATACATATATTTTCAGTAATTTTATTTCAGAAAGGTTGGGAAATTTTGGGATCCGGACACCTTGACACAGTACAGTAGAGTGGTTTTCTGTGTTGGTGACATTCTGAAATCTGATTGGCCGCATATACGTCTGCACTGGTACCACTGGTCACATAGGGCAATAATATTTCAAAATGGTACCAGCACAGCGCAAATACTCCTGTAGAAATTACTAGATAAAACATACACACAGATAATTAATTNTCTGATTGGCCGCATATACGTCTGCACTGGTACCACTGGTCACATAGGGCAATAATATTTCAAAATGGTACCAGCATAGCGCAAAGACTCCTGTAGAAATTACTAGATAAAACATACACACAGATAATTAAGTAGAAAACATCAGTTTCGCTATTTATTGCACAGTATTGAAAAAGAGAAAATATGACCCACTATTATCTGTTTATTTAAAGCTGAAGCCACAATTATTTATTTTCGAAGACTGAGATTTTGAAGGAAAATGGTTTTTGTTCAAAGGGTGAATAGATCCAAAATGTGATGTTATTAACAACTAGTGTTATATACATCAGACACAGAAGTGTGACTTAAATTGTTACCTCATATAAAATACTAACGTAATTACTTTGGTGTAGTAGATCATATTTTTATTTTATTCAATTTAGTCACACAATTACTACTGCATATTTTTGTAATAAATTGTAACATTTACATTTGAGATAAATTCATGTTTTTTCTATGAAAGAATGTGACATTTTATCGTGTCCTAATTTTTATATTTCACGTCCAAACAAAATTGCTGTTTTTATACAATATTATATTACCATTAAAAATAAGACATAGAAGATTGTTTCTTCATGTACGAATGCGGATCCTTTAATTTTTCCAACCAAATCAATTGTACATTTTGAATCGTCTTTACTACCTTTTTTTTCGGGCGTCTAACAAATAAATTTGATAAATGACTGAATTGTCAGAATTCTGTAGGACTCATTTCAAGACATACTGTTATTCAAGGATGCATGTAATTGAGTTACATTCGCAAATGGGTTGTAATTTTTTTCAGACACACCATGAAGAAATACAAACCTATAACAAATCCCTAAGAAAACGAGTTCCAAACACCACACAATCCGAGGTGAAATCAGATACACACTCAAAATAAACGTGTGTATTTACTCATGAAATTTATACTTAAATGCACTATTTGGTATGAGTAATTTTCAAAGACAGCTGCAAAGTTTAATTGATACGATAATGTAGCCGGGAATTCAAATGTTGGTACACCAACAGTAATCGATTTTTAATAACGATGTATGCGTTTTAATATTTGTCTAAAAATACACCATCACGAATTAAATAACCTACTTGTGCATTTTTATCCTGACTGTATCACTGTATTAAAATCATCGTACCACTTGAACAACGAAAGTTCAAGGTGAAAATTTTACCATGAAAATACACACAAGTGCCATTTTTCATAGACAATAATTGAGTAAACGTATACTAGAATGTGTTAAAGTAATTGAGTTACTTAAATTGACAGTATGAGTAATTATATACTGAAAGTATCATTTTACACTAACAACGTGAGTAAAGTTAGGTTGACAAATGTGATTTTACAGTTATCGTCCACAAGAAAATGTAGTAAGAAAAAATTAAATGGAAACATTTTAACATATTAGTGTAGGCTAGCACAAACCTGTCTGTTCANGTACCACTTGAACAACGAAAGTTCAAGGTGAAAATTTTACCATGAAAATACACACAAGTGCCATTTTTCATAGACCATAATTGAGTAAACGTATACTAGAATGTGTTAAAGTAATTGAGTTACTTAAATTGACAGTATGAGTAATTATATACTGAAAGTATCATTTTACACTAACAACGTGAGTAAAGTTAGGTTGACAAATGTGATTTTACAGTTATCGTCCACGAGAAAATGTAGTAAGAAAAAATTAAATGGAAACATTTTAACATATTAGTGTAGGCTAGCACAAACCTGTCTGTTCATATCTTCACAGAGAAACTTTAATGTTTTTTATACCAACATATAAATTTAATTTTATTGTGCACAATGCATATTAGACAAATGATTAAAAATACTTTCTTTTGAAATTTGCATTATTCTGGATTGCGTAGGTAAAAACAAAAAATGTACTAACACTAGTAACGAACTTATACACTGAAAAATTCACAATCGCTAAGTCTTGGCACAATTCATCAATGCGAATTTTCGTTAGGTTACATTAAAAAAAATTAATAGTCTTACCTAACTTATTCATTCATTTCAAACAAATTATTATAATTTTTTTCAATCGTCGTTAGTAAAATATTTATTCGACTGTTAGTTTTCTGCACGTCTGAGGTTGACGACGAGGAATATTTTAAATATGGCAACATTTCTGGAGCAATTTGTAGCAAAATCAACATTTTCAGCTGTAAAATTACTTTCCATGAAAGATAAAACATAGATATAGATCTGGTTTTCTATACATTTTCAGTATAGACCTAAATATGTATGGTTTCCAATGTTATGAGTTATAATTTTTTTATTTCAACGAACAAAACAATTTAAGTATAAAATTAATATACTCTACATTTATAGAGCCAACTTCGATGTAACACGCTTGATCAATTTTCCAAATTTATGTAAGTCTTGGCATTAGAATTTACAGCCAAAAAACTATTTTTTATGACTTACAACTCTGAGAAAGAATCCAGTGACTAGAAGTGTTTTCTTGTTAGACGTACTTGCAAAACTGGGAAAACCGAACACGAAATTAAAAATGACTATGTTTCTTAGAGTAGGTGAAATTCGAAAACTGCCCGACAAAAAAAAACTATGGTCATCTGTGTAGGGCACGTGAACCCGTTGGTACAGCTTTTAGGACTCTGCCTGATAAGCACGGTGTCCGAGTTCGACTCGCCCGGGACGGGGAATTGTTGCCAACAGTTTGGAAAACTTCTTCCTAATACATTTGCTTATGTTGCAAAGTTAAAAAATGTGCGTAGAAAATTGCTAGTAGAAACTACTAAATTAGTTTTACATAANGCACAATGCATATTAGACAAATGATTAAAAATACTTTCTTTTGAAATTTGCATTATTCTGGATTGCGTAGGTAAATACAAAAAATTTACTAACACTAGTAACGAACTTATACACTGAAAAATTCACAATCTCTAAGTCTTGGCACAATTCATCAATGCGAATTTTCGTTAGGTTACATTAAAAAAAATTAATAGTCTTACCTAACTTATTCATTCATTTCAAACAAATTATTATAATTTTTTTCAATCGTCGTTAGTAAAATATTTATTCGACTGTTAGTTTTCTGCACGTCTGAGGTTGACGACGAGGAATATTTTAAATATGGCAACATTTCTGGAGCAATTTGTAGCAAAATCAACATTTTCAGCTGTAAAATTACTTTCCATGAAAGATAAAACATAGATATAGATCTGGTTTTCTATACATTTTCAGTATNAATTTCTGGAGCAATTTGTAGCAAAATCAACATTTTCAGCTGTAAAATTACTTTCCATGAAAGATAAAACATAGATATAGATCTGGTTTGCTGTACATTTTCAGTATAGACCTAAATATGTATGGTTTCCAATGTTATGAGTTATAATTTTTTTATTTCAACGAACAAAACAATTTAAGTATAAAATTAATATACTCTACATTTATAGAGCCAACTTCGATGTAACACGCTTGATAAATTTTCCAAATTTATGTAAGTCTTGGCATTAGAATTTGCAGCCAAAAAACAATTTTTTATGACTTACAACTCTGAGAAAGAATCCAATGACTAGAAGTGTTTTCTTGTTAGACGTACTTGCAAAACTGGGAAAACCGAACACGAAATTAAAAATGACTATGTTTCTTAGAGTAGGTGAAATTCGAAAACTGCCCGACAAAAAAAACTATGGTCATCTGTGTAGGGCACGTGAACCCGTTGGTACAGCTTTTAGGACTCTGCCTGATAAGCACGGTGTCCGAGTTCGACTCGCCCGGGACGGGGAATTGTTGCCAACAGTTTGGAAAACTTCTTCCTAATGCATTTGCTTATGTTGCAAAGTTAAAAAATGTGCGTAGAAAATTGCTAGTAGAAACTACTAAATTAGTTTTACATAANCATTTGCTTATGTTGCAAAGTTAAAAAATGTGCGTAGAAAATTGCTAGTAGAAACTACTAAATTAGTTTTACATAATACAAGCAGTTTTTTTGGACTGCTTGCAGAGTAAGGCACACTTCCATTGTGTTTCATTCCATTTTTGAAAAGAAACACGTTCCAAAAGTATGAGTATATTTTTACCATAATAATTCGTGAAATTCGACTGCTGTGTAGCAGAGTAGTGGAATGGAAATTTTGCTTATTCTAACTGTTTTTTTGCGGTTCTTTTGTGTAAAATCACTCCTAAATTTTAGGCCTAAAAACATAACTTCTTCGTTGGAGAATCTCTGCAGCTCACATCTGCGTTAAACAATTTTTCACTTAGCAAGTCAGAAGCTAGTGAACCAACTGACAGCTAAGACTGGGATCTCTACAGTACATCATAATCTCACTACTTGTTATCAAACCAGCACAGTTTTGTCAATGTAGTCAACTATACTACCAACAAATCGAATTCCAGCACACAATAATTGAAGCTAGTAGATGGCTTCTGCTAGTAAATGGAAAACTGTGCAGCAGGATTTAAGTAGCTCATAAATCAGGCTTCCAATTATATTACTAATTTCTAACTACCTGAAACTTTTAACTGATTCGTTTGGGGACAAGCTGGACTTACTATTTTTGTGTATTACTGTCACGATTCCGCCAGTTATTTATTTGAGATACCGAAGAAGGCTGTGTTACTATATCAGATCTGAAACAAAAGAAGTGACCATGACAGACAACCAATAAAAATGTCATTGATAACCAGCCAATGAGGTAACGACAGTGGCTTGAAGAAACGTACATTCCACAATGAAGTCTAGCCCAGAGGTCTTTAAACCAGGGAGTTGTTGAGGTTTGTAATAATTTTATTTCCTTCTAAAAAAAACCTCTTGCTACAAAATTATGTGTAATTCTTCTGCTTTAAAACGGAAGTTCCCTTGACAGGTAAACAATGAACAAGGTCCTATATACACAGATTAAAATAGGATAACGGCGTTGCGGTTACTTTTCCTGCTTTTTTAAGTCTCTCAAAGTAACGGTAAGTTCACAGTAAGCTCAACTTCATTAAAATATACACAGTTATAAGACAGCTTTTCTTTCACCGNCAAAGTAACGGTAAGTTCACAGTAAGCTCAACTTCATTAAAATATACACAGTTATAAGACAGCTTTTCTTTCACCAATTATGTTCATTAAATCCAGAAATAAGTAGATTACATCACCCCAACTGCAGAAGCCTGAACTATCTAAAAAAAAACTATGATGGATGTGCCGTGGATGAGAGGCGGATTTTAACTCACTTGAAATCCTACTAATATTATAAGTGCGAAAGTCTGTGCGTGTATGTGTGTGTGTATGCTTGTTACCACTCAAATATAAAACGGCTGAACGGATTTTGATGAAATTTGGTATGTAGGTACTATAGATTCTGGAATAGGACATACGGAACTTTTTATCCCGGTAAATTGTACGGGTCTTGTGGAATAACAACAAAACGTAATTCTGCAATGGCTGGGAACGTGACCGAAATATTTTCTTCCTCTGGTGTCAGAGTTTATCAGGCCACCCAAGGACCTCTGAAGTGGCTTAACGACTGCTATCAATCGATAACAACCGGGACCGAATATTTTACGTGCCCTGCGAAGCCCGGAAGCGCTCAGATGTTATGCCACTAAACGGTCACCCATCCAAATGTCTGCCGCTGGGAACGTTGCTTAACTTTGGTGATCGATTAAGATCGCTCAGCCAAGTGCAGAAAGTATTACATAGGTACACTTATTTCTAAAGCTACAACTTGATGAAACTCACGTTTTGATTTTCATACATCGACGCTGGAAAGCGAAAATTTGGTAACTACGCGATAGTTGCACAGATACACTCCAAAAACAATACCCTACTTCTTGGCTATCAGGTAAAAAATATTTCCTTCCTTTTGGGTTGCCGTAATCAGTTAAAAACCTAGGCTAATATGGTATAATTTTATAATTCTGTTTTCACATAAATGAATTGTCTTTTCCCAATTTATTAAATAGTGTATCCCTGTAAAACTCAATTTTACCCGGGTGAAGCCGGGCCGGTTCGCTTGTATTACATGTTGTAATATACGGCTAATATCGATGATCAGCAGTCGGTAACAATTAGCTTGAACTTCAGAACGGCCAATACCGGAATTCGGTGCGTGCTCGTGCCACAAGAGTATTAGATCGGTTTTGATATGATAACAAAATAATTCTTTGGTAAAAAAATATTAATATACAACCGTGTGGGATTGGCTGGATGCAAGACGAGCAAATTCATTTGAACCACCACTAATAATGTCGTTCAAGTTCTCATGCACTCATTTTTCGTTCACGAAATATAGTCCATTCACAGTTACATCCTACTTTTCTGAAGCCCTGATAAAGTTCTACTTCCAGGAAATTCCTGCGCCTCATGCAAACACAGCTTAACCCCGCCTAGAAAATGACACCAAACGGACAGCGCATCGCGTTCGTGTGCACTCAGTTTAATATAATAACGACTTCTTACTAAGCATTACCTATGCACTTACATTCTCCCTGTATTTATGCATATTAAGTATAAACGAAATAATATAGTTTACAGATAAAATATCATTTAAGTTGGATTAAACAAAAAATAATGTATCTTTATGTTAACAAAAGTTAAAAAAAGGGTGGGACATTATTTCGGAAATAACGAATAACGTCCTACATGGGGTGATTTTTCAAAGGTTTAATTAAAAAATTGTGAATAAACCGCGAAAAGACTATAATTATAAACCTAGTATTACGAGAACGGTCGGACCACAAGTGCTGGACTTGAAAATGTAGTCTGGAGTTGTTCACGATGTTATCCCGGCCCATCGCTGAGAGCGAATGACGCACGACTTGAAGGAGGGTATGGCGAGACTGTCCCCTCCACGCGCCTAACTCTGGCATCACGTGCCCTGAGTTGGCCACGCCCCGGTGCCGAAACTCCGCCCATCCGCGCCGTGTGTTTCCAGCCCTGAGAGCTCAACAATGAGCTTGCCGGTCTCTGTATACCACTCTTAGGTTGCAGCGTCGACGAATTCAGTGGCGGAGGAAATGGAAGTACCCAGAAGAAACACGCCATCCAGTGAAAACGTTCACACGTTTCCCAATGCGAATACCAAAGTCTCCCACCGCATTATAGAATTATAGAAGACTGCATATATACGCACTATGGGCTATTCACACTAAAGTGAACAGATTTGATATATTTCTCTTCTCACTTCGTATTATTCTGCCATATGTAAAATTTACATAGCAATGGACCCAATGACTTTTTTTGATGCGTCAGCCATGTAGAAACGAGAAATTTTTACGAAGCTAAATGTGTTATGAATATGCCAATTGGAAATCTTACGTGTATAAAGGCTGTTCACGGTAAACTGACCACTTTCGAAAGCCATACTTAAAGATATACTTGTAAGCATATTGTGTATTCTTACACCATATGTAAAATTAACATTACCATGAGCCTGGCCACTTTATACGTGCGTCAAGTAAAACTGTGAAACTATTAGAAAATGTAATATTTTAAAAATTTGCTAACTCACCCTCTTATATGCATTAGAAAAAAAAAAGAAAAATTAATTTTTTCATTATTCACAAATATATACCGGTAGTCTATTCGCGGTTTCATTACACTTTTTTAATCAAACCTTTGAAAAATCACGCTATTTTGACGAGTTTGGTTGTTTACTAAATATGTCACGTACTACATGCGTTATATATATGAGTTAACATGAAAGTACGTTATTTTTTAGTTAAATTAAATTTCTACTTATATTCCATCTAAAAATTATAATATTTCATTATAAATTAATCTGAATGAAAACAGTGAGAAAATAGGCGTGCTGGTAACGCCTAGTAAGAAACCGTTCTTATGCAAAATAATATTGCATTGAGTACGCAAAAATCCGATGTGTGTGTGTTGTCCCTTTAGTGCACTATTTTATACTTACTTAAGCTTTATTTGCATGAAAAAGATGAATATCCTGGAAGTATAACCTTAACAGGGCTTCAGAAAAATTGGAAGTAACCGTAAATGGACTATAAAACGTTTGATTCATTGATGAAAAATCTAACTAATTTCTCTCTATTGTTACCAACTTTACTGGGCGCATGGCATCAGCCTGCTCGTTAAGATACATGCAAGTAGGGGCAGTCACATTTCTTCAAAGGTTGAGTCAAAAGTGCTCGGTTTACTGTGAACAAAATTTAATGCAGGAAAAACACAAATTGATCTGCCATAAATTGAAACATTACACTAGCAGTACAACATCGACACTTGGAAGTATTTCACTTAATTCGCTGCCAACAGATGTGGG
This sequence comes from Clitarchus hookeri, assembly GCA_002778355.1. Taxonomy (NCBI): domain Eukaryota; kingdom Metazoa; phylum Arthropoda; class Insecta; order Phasmatodea; family Phasmatidae; genus Clitarchus; species Clitarchus hookeri. Next base: position 278,585 of record NQII01000746.1, read on the forward strand.
AACTTTCATGCCAGTGTATACGGTAGCACGCATGCAGTCAACAGGCAGTGCATTTTTTTTTTTTCGAAGGTTGGTTTTAAAGTGCTCACTTCACCGGGAACGGCCCATGCATGCGAAGCGCACAGCTGGCGTTGCTGGCAAACACGATGTCAGCAGATGTGCACGTGGGGGTGGGGATGGAACGTGCTTCGCTAAGCCGCCTCGGGGCCGGGATATAAAATAAACTCACGCACGCGCACAGGCCTTAATAAGCACGCGAGTTGAGTTGTGGTTGCTCGATATGTGCGATGCACTGCGCACGCGCGGGTGTGTGTGTGTGTGTGGAAATACTACGCCGCCGCAGGCCTACTACCTCGATACCAGATCGCTGGCAGCCGAGAGATAACCAAAGGAGGCCAGCGGCGATCATGCAACTTCGTGGTTTTTATTCAGCGTACTTGCTTTAAATAAAGTGTTTTTTTTAACCTTCATTCCTTTAAAAAAGAAAAGCTTACGTAAAATCCTCTGTCTCTTTTCTCTCTCTTGCTCTGTGTGTGTCAGCCTCTGTCTTCCTCTCTCTGTGCCTCTCTCTGTCTCTCTCTTTCTCTCTGCCTCTCACTGCCCTTTTTTGTCCCTTTATGTCTATCTCTGTGTCCCTCTCTATCCCTCTGTCTCTCTCAGCCTCGTCTTTCCCTGTCGTTCTGTTTCTCTCTACCTCTGTCTCTCTCTTTCCGTAAATATGTCGCGGTTGTCGAGCGGCCAGTGCACCGACCTTCCGCCATGGAGAAACACGTTCGATTCCTGCGGGGTCACTCGCGGATTTTCACGAGTTGAAACATGGCGGCCGCTGCCGTTGGCCGGCGGTTTTTCCTCCGGGTACTGCCGTTCGTTACGTCCTTGCATTCTATCGCTACTCCATCTTGCAGGCTTTATATTCCTTAACGTCCTCGAAAGCTCGTTTCTCGGTGGTCACCACCCACGGTCCAAGGGCGGTAACGCGTTATCAGCATCTGTGGGCGTGTGAGTCGCTGAGAACTTCTGAGCACTTTTCCCGATTTACAAGAAAATAGATACGCTCAGAAATTTTGGCAAGACCACTCGAATCCAGTAGACATAAGCCGTATTTAACGCTTATTTTACTAATGTAGGCCTTTGGAAATTTTTGAACGTTACGTAGAACTCGGTAATTGTACCAAACATAATTTATTCACTACATTTACTAATTAAAGCCTTATTTGTACGCAATGATATAAGAGAGCACCAACAAAAGAATTACATATTTTTAACTACAAAATTGCGGCACTTTCGATTTAACTACTAGACTCTTAATTTTAAAGTGTCGGCCTGTACATATTTTAGGGCGACATGCTACATTTACAGGACCATTAGTTCTGAGTTAAACTTAGTTCGTCAGCAGCAACTTAAAATAACATATAATTAACTTACTGGTAACCAGTTTCACCCACGATTTTGGAAGACGGTTTTGCGTGAAAAAATTAAACACACGTATATAAAGTGCTTTTCAATCGAGTCTCCTTAAATTTGGCACATTGACGGGATTTAAACGCGGCGGATCTCAATTTTCATTCTATACTAATAACGTGTCTGCGTAAGGGAAACATCCACTAACACTGTCTTAACAAGTTTCAATTCGACTCATGGTAAGAGAGAAGTTGGCTAAACAACCTCACCTTCAAATGTTACTGGGACATATTTTATTATTGTCGTCGAAATGTTATATTACAAAAAAATTCGAAAAGAATTTCTTAAGTAATATTTGTGGATAATTTTATCATCTATTAGAAAGGAATCATAATCGACCCATAAAAATACTATAAACAAAAATAAAAAAATACTACGAGTTCTAAAAATGATAATTAAAATATAATCTGCGTTTCATTCCGAAACGAAAATAAAAAATAAATTTGAAGTTTAAGCATATAAAAAAATAAAATAAAATAAAAGAGGTATGGGAAACAAGATAATTTTTCTATCTAACAAAATCACGAAATAAATTCGGGAGGAAACTTTTCGTATGACCGAAGTGGTTTTATTTTAGCCAATTCAGAACCAGAGTACACAACTGCACGCTGTGAGACTCAACACCCTTTGCTGTTCCTCGTCGATAACTGATACGTATACCGCGATACTCGTCTGGGTTATGAATGTTTCATGTTGCTACAGCCGAACACGACGCCTACAGTCCATCGTCTGTAACAACGAATCAAGTGTTGTGTCATATTAAGTACAGCATGCGACAGTGCACATATCGTTTGCAACACCTGAAACTGCAAATTAAAGCGCGCCTGAAGAGGGAAAATTATGTTCACACATTTAAAGGACATAAGACTAAAACAGCAGCTGTCTTTCCAACGACGGATAGAGAATGTGTGGTAATAACACAGAGTAGACGAATACTCAGAGACGAAATAGCGAGCCAGTTCCTTTGATGAGGGCGTGCCTATTCTCCAATCGGCTGCGCGAGGGGCCGCGGTGGTGTTGTGGTTAGATTACTTGCCTCCCACTGAGGCGAACCGCGTTCGATTCCCGGCGAGGTCGCCTGATTTGTTGATGCACGCTGCGCAAGTTTTCCTATTGGCTAGGCAGCCAGGCGACGAGTAGGGTGCTAGGCGCTGATTGGCGAACGGCCTTTCCGACATTTTGCCGGCTGGCGACGCCATTTTGTCGGCGTGCGCNATGGCAAGCAGGTGGGTGAACGAGAGAGAGAGGGAAAGTTAGGAGCCAAGGCGGCAACGGGAGCGAGAGAGACATAGCGCCGGGTGGGTTGGCGAGGGAGGGGAAGGACCGGCACGAGATCATATCGAACAGGCTGGGAACTGGGTTAAAAGCGACCATGACGTCAGCACGCTGGGGCCTCCAGCCGCGCTGTACTTGGTCGAAGCTCCCGGCCTGGGGCGGGGCGAGAGAGGCGCTTCTTACAAGCAGGCCTCCTCCTCCTCCCGCTCCTGCCGCAAAAACCCTCTTCGACGAATCCTCGAGCTGCATCCGTATTGCAAACACTCCACTCGGCAAGTTACGGCAAATGTTTAGTTTTTATCTCCCGGCTTGCCGCGAGGGTGAACGCCACGCCTAAAAAAAAAAAAAATTCCTGTCGCAGCGCTGCAGGACGAGAGACCTACCCATAAGAGAAGAGTCAGGGTCGTCACTGAAAAGCGTTTCATCACAGACGCATTGCATTTCATAGTTCTCTGCACATTTTTGTAGCTGATTGTTGATAGGCGTTCCCTTGTCATTAAAAAGGTGAGAATGAATTAACATACAGAATGTTGTCTTAAGTTAATTGTTGCATAAATATGCGTTAGCAGTTCATGTATTATGCCAATAATGGTGGTTAAGGTAATTGGCTAAGCTTCTATTGTCGCATTTTTCAGTAAATAATCTTATATTCAAACCAAAAGTTAATAAATAAAAAATTCAAAATGGCGGGCGACGCGAGTTCTTAAGGGGGAAGTATCCTCGCCATCTTAGATTTACGTATTTTCCTCCATAACTTAATTTCCGGAGTAAATATTAAAAAAACAATCTAGTCAAGGCATAGAAAACTTCTGAACAGTTATTTCCAAATTCAATTATTTTTTGTTACATGATCAGTTTCACGTCTGTAACCGTAATAAANCGGGCGACGCGAGTTCTTAAGGGGGAAGTATCCTCGCCATCTTAGATTTACGTATTTTCCTCCATAACTTAATTTTCGGAGTAAATATTAAAAAAACAATCTAGTCAAGGCATAGAAACTTCTGAACAGTTATTTCCAAATTCAATTATTTTTTGTTACATGATCAGTTTCACGTCTGTAACCGTAGTAAANAAACTTCTGAACAGTTATTTCCAAATTCAATTATTTTTTGTTACATGATCAGTTTCACGTCTGTAACCGTAGTAAAATATTATCTCATTAACTAATAATTTTAAACACACGTAGGCAAATACAGGATTAATTGAAACCGTACGAATTAAAAAAAAATCGTTAAGTGGGTCTCCATATCATGTCTTGCTTTGATTTTTGTATGCCTCGTCACAAATATTTATTACGAAGATTTGTAAGGAAAATTGACGATGGAATGGACACTACCCAATTAAAGAGCCTGCTTACCTGAAATTTTCCGAGAAACGCGGGAGCGATAAGGGCGACGCTGTCACGTGCATCAAATGAGCCATCGCCACTAAGCGCAAGGCTCTGAAATTGTGTGCAGTGTTCTTATCGAGCTGCGTGTACATATGGGACTTAAAGCGGTGAGCCTATTATTGTATTGCTGTAAAGTCTGAAACAATGTTCAATGCAGGGCCCTTGGATATTTTGTGTGTTTTCTGACGCGTATACTTTGGAATACAACGGCTTGAAAAAGCAGTTTATTTTTAGTTTCTCTATGTTGGAGTGCTCTAAAATGGCGTTTCTAACGTACGTTGCGTCTTTGAAGCACTCATTAGGCCTCGTCTGAAGTGTGTGTTCTTTTCGCAGATTAGCACGTTGGACGCACATTAAATAGTTTTATTAGGAAGACGTGCATTTGAAACACACCGCAAAGCAGTTCAAGCGCAAGGTGGCCGGTTGGCTTGAAGTATTATGTGTCCCAGAGCTCTAAAAACACGGAAGCTCTAAGACTCACCTAGGCACTCGCATCAAGCAAGTGTCATCGTAGTCTCTATGTGCAAGCCACTTAAGGGGAGAGTTGGACGCCATATTGGATTTGTATAATTTTTGTCATTGCTAGTGTTTGAAATTAAGTTTTGAAAACATGACTTTGTTAGGTCACACAAGACCATATAGTTATATTTTAGAAACTATTATATTTTGACTTCGTATTGCTATCGATTTTGTAGTCATCATCGGAAGGCAACCAATAATTAATTCTCATTTATTCCACATGGTAAACAAACAAAGAGGTACTCCATATATATTTATGCCATTTAATAATCTGAGTAATGTACTATGCCTTGTCGAAGAAAATATTCCGATAACGAATGCGGAATTTATTTTATGGCTCACAAAAAACTAGTAAGACCAATTTTATTACTACTATCGAACCCTCTTAACCGACAAGCAGTTTANATTTTATGGCTCACAAAAAACTAGTAAGACCAATTTTATTACTACTATCGAACCCTCTTAACCGACAAGCAGTTTACCCGTAGGTAGAGCTCCGTTATGAGGCTTTCAAAGGTGACCGAGATTTGGGCGGCTTTTAACAGCGACGTCTTAAGNGTAGAGCTCCGTTATGAGGCTTTCAAAGGTGACCGAGATTTGGGCGGCTTTTAACAGCGACGTCTTAAGAGCCGGTGAGGGTGATTGAGGTGAGTATGGAGCAGTGCCGGAATGAAAGGGTGGGGGAAACGGGAGATCCCCGAAGAAAATCCGTCGACCAGCGGCATCGTCCGGCACGATTCCCCCATGCGAAAATCCGGGAGTGACCCGGCCGGTGATTGAATCCGGTTCGCATTGGCGGGAGGCGGGCAGGCCAACTGTTCAGCCACCGCGGCTCCCTNGTAGAGCTCCGTTATGAGGCTTTCAAAGGTGACCGAGATTTGGGCGGCTTTTAACAGCGACGTCTTAAGAGCCGGCGAGGGTGATTGAGGTGAGTATGGAGCAGTGCCGGAATGAAAGGGTGGGGGAAACGGGAGATCCCCGAAGAAAACCCGTCGACCAGCGGCATCGTCCGGCACGATTCCCCCATGCGAAAATCCGGGAGTGATCCGGCCGGTGATTGAATCCGGTTCGCATTGCCGGGAGGCGGGCAGGCCAACTGTTCAGCCACCGCGGCTCCCTGACCGTATCATTTTGTTAAGTTAAACCAGAGGTAATGCGTGCTGGATGCATGTAAATTTTTTTAAAAGTTCTGCACCATGGTTCACGAACAAACAATTGACCGCGAAAACGTCCGTTTCGGAAATTTTCACTGGCAAGAAAACTGGCTTTATAGTTGAACTGTGAATCTGAGTAGTTAGAAAATGGCGGTTCTGGGCCACCGGAGTCGGATGGGGGACGAAGGACTAAAAGGCAAGGTCAATGTCAAATTTTTTCTCGATCATTCCATGACGGCCATTTTGTAAGCCAGTGCCCAAGCTCCATGCTCTTGTATTCCTTCCCAACGGTGGCCATTTTGTCAGCCAGTACAGATTTTTCAAAATTTTCCAGAATAATTTTTTTATTAATTTTTTAATATTTAAAAAAGAAATGTTTTTCTCCAATTTTTAAACAATTTTAATTTTTTTTCTCTAACATTCCATGGCGTGAATCCCCACGACGACGCCCCGACTGACCCGAACTTAATGCTCTTGCATTCCAAGTGAGGATCATCCCCTCGACGATAGTCCAACGACAGATCCCCACCACGATGCCCTAGTCCATTTCGATGGTGGCCATTTTGTCAGATAGTACCCTGGGGGATCCCTACAACGATGCCTCGACCCCAGATCCCNATGGCGGCCATTTTGTAAGCCAGTGCCCAAGCTCCATGCTCTTGTATTCCTTCCCAACGGTGGCCATTTTGTCAGACAGTACAGATTTTTTAAAATTTTCCAGAATAATTTTTTTATTAATTTTTTAATATTTAAAAAAGAAATGTTTTTCTCCAATTTTTAAAATTTTTTAATTTTTTTTCTCTAACATTCTATGGCGTGAATCCCCACGACGACGCCCCGACTGACCCGAACTTAATGCTCTTGCATTCCAAGTAAGGATCATCCCCTCGACGATAGTCCAACGACAGATCCCCACCACGATGCCCTTGNGGCGTGAATCCCCACGACGACGCCCCGACTGACCCGAACTTAATGCTCTTGCATTCCAAGTAAGGATCATCCCCTCGACGATAGTCCAACGACAGATCCCCACCACGATGCCCTTGTCCATTTCGATGGTGGCCATTTTGTCAGATAGTACCCTGGGGGATCCCTACAACGATGCCTCGACCCCAGATCCCTGCTACAATGCCACCCAAACACCTAGCCAGTTCGATGGCGGTCATTTTGTCAGCCAGTACCATCCCTGTATGTCGTCCCCGCCACAACGCCCCTACAAGGTGAGTCACTCCGTAACGACACCACGATGACGACTTGTCCGTGTCACAATGCTCCGACATGGTTTTCTATGTGTGCTGCTAAATTAGAATACTAAGTAATTCCTTCCTACGAGAACTTGTACATCATGCTCCCACCTCCCTGTCATGGCTCCACCCAGCCAGTGGTGGCCATGTTGCTAGCTGGTGCCCCACATCATGAGCTCCAAAGTAAAGGAATTCCCCTCATGGCTCCTTCCACGTGTGCTACTAAATGTTACAAGTACATTCCTACTCACTGATTGACTACACAAGGTTCCCACCGCCGGTCCCCCGAGACTCTCCCCTATGTCACACATACATGCTCACACACACATGTACATATGCCTACATGCACACACACACACCAGCACATATATGCAAACACACAACACATGCACACACACATACACACATGCACACATGCACACACACCTCACACACATGCACACATGCACACACACCTTACACACTCTCGTAAACACACTTCTACAACTATGTAGACAACCACATCACCCGAACATGGTCGTTCATGACTAACATAAGTATCGTGGTTTAACCATTTACATATCAGTTCAATGGAGATCGAACCATGGTCCACCATGCTTCCTGTCCGCATCAGTGATGTCGACGATGAAACTGACGTCTGTGAAGCACGTCATGGAAAGCTACTACCTAGCACCATACCGGGGATCATAGCGGGACCAAGCAACTGTGGCAAGACGTGTGCGCTTCTCAACCTTGTGGAGGAACACAACGGTCATCGGTTCAAGAACGTTTACCNAGCAACTGTGGCAAGACGTGTGCGCTTCTCAACCTTGTGGAGGAACACAACGGTCATCGGTTCAAGAACGTTTACCTATACTAGAAATCACTACAACAGCCAAAGTACCTACAACTAGTGCAAATACTACAAGCTGTAGACAGACAGAATTCGATATTTTCCTTTTAGTGACAATGAAGTGGTCGTGCAGCCAAGTGATGTTTTACCAAACTCTGTGTTTATTTTCGACGATGTAGCATGTGAGAAACAGTCGACAATGCAGTAGTATTTCAGCATGGGACGACATGTGGCGGTAAATTCGATTTACCTATGCCAAACTTATTCATGTATGCCTAAACAGCTTCTTCGTGACAATGCCAATTTCCTCGTTATATTTCGTATAGATGACCTGAATTGACGTCATGTCTACTCCTATCATGTTAATACTGATATGACAATCGACAGATTTAAATACATGTCTTCATGTTGCTGGCGCGAACCTCACGGTTTCCTAGTGATAGCAAAGGATTTTCCACTTCATAAGGGACGGTACCATAGGGGTTTCGATCAGTTCATTATCGATCGTCAGTGAACTATGAGCTACGCCGTATCCAAGTTCGGCCATAGTGGCCTTAAGCGTGCGCCGGTCAGCTGTATTACGTCTACTATAGACGGACACTGCAGTTTCGGCGGGAAATGAGCCAAGAATCTCGGTGGAGCGAAACATGATGGTGACGAGGCGAATTTATCCTTTGTCTACAGCGTTACTTCGGAAGCTTTGCAGCCAGTGGCAGCACTTCAGGCCAGCCTTGAGTTGCATCTTTGCACACTTTTGTCTGGTATGACACGGATCGTTGCTTTAGAGATCGTACTGAGTGGTGTGGGCGAGCGAGTAGCCAGCAGAGTTCATACTGCCATTGCAACTGAATTTCGCCCATTGGCCGAAGACGTGAAGAAACTGTTTGCTTTGGGTGGGAAGCTCGCCACCGTGGAAGGCCGTCTCTGCGATAACAATATACTGACTGCTAACATGGATTTGCGGCTTGGTACATTGATCGAACATGTGTCTCAACTGACTGCTTTTACTACTGGAGATGCACTTGAAGCTTTGGAAGGACGACTGTTCGGCAACATGAATGTACTGTCTACCAAGATGGAGGCTCAGCTTCACAAATTATCTGAAGATGTACTGAAACTAAACGTTTTAGGTGGCAAAATTTTATCTATGCAGAAGAAAATTGTTGATATGAGAGAACAAGTTGGCGCCCGAGATCTTGCCGGTCTCGCTGCTAACCTAGACGACCACCTTATTGTCAAGACTGGGAGTGACACTGTGCTGGCCTCAATAAGTAAGAAGCTAAAATCGAACCTCGACGCTATGGAAGGACGTCTGCTCGTCAACACGAATGTGCTGTCTACCAAATTGGATGCTCAGTTTCGCAAATTATCTGAAGATATGCAGTCACTCAATGCTTTAGGTGGCAAGATTTCAGCTGTGAGGAAGAAAATTGATGATGTGGAAGAGCAAGTTTGGAACCCGAGTTCTTGCCGGTCTCGTAGCTAAATTAGAAGATCATCGTAATGCCATGACAGCGAGTGACGCTGTGCTAGCATCAATAAGAAAGAAACTGGAATCGAACCTCGATGCTGTCGGTACGATGTCTGCTATGGTGAATACTCATTTTGAGACTTTGACTGACGATGTGCAGAGCGTACTGGGAAGCAAGCTTCCTGCCATGGAGGCACAGCTCCTTTACTCGGGCGAATACGTTGACTATAGATTTGTTACTACCCTGGTAGCTGCAGTGAAGTATCACCTTCTTGTAGTGAACGAGGGTGCCAGCAAGTTGGTTGTTGTGGAAGCCAAGCTCACTGCAGTGGAGACGAAGCTCGGACAGGTCGATGTTAAGGTTTTATCCGACCTTTCTGCTAAACTAGTCGAGAACCTTAATGTGCCGAGCAAAGGCGCGGGCACGCCGAACGCATTATGCACACAGATAGAGAGTGTGAACAGCAGCTTGGAAACAAAACTCAGCTCTGTATTCGAAGGAATGGNAACGCATTATGCACACAGATAGAGAGTGTGAACAGCAGCTTGGAAACAAAACTCAGCTCTGTATTCGAAGGAATGACTAATAAATTTCTTACTCATATGGCCGAGGTACTTGATAGTCGTAACCAAGCTTTGAGTACGAGATTTACGGATATTGAAGAACTTATACGACACAGGATTGTTAGTTATTTAAATGACCTGCACATGGATTATGAAAAATGAACACATTGTGAGCATGTGTGTACTGCAGTCCTTCAGCAACTTAATATGTTTGAAAATAAAACTGTCAATCTGATTGTCATAGAGCCATTGTCTAATATATATAGTATAANACTTAATATGTTTGAAAATAAAACTGTCAATCTGATTGTCATAGAGCCATTGTCTAATATATATAGTATAAACATTTTACTTATATTTTTAGTATAATGTCTGCTGCCATCGAGGATTTACATCGTGCCATTGCAAATGTGCATGATAAGTATCTACTGGCCGAGCATGCTCATAAGGAGCATGATGCTGTATTGGAAGAGGCCTTCCATCCCCTCACATCCCGGTTGTATACTTTACAGAGGCAAACTGTTCCCCCTGTCGGCGTGAAGACTGAACCAGCCAAGCAAACTCAAGCTACTTCCGGATGATATAGTGGATGATGATGATTTGTCTTCAGTTACATGGTAATGCAAAAAGGACAGTTCTCACTTATGCTTGACCCATGTTCGTAATTATCTTTCTTTGTACACGATTAGGTTTAATGACATCACATATGGTGTTTATAGATGGAATAATAAATGGTACTCGGGGAAAAGAAAATTTTTTTTTCTACCCAATGATTTTATACAAATTGACAATGAATCAATACAGGCGTCTCTGTGCCTCTATGAGCTTTTGTTTAAACTATGTCCCGGCGAGTTCATGTGAGAGGCACTGAAGCAATACAAGAGATTACTTAGCCTCACGAGTGCACATTTGACTTACAATGATGCAACCAGCAACACATATAAAGATGAAAGACATCCGAAATTCGACATTTTTGCCGAGCTGTTTCCGGACGTTGGCATAGCTAGTGGGTCGGGACTGGCTTCGAAGCTTGATGGGGGCAGTTAGCTCGGGTATGTGTTCTGGGACGATGNAACGCATTATGCACACAGATAGAGAGTGTGAACAGCAGCTTGGAAACAAAACTCAGCTCTGTATTCGAAGGAATGGCTAATAAATTTCTTACTCATATGACCGAGGTACTTGATAGTCGTAACCCAGCTTTGAGTACGAGATTTACGGATATTGAAGAACTTATACGACACAGGATTGTTCGTTATTTAAATGACCTGCACATGGATTATGAAAAATGGACACACTGTGAGCATGTGTGTACTGCAGTCCTTCAGCAACTTAATATGTTTGAAAATAAAACTGTCAATCTGATTGTCATAGAGCCATTGTCTAATATATATAGTATGAACATTTTACTTATATTTTTAGTATAATGTCTGCTGCCATCGAGGATTTACATCGTGCCATTGCAAATGTGCATGATAAGTATCTACTGGCCGAGCATGCTCATAAGGAGCATGATGCTGTATTGGAAGAGGCCTTCCATCCCCTCACATCCCGGTTGTATACTTTACAGAGGCAAACTGTTCCCCCTGTCGGCGTGAAGACTGAACCAGTCAAGCAAACTCAAGCTACTTCCGGATGATATAGTGGATGATGATGATTTGTCTTCAGTTACATGGTAATGCAAAAAGGACAGTTCTCACTTATGCTTGACCCATGTTCGTAATTATCTTTCTTTGTACACGATTAGGTTTAATGACATCACATATGGTGTGTATAGATGGAATAATAAATGGTACTCGGGGAAAAGCAAATTTTTTTTTCTACCCAATGATTTTATACAAATTGACAATGAATCAATACAGGCGTCTCTGTGCCTCTATGAGCTTTTGTTTAAACTATGTCCCGGCGAGTTCATGTGAGAGGCACTGAAGCAATACAAGAGATTACTTAGCCTCACGAGTGCACATTTGACTGACAATGATGCAACCAGCAACACATATAAAGATGAAAGACATCCGAAATTCGACATTTTTGCCGAGCTGTTTCCGGACGTCGGCATAGCTAGTGGGTCGGGACTGGCTTCGAAGCTTGATGGGGGCAGTTAGCTCGGGTATGTGTTCTGGGACGATGNGGCATAGCTAGTGGGTCGGGACTGGCTTCGAAGCTTGATGGGGGCAGTTAGCTCGGGTATGTGTTCTGGGACGATGTGAATGAGCTTGTATCACGTCTATGGCTGCTTGTCGCATCTCAACAGGTGGGCTATCACTCACATACGAATGAGATTGGGAATATTGTGGAAGAATTGTGTGAAGGTGGATAAATGTACTGACAATGTCTCATGCACAGATCGCCGCTGAGCTTCACTGGCCTGCACGGCACAATTACCGCCTGTGAAGGATACTCATCTTTGGACTTCATGATTTGTATCAAGCTGACCTGGTGGAAACGATTCCGTATTCCTCTGTTAATAAGGGCCATAGATACATGCTCACTGTAATAAATTGTTTCAGCGAATATGCTTGGGCTGTATCTGTTCAGTAGAAAAGCGGGTCTGACGTTGCTAACACAATGAAAACAGTTTTACTAGATAAGGGAGCACCTAAAAATATGCAGACTGATCTTGGCAGAGAATTATACAATACGGCCTTCCGTTCAATAATGGATGCGAATAAGATTAATCACTACAGTATGCATGGTGATAAGAAGGCCTNTACAATACGGCCTTCCGTTCAATAATGGATGCGAATAAGATTAATCACTACAGTATGCATGGTGATAAGAAGGCCTTCATCGTGGAATGGTTTAACCACAAACCGAAGACTGTTATGTGTCGTGAGTTTTCGGCACGAGGTAGTGACATTTGGCTAGATATTCTGCCTCGTCTGCTTTCCACCTACAATGACCGAGTGCACCGGACCATTCACATGCGGCCAGCGGACGTTGAGGATGATTTTTTGCTGACAACTGTGTTTAAAAATGTGAAGAGATTGGAATGGTGCAAGGCTAAAGCGAAGATTGGTGACTATATGCACATTTTACGTCTCAAATCTACTTTTGCAAAATCTTACACGCGGAATTGGTTTGTGGAGATTTATCGCGTTGACAAGATTCGCCATTACCAACCGAGGACCTATGAACTTGTCGATCAAAATGGTGACAAGCTGAAGGGAGGATTTTACGAATAAGAGATTAAGCTAACACAGTTTCCAGATACCTATTTGGTCGAGAAGGTGTTGCATCAGGAGGGTAATCGCCTGTTTGTTAATTGGACAGGCTTTCACCCTCGCCATAACACTTGGGTACTCAAATCTGCACTTGCTGATGTGTAATTTTTTTTCTGCAACAGTTGTGTATGTACTGTAATTGAATGTTCGTACATGCGTTGTGTAAGTGATTCTTGATTTCCGCCTGGCCAGGACACGTACAGAGCTGGGTCGGGCGGAACGCCTGGGACTGTGTTTTCAAGTTTTGACAGGCAGGCGTGGAGGAGAAAGTCGTCTCCACTGCACGCTGCCAACTCGCCTTCGGGCGGTTCTGTAGTTATGCTGCATGTGTGTGTGGTCAACACGTGGACTAGCCGAATCGTTCTGGCAGGACGGTATGCAGAATGCCACCCTCTCAGGGACAAGTCGGCTGGGGATGTCCATAACTAGAAATACATATGCGTGTATGTGTGTGTGGCACTGCCTCCAATAACGTCCAGGTTCGAGGCCTGGCAAAGTGGTCGATCACAAAACGTATAAAGCAGATGAGATGATAATGATATGTGTTAGTATACTGTAATGTGCCATGCGAGTAAGATCAAGAGCGGGCTTGGTCTGGTAAATACGCCCATAAACAACCTCCCTTTCGTGGCACACATTCCAGGATATAAGTATTGCCATCCCGGTACTCGATTAGCACGAAGATTGAAGCGAGGTGACGTCCCTGTCAATTCGTTGGACGAAGCGTGCAAGGAACATGATATTTTCTATGCAACCAGTAGCAAGCAAGAAGATAGGCACTTAGGCGACACCGTTCTTGCAGATAAAGCCAAGTCAATAGTTGGTTCGCCCAAGTCTAAACTTGACGAGCGTTTAACTGCATGGGGAGTGTCCATGATTATGAAAACTAAAGTCAAGAGGGGAATGGGTTTGAAGTTTGTTGTCAGAAGGGCGAAGAAGAAGAAGCGCACTGGCTGAGGTAGAAATAGCGCAAAGTAGGAGTAGGGAAGCATGGAGGTATTTTACCCTTCATTTAATAGGCACTAGGCATTCTTGGCAGTCTTATCGGCGGTGCGAGTGGCATCGCTAGAGCGATGAAAACGGCGAAGGAGGAAAACAAACGGCTATCGGAGAAATTGAGATATAATAAGAATATGGAGGCACTTGCCAGAGGTAAAAAAAAAACTGCGACAGACTGTATCTCCATTCTTACCGGTGGTAGCCGGCGGCAGCAGGAGAAAGTCAGTATGGCAGATAATGAAGCACTCTTAAGGTCCCTGCCAAATTGCCTGCTCAGCAACATTGACATACGAATGTTTGCAAGAAAATTAAAAATAGTCAATTTCTGAGGCATGTTCACGCACGATCGTCTACCATGCCGCACGCGGCGGATCGAGTGCGGTATAGTTAACCTAGATACAAGCACCGGGCCAGGAACACAGACAGCATATAAAAAGAATGGCAAAACATTTGAATACTTTGACAGTTATGGTAACTTATGGACTCTGCCAGAACTGAAAACTTATTTCAGATAGGCGCGAATATATTATAATCACAAGGTAGAGCAACAGCCATGCGAATGGAACTGTGGACACCAATGTCTGCTCTTCCCTGCAAGATATATATATATATATATATATATATATATATATATATACTTAACGGGGATGCACTAGGTGTAAGCATCAGTAATGTCTGTAACCCTGATCGTGTCGGGCAATAGCTCGGAATTGCATTCTATACACCCCCTCCCCACTCACTCTGAATAGTGTGTGGTTCGTGGAGGCGACAGATTTTCAAAACGTCTTCTCAGTACTGAACATAGATGAATGCAATTGTATGTTTCGTTATTTCAAGGGGGGGGGGTTAAGAGAGGGGAGCTGCATATACACACAGGTTCGTATGATATCGAAGATATAGGTGAGTACCTTAAGCGGGAGCTGAGGGTGGAGGAAGTGACGTTAGTGCTGCATGGTAATGCAAATACACTACACAGCGAGATGTATTGTACCGTGCAGATAGATTTCATGCGAAGCGATACACTCGCCTCAATGCTAGGTTTTGAGAACATAAAATACGAGGCGAATAAAACGCACGAATCTACCCTGCCTCTAAACATCTTCCCCGTGAACGTTATAAGAATAAACTGTAATTTGGTTAGCGGATCGTATCTCAATGGCAAGCCAAGTTCAGACACTACACGAATTCTCAGCGATGGTGCTACCAGGCTTTAAGCTGGTGAACATTCCGAAGATGCCCATTTTGTTTCCAGTTGTGACAGAGAACATACAGGAAGTCATAGTCTCTATAGTGGACCAAGACAGTCGTTCGATTAATTTCCGAGGTGAGGAGATAACAGTACGCTTACATTTAAGGAAAGATGGGCCTGAAATTTAAGCATGTGCATTCAAAAGCAATAAAATACGCTCATGGTGCCAAACCAAACTTCAGTACGAGAAGAGCACGCAGAGTGCTAACATCTGAAAATGCTCGTTTCCTTAGCAGATTGGGTCTGACGATCAACAGCAATTGCAGACGTGGAAATATTAAAAATAGCAGAGCCGGCGGGGCTCGAAGACGCGATCACCAAGGCGGAAATACACACTTACTCACCCTATTTGCCAGGCCCATACGTACCCTCGTCTGAGGTTCGGATCCCGATGCAAAACCAAGATATATACACCGCCCCGTGTAATTCGTATTTGCGGTTCCGAGGAACTCTAACAAAGGCAGGCAGCGCCCTACCTGCGACAACAAAAATAATTAGAAATGGTATACTACACATGGTAAGTAGAATCGCGTACGAACTGAATGGGTGTTAAGTAGATGCTACGAGAGATGTTAGAATCACGGCCTCCATTAAGAACTATCTCTCATTGATGCATAACCAATTGTCGGAGGCCAAAATAGCAGGCTGGGGGAGTTGAAGAGGACTTTAAGGTCCCTCCTGTATATTCCAATGGTAAATTTGAAGTATGTATTCCACTAGCCATGCTGCTAGAGTTAACCAAAGACTACAAACCTGTAATTATTAATTCAAAGCAAGAGTTAGTTATTCACATTACTAACACGCAAGCGAACGCACTCCAGGACACTGGTGCAGCACCAGAAGCTGCAGTGCTGTCGATACATTCCATCGACTGGTTACTACCCCATGTACAGGTAAACATGACAGAACGTGTGTAATTTTTTGAAATACACGGAGAAAAGAAGGAACGTCGATATTGCCGTTTCGTACATGGAGTTTAGAGATGTACCCGAGTGTACCCGGCTCCGTGAGCCTAAATTGGAATGTTAAAACTAGTTTCATGAGCGGAAAACCGCGCCTCATAATAGTCACATTTCAGACAGACAAACTGAATGAGTGAGATATCTGGTCGGTGCTTAACTACTCGGGCCTTCAACGACGAGGATGCTGAATTGAGGTGGAGATGGACCACCGACGGAATGCAGCGGCAAATGGAAACGGGGGTACCTCGAAATGACCCATCGGCTAAGTTACTCACAAGTCAAAAACCCAGAAATTCCCCGCCGGGAAGCGAGTAGTCTGACCCCTTGGCCTACACCACAGTGGTATCTATGTTTGCAAAAAAGGCATAACACGTTATTTTCTCAAAATACAATATTTAGTTTATTTAATAGGCCCGAACGATTTAAATAAATTCCTGGGTGATATACAATCGTTTACATAATAAGATACAAATTTTTTACGCAGACTGCAGAACCGATTTTCAGCTGTCTGAACTTTGACTTTATAGAAGGGTCGTGTGTCAGCGATTTCGTCAAAGGACAGAAACGTAAAGTCGAATGTTAAAGTTTTCCATTATATACACGATATTTACGGTAAAGTAACCGCTTCTGCTTATGATCTACTTCTGAGCACATTATGCATTCTTCCACCATATGTAAATTTAAGATGGTCATGGGTCTGACCACTTTATTCATACGTTGGCAAAGGGAAAATGAAAAATTATAAGAAAAGTAAGCATTTTGTAAATTCGCTAATTCATACACTTATATGAATTAAAAAAGAAAAAACTTCGAATTGAACGTTAAGACATGGGCCTGCATTCCGTCCGTCATTACCAACTTAACTGGACGCTAGCTAGTTAGCGTGTCCGTTAGATACATGCGGGTAGGGTCAGTCGTTTTTCACAGGTTGATTTAAAAAATGGGCATTTATAGTCTACTCGCGGTTTATTTTTTCACACTATTTGACTGAAACCTTTGAAAAATCACCCCATGTATGACGTGGTTTATTGTTTCCTAAATGTCATCTAGCACAAGGGTTTTTTACCTGTGTTAGCATACAAGTAAGAGGCCTTCTTTATTTTTGTTTAGATTGTACTTTTACTTATATTTTATCCTTAAATTACTATGTACTTTTGATTTATAATTAATATGAATTAAAACAGGAAGAAAGTAGGTGTGTTGGTAATGCCTAGTAAGAAATAGTTCTCATCAAGAATATTACTACACCGAGTGCGCATGGATGCGGTGCACTGTTCCTTTGGTGTAATTTTATAGATTCGGTTAAGCTTTGTTTGCACGAGGCGGAGGAATATCCTGAAAGTAGAAATTTGCATGGCTTCAGAAAAGTGTGAAGTAACATTGAATGAACTATAATCACGAACGCCCATGAGGGTACTGAGGGGACGCGCCCGTGGCACGGGATTCATGCCCAGAGCCGAGCCGAGTTCATCGACCTGCGGTGGCCTACCTGGTGCCGTGCCGGGCCAAGAATAGCAGCCGCGTGGCGAGGTCAATATCACACTAGAAGCTATTTATAGCAGCGCGACCACGAGGACCCTACTGCCCCAGTTACCCCCTGGATCACCGTGCCTGCTGCCGCAACCCGGCAAACACAGATCTTGTCATACCACCTTACCGTACCAGTCATGACCCCGATATAACCCCCTCCCCCTTCCCGTCACCCACGTCGGTGTAGATAAGTCCCGACAGTCACTCTGATAAACTGTTTTAGGTAGTTTATGTTAAAGTACACGCTTTTGAGATCAACCTTTCTATAAAAAAATAACTGCTCATAGTTATGCATATTATTCAGTACACATTGCCATGCTGTTTCTCAGTTAAGTTGGCAACGAATTAACATAAATAGTTCTTTGGCTTGACGTTTTATTGAGCGAGTAATGTGTAAAGTACAAGTAGAAGTATAATTGGAGTATAAGGTTTTGCTCTGTACACATACGAGAACGNACGAATTAACATAAATAGTTCTTTGGCTTGACGTTTTATTGAGCGAGTAATGTGTAAAGTACAAGTAGAAGTATAACTGGAGTATAAGGTTTTTGCTCTGTACACATACGAGAATGAATTTCCATATTACTGGCGCATTTACAACTCTTAAAACTCCACGATTTCACTTGGGAAATTCATGAATAAAGTGAGAGGTCCCGTGGCAATGTTAAACTTATATATAGCGGAAGGATACACAATTATAAGAAAAGTAGAGCCTGAGCAGGGCTCTCAAAAGCGCTAATTAACCGTGAACAGCCTATATAGGTGGTTTAATACTAACACTTTCGAAATCCCTGCTTAAGTCATATTTTTCTTTCTGTCGAATATCCTTCCACCCTATATAACATCAATATTGTCATCCACCTAATCACTTTATTCATGCGCCGACCACAAGTGAAAATATGAAATTTTCAGGAATGTAGGTAAATATTTTACAAATAAGGCATTTTAAAATTCTTATGTGAATTAAGCAAACATAAAATTAATTAAATAAATTCAGTATTCATACAATAAAAAATGTTGTATAATACTACGTTAAAACTTGTAACTACTTTCACTTTTTGGTTGCCAACTTTATTGGAAACATGCCAATAAATAGGCATTAAAAATATACGCAGTCAGTACTAGGGAATGTTTTCAAAGACTGCTTATAAAAGTGCTTACTTTACCGTAAACAGCCTACAATTTAAATTATGAGGTACTTCATGCGCTTTATTCTTGTCTGTAACCGTGAATTAAAACCTTGTTGCTGCAGACTCATCAAACAATAACATTTATCATTTCAGAATTCATATATACGTACCTCGTACACGCAATGCGAATAAGATGAATTTCATAAACTTTTTTCTCTAATATTCACTCTAAATTACTACAGTTTACCTATAACATTCCGGAAGGTTTTCTTCAGTTATTTCTGCTGAGCTCTCTCAATTACAAAACCACTGTGTTTAATTTACGTTAAACCTTCTGTCTTATATCTCATTTTCCTTCAAGATAATAGTTTTGATCTTTCTTCTCAATTCTTCTGTCTTATACCAAATATTATTCTCTTCTCGCCTTCATTTTGGCAGCGTTTTGTACAGAAGATCTTCTTCTCTTAATTCTAAGGGATGACGTAGTTATCGAGCATATCGAGGTTTTTGTCTGCTCCTGCTTCCCAAAATGGTGCTTTTCCTTGAAAAGCTCCATGATCCCCTATTTGGATTGCTGTAGCTTGTCGTACACACGCATAGGCCCTAGCCGTCTTCGGCCTTCTATATCTTCTCTTGGGGCCGCAGTGGCGGAGTGGTTATACTGCTCGCCTCCCACCAAGGCGAACCAGGTTCAATCCTCGGCCGGGTCACTCTCGGATTTTCGCAAATTGGGAATCGTGCCAGATGATGCCGCTGGTAGGCGGGTTTTCTTGGGGATCGTCCTGTTGCCCCGCTCTTTCATTCCGACGCTGCTCTATTCTCACCTCTTTTCACCCTCATCGCCACACAAGACGTCGCTTTTAAGAGCCGCCAAATCTCTCAACTCAACTCAACTAAATATTCTCTTTGTACATAAATGCACTCGATGTATGGTTCATTTTACAGTTAATAAACCTATCCATCTGGTCTCTAGGAAATTCCTCGAATCATCTGCAGTTGCTTTGAAGATTTTGTAAATACGTGACATGGAGTCTCACTCTTCAGATCGTCAATGGATTCTTACCTCGTGGTTCACTGACACTAAAGACAGCATTACGCATAGTTCTGCATCTTTACAATGTGGTGTTGGAAAGTCTGCACTGATGACTGAAATACTCCGCTATCTTGAAGTCCTTGTATACGTTTTTGAAGAGATTCCAAGCGCTAGTACGGATATTTACTCTCAAATTTGTTATCAATAATATATTTATTTATTTGTACTTCCGCTTTTACGAAACTCAGCCTATCAGGTTAGTGGGCAGGCCTCGTAGCATCGCTAGGTGCTAAGAAATATGCCTGAGCACTGCTTGATGATGATATCAAGTATTCATTGTATATAGGAACACTGTCAGCTTCTCCATCTCCGCCTGCCAAATTTGATTTTCTCTAATTGCCGTGTTTTTGAAAAGCCAAAAGTTTAAATTTTTAAACTTAATTACTTGTGCTGCAGAGCTGTATAACACATGCATCCAGTAGAAGGTGAAATATAAATTTTCTCACATTTGGAGAGACAAGAGGGATATAGTGAATGTAGTTCCTGTGGCTCTATCACCACACTACCCACGTAAGAATTTACACCCGAAGATTTCTCAGTCCTCCAGAGCCTGGAATATAACCCGCTACCCCAGCGATGGAATGCTCCTCCTTACCGAGTGGCCTAACTGTGGGTTATCTATCAACATTTAACTTTGAGCGGTAATTTTTATTACTTTCTGCAGGTTAATGAGCCCTGCAACATTGTGAGCTAATGTTGGGTCTGTATAAAAATATGGGATTTTTTGATTGCTAACCGATTTCAAGGGGCCGCGGTGGCTGAGCGGTTAGCTTGCTTTGCCTCCCATCAAGGCGAACCTGGTTCAAGCCCCGGCCGAGTCACTACCGGATTTTCGCATGTGGGAATCGTGCCGGATGATACCTTTTCGGCGGGTTTTCTCGGGGATCTCACGTTTCCCTCGACCTTTCATTCCGGCGCTGCTCCGTGCTCACCTCAAACAATCTTATCGGCTCTCAAGACCTCGCTGATAAGAGCCGTCTAAATCTCTTCACTCACTCTTTTACCGATGGCAGTGCTCCTGCACACCTGGCATACCTGATTTCAAGATGTTACGCACATTATAAACACCTCTTCAAAGCACTGCAAAATAACTGGAAACGGTTTGTTTAAGTTGCTGTATCTCAAAATATAAACGTCACATACGTTACTCAAGAACCTCGCGTTAAACCTTGTCCCAGACTCTCCACCAATAAAATTATAGGGTAACGTTTGTAAGTCCCATAGGTATACGCAGCCCGATGGGAACACTGCTTGCCGGTTCAGAGCCTTGAGCTTAGCGGTGATGGCATACCTAATGCGCGTGGTAGAGTCAACCTTATCGCTCTCGCGCTTCTCGGCCTCAAAAGCCAAAAATAGCTCAAGAAAGGCTGGTCCCTTAAGGAAATAGGTACATTTCGAAAATTCATCTATACCATTTCACCTATCTACACCCAGAAGTTCAAGAGCCCATTTGTTGAAACTAACGGAACAAAAAAGCTCGTGGATTGATTCTGATCCGATACTTCTCAGCCGTAGCGAATGATGGAATGAAATGTATCGGGTTTTGAAGAATCGATGTTTCATCTTGACATCGTCGCATTTTGTGCATCGTCACCCACGCTGAATAAATCACCTTAAATCTGTTAAGGCATAAAACAAATTTAAAGTACATAAATTTATAAAAGTCATTCTCGACTGGGTAAGAGGTTCCGATTTCCATAGAAAATACTAAACTGTCTATGGCGACGATATGGCTTGTGCTTTATAGAAATTTTAATCAAGTTAAAATGTGTGTGGACTAAAATCCTTATTCAAGGGACATAGGTAATCGCCATAAATTCTTAATTTTCAGACAGTTTCGTTTTTTAAAAGAATTCGCACTTAACGAAATTGCCAAATAAAACTTTTATAAATCTTAAAAACACATGTAGCAACAGTTGACACATTTCCTCGCTAGTTAGTGTTAAACAAATTTAAGAATATATATAATATCGTTATGTTTCATGTTTAATTGAGTTTTGTTGTAGTTCATAAAGCATTTTTATATGTGCTTTTAAATTAAATTATGATATCTACAGTAACGTAGAAATGTTCAATAACGACGCAACTGCACCTACAATATACACAGATTTAAATATTATTACAAGGTCCATAAACTAAATCTCGTGCTTGTGCAGGTTTTGGCGTTTATTTTTGTTTAATAAGTTTACGGCTTTTGTATTAAAGAAAGAGCTGTCGTACACTTTAACTGACTGTTATGGATAATAAAATGCATATTATATGAAAACGATATTGTAATTTATATTTTTCTGGTGTAAATATATTTCTTCACAAACATTTGGTAACATAACTGGTAATGGCCATTCCATGCATATTTTATTTGTAAACTTTATGTATTTAAAGCTATTCACGCTTATTCTTCTGGCCAAATAAAACTATTAAGGTTGCTATTCGCACAGGTGTGTTGATGAATATATTTTTGGAGCAGCGTAGCATGCCAACATTAGATAAACTCGAAATGTTACCATATAAGGGGACAGCTGCATAACTTATGTTATGATATAGTTTTAGTGACAACTGCTCTTAAAATTGCAGCTTTTGTTTGTATTATTATATTGTTTGCTTTATGATATTTTTATTGTTTCGCGCAGGTTCACTCGCTATTCCCAGCACTAATGTCAGTTTTCTTGTGCTAAACTATCACAATTTTTATGGGAATGTCTTCTGAAATAGTAATAAGGTGGTTATACACTGAAGAGCCAAAATAACTGGTACACCTGCCTAATATCGCGTAGGCCCCCCCCCCCACGAGCACGCAGAAGTGCCGCAAGACGACGTGGCATGGATTATAATAATGCCTGAAGTATGCAGGAGGCAATTCACACCATGAATTCTGCAAGGCAGTCCACACATCCAATCTGCGCCAATTTGAGAAAGGGTTGCACGTCTTTCACGTTTAATGATTCTCGTCAGTCGTCGTTTGTCCCGTTCTTTCACGCTCTTTTTCCGGCCGCAGCGATGTCGAAGATGTGATATTTTGCCGGATTCCCGATATTCGCGGTACACTCGTGAAATGGTCGTACGCAAACATCCAAATGTTATCGCTACCTCGGAGATGCCATGTCCCATATCTCGGGCGCCGATTATAACACCACGTTCAAACTCACTTAAATCTTGATAGCTTGCCATAGTAGCAGCAGTAACCGATCTAGCTGCCGACCGCATCGCGTTACTCTGATTGGTTCCATACCTCTGTTATTTGCATATGCACGCCTATACCAGTTTTTTTTTGGTTCTTCAGTGTAATTTGACGAGTAATGTCGAACTTACAGTTGCTCCCCTTCAGTATTCATATTAAACCACAAGGAATGTCTATTTACAAGTTTCCTACATCACACAGTTGTACTAGCAAAGACGTCTATAGAGGAATTGGCGATTCCTGCATCTGCCTTGATGCAGGACTGATTTCGACACTCCACGGCTCGATTGCGGTGTAGGATTCCACTGTCGATTTCTCAGAAGTTGGTTAGAAGCGTTTCTATAGCGGGAAGACATCATTCCCCTGGAGGAACTATATCGGCCGTCTCAAAAATTGGGCCTCAGAAGTAACAACTTAAACTACTGGTGCCTATTACTACAGTACACAAAATGAAGTTTAATGTTGTGACAACAGTAACACTGTTACTAAAACTGTAATTTTTTTGTTATCTGTGAGCCGTCAGTAACTAATGTTGGTGTTAATGTAATATGCTGTTAAACTAATAATGATAATGCAAAAATTAAGTACTCATATAGTATCATTACCTCCTCACTGTTCTGTCAACATTAGGTGGTGTTCATGTTGCGGCAAAACAAATGTTAAATAATTGTCTTGTGTGCTCTTTGCTTTAAAAAAAACATTCTGATGTAAAATAAATTAAGTACAATTATTATGCCACAAAAAAATAAATATTACAAATGACAAAAGGATGGCAAAACAGAGAATCGAACCCGTCTCATGCGTGCTTGACGTTATCCACTTTATAAAACCTGACGCCCTGCCAACTGTTCTATCTTAACATATTATGTGATTGCGTTTCGTATTGTAGATATTCAGAAGAACTTTATGACAAACTGCAGTTCTCTTTCGTTACGTGGAAATACTTTGTACTCTGTAAATATTTGCACAATTAGCACACGTAAACTACTTTGAAAGGCTCGAGAGTTGGTTTAAGCTACATATAGTACTACTAGGTTAAAGATCCCGATAACACAAAACAATGCTCGAAGAATTGTAGTGTGTGTGCGTACACATCCACAAACACTTGAGTAAAACCTAAGGGAGAATTTCCGTATGAAGAGATTGTTAAAACAATTCCTTAATGCAAATATTACAGGAATTGTTTAGACATATTCACAGAATGTATGAATCAAATGCTTTTGATGCTAGTCCTACGACCACTGAAATACATATGAAGACTTAATTATTTTTCAGGCATTAACTAACAACTAAGTTTGCGAAACCTATATATATATATATANTGTACGCCTTTTTTTTTATCTGTATAACATGAAAAGGTACTAAAATCTGCAAAAAGTTCATTTTTACCATGCTTTCGCGTCAGGAAGCGCCTTAGTCAACAATGCAACGTCAACAATGCAATGTCATCAACAATGTAAAGTCGCAAACTAGCAACAGATCTATCTATATAAAACGATACATAGCTATATCGATACTTATCGATATAACGATATATCAACATCTATAAGTACGTCAATGCTCGATATATCGATACCTATATATATGTCAATACTTATCGACAAGCGAACATTTCACATACAAATCTGTGGATGTAACATTACACGAAAATAAAGCCGTAAATTATCCGCCAGAATTTCTAAATTCGGTTCATGTTCCAGGATTGCCTCCAAATATATTAAAGTTGAAAATAGGAGTGCCAGTCATTTTACTTCGTAACATAAATCCACCAAAACTTTGCAACGCCACACGCCTTGCAATAAAAAAAAATTATGGGCAATACTATAGAAGCTACCATCTTGAAAGGTACTTTTAAAGGAGACAAAGTGCTTCTTACCATAATTCCATTTATGGAACACAGTTTCCAGTCAGATTGGCATTTGCAATGACAATAAATAAAGCTCAAGGGTAGTCATTGCAAATGTGCGGAATAGATTTAGAAACAGGATGTTTTTCCCACGGCCAATTGTATGTGTCGTGTTCTAGAGTAGGAGAACAACACAACTTATTCATACGCGTGGAAGATGGTAAAACTAAAAACATTGTATACAAACCAGTACTTCAATAATAAAGATTTTGAAAATACATATACATCTTTCAATTAATTTCACAGAAATGAATAGAACCAAAATCTTTCATGCCACAGCAACGCGTGGCAGGGTTAGTTCGTTTCATATAAAATCTTATGGCTGAAAGGATAAAGTTTTTTTGTGAATTATATATACATTTAATCAGAATGTAAAAATTGACGGCAATACTGTGCTTTGTTACTGTCGTTGACCATTTAATTTTAAAGGAATTAAATCACCTGTTCCAAAACAAATTTGTAAAGTAACTGGCATTTAGGAAACAATTACACCTCTCTGTGTGGGTACTAAAGTGTTAAAGCTGCGATTACTTGCAAAAATTCACTTCTATATATGTACCACTGAGAAATAATTTTATCTAAAAGATATATAAAATCAAGTGTTTACAGATATTTTAATTTTCTATATTCAGGTCAAAGTGCGGGGATACGTGACGACCACAAACAGCGACGGCCACAAACCTCATCATGGAAGTAATGGTGCATCGCGACCATAACGACCATCACTCTGCGACGAACGTGTGGCACCAAACGACTGATGACTGCATGGCCATGATAAGCACACACCGCTTTCAAATATTTCAATTTAACCCTCAACGCTCAGCTCCATGGGAACAAACGCAATGCGCTACTGAGCTCTTTTTCCGGTCTCGGTCACTGTGCTCTGCATTTGTTATCCATGACATCCGGTAAAGCCCACGGCCTCGCGTGTGTATGATTTATACGTCTGTCGTTTTCGGTGACGATAAAACTCCCTTATAATTGACGAATAACATGTACTTCTTTCTCCATCAACTTGAGCACATTATGTCAGTGCTCAGAGCTGCAGTGTCAAATGTATTACAGCAGTTAAAACTATAATAAGGCATATACAAAGTTAAAGCTAATGGCTGGGGTAACGCCCACGAGACGATAGGTTTTCAAACTGGTAATCGAGTAATTTCCCTTCATCCCTGAGGGGTGATAGGGAATGATACCCTGGGAGAGAGAATGGAGAAACTGAGGAACAGGGAAACAGGAAAACTGAAGACAGGGGCATATGTCAGTTACCGGAACGTCGCTAGTGATTTGCTAAGAAAACTGCGTGTTATTTGTGCTGTCTTCTTTGTGTGGTCAGCTTTTGAGCTTGCATAAATGTCTTCGCTTCAGAGTTCGTCTGTATTTTTTTTCCATTTGGTTGTCTACAGTTTGGTGCGTGTATTTGTAAATGCTGCCATGTCTTTGTTATCATTATTTTGTTATTCGTCTGGTTTTGTTTCGTTTAGTTTGGTCGGACTCTGGATTGAATTCCTTGTAGGATGACCTTTTTTGGGTATCTGTTGTCAACAGCTAGTCTTGGCTANTTGGTCGGACTCTGGATTGAATTCCTTGTAGGATGACCTTTTTTGGGTATCTGTTGTCAACAGCTAGTCTTGGCTATTCATGTAAGTTTTTAATGTCATTTGTATTTTCCTCGATGACATAGCTCTGCAGTGGCATATACCCGAACTTATTATTCATTTATTCACTTACCCCCATTGTAACTATCGTTCAAAATGTACATATTTTTAATTGCCATCTCTATGTATGCTAGCACCAAGTTAATGAACAGTTTGAATACTAAATGAGAACGTATTGATTACATGTGCACAAAATACAGAAAAATAAAAATTACACCCATAATTTTCTNAAGTTAATGAACAGTTTGAATACTAAATGAGAACGTATTGATTACATGTGCACAAAATACAGAAAAATAAAAATTACACCCATAATTTTCTTTTTGCTACTCCATTTGCGAAAGTTCTTTTGTACTACTTCAGAGCCTTCGTGCATGTGATCTTTTAAAAACCGCAGGACTGAAAGTAGAATTAAGTAGAAAATCTTTATAAAAACGTTATTTAAAAATGTTAAAAGCAAATATTTTGACGCGAGTAAGTCTTACGAATCAGACAGAAAACTAGGACACCAGGCTCGGTACCAGGACGGAGACGGCGACGTAACACTTGCACGGTCATCTATCCTCGTTCTATCGGGGTTACGAATACGATGCGAGCATGACCTTGACTTGGCGCCGGGCGTGAGCAAGGCGCTGGTGAGGGTCCGCGGCGACTAGCGGCAATTTTGAACGTGACCGAAAACTTCCGTGCAATATATCTCGCGCCTCCTGTGTGCTGGCGCTCCTTTTTTTTGTGTGCCAAACGAAAGATCTCGTATAAATATGTTGACTTAAGCTACAGAAACCAATTAGGCCATTTCGTAACTTTAATTTAATCCCCATATTATAAAAAAAAACTTATATTACCCCCTTATGTAGATGTATTTAAGTGAAACCCACGCCAGTGTCCAGAACACTACCACAATTCGATTTTTCTTATTCTTTTTATTTGTGTGAAGTAAACTAACCTAGCAGGAACATCTAAACTAACAGGTTATAATGGATGAATGCACGTGGTTGTGGTTTAAACACCTCTGAAGTATGAGATGAATTAAGGTGGTTATGTGATAAGATAGTACATGGGCAAGGTTAATTCTAATCAGGTTGTGAACAATACGAGATTTATAATGGGAGAGTAAGCACAGGGAAAATTTCCGCCGTTTGGTGCGCAGTGTTCAGTCGATGTGTTGGTAATTACATTTTTAAGCTACTTGAATCATAAAAGAGAAAAGTTTTGGTTAGTTACGAAGTTATTTTATATTTGATTTATAATTATTGTAATTATCCTGTTTTTAACGTATAAAATAGGGGAAATCTGGTACATATTCGACACTAGCGCTTACCTAATGGCAAAAATTTCCCCTTTGCCAAAATTTTAACATTGAGCTTCCCAACCTGTAGTTTACGTAACGCTGTACACGAGTAATCGTTTATTTAAACATAACAAACACAAACGTAGCAGCAGCTTTGCGAGTCCTGAAATAACTGGGACGAACAATCGATTTTTCTCGGGAAACGCTGGTAAAATTCCGCGAGAAGGACATCACGGACCTAACCCCTCCACCAACGACCCCCCGCGGAAGGGGGGAGGGGAAGGGGGAATCTGACCCCCACTTGCAGGGCTTCCGCTCGTGAGGCGGGATCAGCGACGCGCTGTTAAGTCCGCAGACTGAGGACTCAGCACAGCGGGGCCGCACATCATTAAGCCCGTTGTATGTCCCCCCCTTCCCACCGCCGGCAACCCTAACGCCATTACACGGCCGATGAGCATACGTATCGACCCGCCTCCTCTTCGAGCCGCCAGCCCTCGGCCGCCAAGTCGTTACTGCAATCTCGCCGCATCCCTCTCTCTCTCTCCCCGGATAAGCACGCCGAGTGTCGAACCGAAACCCACGCCGGGCAATAACTGACGACGTGAGCGTGCTGGGGATTATGCGGTATCGCGGGTCGTGGACGTGTTAGTTGTTTCGCGGGTGACCGAGCTAGCTACTCTTAAATACCAATATTTAAAGACACTCCCCCGGCCGCGATTCCAACCAGTTTAACGTAAACACCTGCTGATAAACTTGTGCTGGCGCTACATTACGCAACGCATGGCCTGAACACAAATCAGAGGTTTCAGTCAGTGAAATACAAGTCACTGGGAGTCGTTAATCAAACCTCGGAAAAATCACCATATGCAAGACGTGATTGGTTGTTTCCTAAACATGTCACATGTTACAAACGTTTTATACAGGTGTTAACATGAAAGAAATTAATTTTTAATTAAAGTGAACTTCTACTTATATGGTGTCTATAAATTATAATGTTTTATTTACAATTAACATGAATAAAAACAGGGGTAATATAGTTGTGTTGGTACCTCTTAGTAAGAAACAGTTATTTTGCAAAATAATATTACATTGAATGTGCAAGAATTCGGTGCGTTGTCCCTTTGGTGTAATTTTCTATATTTGGTTAAGGATTATTTGGATGGGGCGGAGGAATATGTTGGAAATAGAACTTCAGTCGGGTTTCAGAAAAGTTGGAAGTGACTGTCAACAATCTATACTAATCAGTCGAACGGACGGGGCAATAACACATAAGTGATGGTTTAATTTTTTTCTCGTTCACTCTTGCTTGAGATGGAGAATTTGATACACTTTTACGCTACAAATCAAGTGAAAAGTATTTAAGTCTATGTGAACCACATAAAAGGTGTTTTTTTGAGTTCATGTCGAAATTATATCCACGACATACATGGGCTAATATAAGTCATAAATCCTTGTAGGAAAATGTTCGGAACATCCATACAGCATTTTAAAATTATAATAGAAGTTAGCAAAACAGCGTCCGGTGTCCGCAACTTCACGTACCTGCATGCACAACTAGTTGCATAACACGAAGGCTGATAGAACTGGTGCGTCATGCGGCGACCGCCTGTACATAGGCTAGCATGAAAATACTTGCAAACCTCACACAGCCAATACCGCGGTTTTTCTGTTGCTGGAAACAAAATT
Source organism: Clitarchus hookeri (assembly GCA_002778355.1). Lineage (NCBI taxonomy): Eukaryota > Metazoa > Arthropoda > Insecta > Phasmatodea > Phasmatidae > Clitarchus > Clitarchus hookeri. The sequence continues at coordinate 308,401 of NQII01000746.1, forward strand.
CAATCTTTTCTGGCAGCCTTTACTACTCAGTTGCTAATTACCATTGTTCATGTAGTTTGACACACGTGTAAATACTAGTAAGCAACCACTAGCGGTGCCCACGACCTCGAGTTTATGGTGTCCTGATTTAATACTGATCAAATAGATAAAAGTTGTCTTTAGTGTAAAAGAACAACTAAACCATTCCCCATAAATCTCTGGAACTCTTGAGAAGCCATCAATGTCATCATCCACGTGTGCAGCTTCAAACAAGGCATCATGGAATTCTTTCAATTTTGTGGGTGAAGTTTGTTTTATAGTATTTTTATATATCAACTCAGTTAAATAAAAATAGTAACAAAACTTACTGCAATAATTTCTGATAGCACTCGCGGAACCAAGTACGCTGTATTAGATTCACTAGTCAGGTGATATTTACAGACAAAATTCTGCAACCATTCTGCCGTATTTTCTAATTGTTGTTATTTTAACTAACATAACCTCACATAACTCAACCAGCATTCATTGCGGAGTGTCATACTTTTGAGAATTAAATTCACAAATAAGAACTATAATCGTTTATAATAGTGTTACTTTTCACGTAAAAGTCGTGCCATTCGCCATTTTGGATTTTTTATATTTTTCGCTTCCTGAGTCAAATTTAGGAGAATTTTTTCAAAAATGCGAAAATTAAACCATAGATAATTACCTTACCCATCATTACGGACATAATATATGAACCTGAAACGCGTGTTTACGATACAATTAACAGAATACCAAATTTAATATGTAAATTCATTCTCACCTTTTAATGACAACCAGGGAACACCTATTAACAATCAGGTACTATGAAATATGAAATGTAATCCTTCTATAATTTAAACATTTTCAGTGATGACCCTTACTCTTCTATCGTGACACTAAAACGAGTAATTTCTGTATAAGAGATGATACAGCCTCTTATCTGTCAATATCATGTTACCGACAAAGGCCTACAATGACATGCTCTGAATAGTTACTTCCTCCAAACCTTTATATCAGACTTGCCGCTTCCAAGAAACCACTGATCACCCATATCAGTGTGTAACATCGTATGGAGTAGTGCAAACATTACCACCATTGAACAGCGGAAAAGTGGAAGAGATTCTTAATAAGTGATGAGTGATTAGTGACCAGTGAAATTCGCGTCATTATTTGGGGAAACGTTAAATTTTAAACACAGGTGCCTTTGTAATAAGTTTGTCTTTGAACCATTCTTTGTTTGATACGCCTTGGGTAACTATGCTCCACTAAATGAACACAAGTGTGTGCTCCAATCACGTGCAGTTCAGTCAGGATGGGCGTGGCTCCGCATGTATGCAGCAGCCAATGGAGAAACGACGCCGGCAAGAGTGCGGACGGTAATGTGAAGTTTAGCCGGATGCCGAATAATAACGCGAAGTTTGCATATCTAGTGATGAGTCATGGTTAGGGGCAGTGATATTTCGCGAAAAGATTTAGAGACAAGATACAGTACAAAGCACTGTAGGGTCGTCCAGCTTCTTTAATTGGCTAAATAATGTCCTGGTCTGTGTTAACCGTTTGCGCATGAATCACGAAGGTTCACTGTTGGAGTTACTAAATCCTGAGTGACTTTGTCAAAGACGGACACGGCACCAGCAGCCAATGGATGTGTAAACAGCTGAGGTGTGAATATAGTATTGAATTCTACTGTGTGCTCAGATTTTTACGCGAAAAGTCGCTAGCCTTAGTCATGGTACAATACCTGGCAATTGAATGAATGTTTTTAGACCTTATGGATGCCTGGAAATTTATAATTATCTGAGTGTATTGTGTCAATAGTGAAACTTGGGGCAGCGCTACATTAGTCAAGCACAGTTTCTCTTCGTTTGGGTTGTGTAAGAGGTTTAATAAAGTGTTTGACGAACTCTGGCATGTAAAAAAAAAACTTTGACGACATCATGCTTCTTACACCACAAGATTTTTGAACAGGCCACGTTCTGTATCAGCACCTTAATTATTATTTTCATACGGAAAGACAGGACAGTTGCGTTGCTATTTTAAGACGATCAGGTGGGACCGATTAACTGGCCTGCTCAAAGACAGAGCAATTTCGGGATGAGCTGGAGATTAATTTCTTGCTATAGTCTATTTGCGGTTTCTTCACACTTTTTGAATCAAAACCTTTGAAATAATCACCCCGCTTGTGACGTGTTTGGTTGTTTCCTAAACATGTTACGTATCACAAGCGTTTTACACTTCTTTCAACATAAAAGTGTGTTATTTTTAGTTAATTTTAATTTCAACATTTATTTTAATGTATAAATAATACTATTTCATTTACAATTAATACGAATAAAACCAGAGAGAAAATATGTGTGTTGGTAATGTCTAGTAAGAAATACTCTGAGGAGCCAAAAAAACTGGCACACCTGCCTAATATCGTGTAATATTGTGTAGGGCCCCGCGAGCACGCAGAATTGCCGCAAGACGACGTGGCATGGACTCGACTAATGTCTGAAGGTATGCAGGAGGCAATTCACACCATGAATCCTGCAGGGCAGTCCACACATCCATAGGAGTGCGAGATGGTGGAGATCTTTTCTGAACAGCACGTTGCAAGAAATCCCAGATATGCTCAATAATGTTCATGTCTGGTGATTTAGGTGTCCAATGGAAAAGTCTAACGTCAGAAGAGTGTTCCTGGAGCCACTCGTTAGCAACTCTCGACGTGTGGGGTGTCGCATGTTATCGCTACCTCGGAGATGCTATGTCCCACCTCTCGTGCGCCGACTATAACACCTGTTCAAACGCACTTAAATCTTAGTAACCTGCCATTGTAGCAGCAGTAACCGATCTAGCTGCCGACCGCATCGCGTTACTCTTATTGGTTCCATACCTCTGTTCTTTGCATACGCACGCCTATACCAGTTTTTTTGGCTCTTCAGTGTAGTTATTTTGCAAAATATTATTAAACTGAGTGCGTACAAATGTGGCACGTTGCCCATTTGGTGTATTTTCACGGAGTAGTTTGAGCTTTACTTGCACGAGAAGGAAGAATAGCATGGAGGTAGAACTTGGGCAGCTAGGGACTCAGAAAAGTTGGAAGTAACCACACGCGGACTTTAGTTCCACTCTCCCAAGGGACAAAAGTCAACTCACAGTACTGCAGAGTGAACAGGAAAAAATCCCGCCAGCTGTGTACCAGAACTTCATAGTGGAAATCCTTCACCGAAGGGCTGGTGCTGTAACGGCAGAAAAGTGTGATAAGTCGAAGTACAGTTGATCTTGCACAACCGGAATTTGTAATTTTAATTTCTATTGTAGTTCTGGTTTTATGTGTATGTAAAGTTGGGAAGAGGGGTGAAATGTGTAGGAGATTGAACGAGTAGTACGTATGGCTGGTATCCCCACTGTTGTCGACGTTATATTTACTCACTTTGTATTTATATCAAGGTACTGTTGGAATACAATTAAGTGCAAGTGGTTAAAGCGTTTGTATTTTTTATGGCGAAATATGTCGCTTGAAGTTTAGCCAATCTATAGTTTATAATTTACCTAATGAAGTTTCCGTTAACTCCGGAATAAAATAAATAAATAAACTCCGACTTGCACCTAGCCATTCCATCTTACATATTGAAAATAAAAAAGGTATTACAAAAGGTACGCCAGACATATTATTAATAACACAGCTGGGGGCCTTTGCAATACAAAAGAAGCAGACGCTAATGACTCAAAGTCTCACGTTTTACATGCTGGCGTGGCATAAATTAATGAACACATGGAAATCGACAGGTATCGAAATTTGTCGAATGATATTTGTTTAGAAATCCTAATATACAGTATATGTTAATGTTTTGTACAATGTTCAAGTCCCATTTGCATTTCATATATGTTACAACGCAAGTCTTCATAGTTCTCAAAAGAAAAATATCCGTAAAAAAATTGCTTTATGCAGCCACCAAACAAAGAGTTTCCCAGTGATGAAATTGTTATTATCCGATGCAGCATAAGATTTTATCACTATGGGAAATTACAAAATCTGACTTAATAGTGTGTTCTCTTATTTCTGCGTTTTATGCCGACCCATTCAAGACGGAGCTTTCTTTACTCCACGGTCTTGTTTCAGTTCTTTCGACGATTACACATTTTTACTTTAGTTTGGCGAAAACTGAATTTCTGCGCAAGTGAGATTATTTTATAACATGAAGGAAATATACAAAAATGCATATCTTTTTTCCCTTCCTTGTTTTAAAGGAGTTATTTCTCGGCGGTTTTCGATAGTCATGTTGTGCAAAGTTTCTCACACTTCTCGTGTGGCTCAAAAAATTCTGAGCCTGAGTCAGTATCGAAGTGGAACTAGTTTAACTTGTTAAATAATGAAATAATTTAGTTATTTTTTACGCGAACTTGTACTTACTAGCGCTCACGGTTTGAAACTGATATTAAAAGGAATCTACGAGTTTTATTTTTTTCTGAAAATAAACAGGTTTGAGGATATTATTTGTGTACTTAACTTAGCCATAATTAATTTGGCCTAAGTTTATACAACTGCAATTTGCCTGAAAGTCATTTGGCTGAATAACATGACCAAACATTATATTACTTGTAGTAAACTTATTTACCTTAAAGATATTGGACTTGACATTGTATGTCGTACAGTATTAGGTCTAGTCACTAGACAAATAGTTATTTGGCCTAATACAGTTTAACTTAAAAGTACGTGGTACACAATTATTTAGACTAATTTAAGGCAGGTAGGGCTTATTGCCTCGTCAACAGCGAGAGATGGAGCAAGCTGCTCAGAGAAGCAGGAACGGGGAAGTAATCCGCCATTTTCTATAGTAAGAACCCATCCCAGCATTTGCCTGAAGAGATTTCGGGAAACTGTGGAAAACCAAAATAAGGATTGCCGGACCGGCAATCGAACCCAGGTCATCTCGAAAGCGAGTCGGAAGATTAACCACCGAGACACCTAGCTCGGTAGACTAATTAAGGACCAAATAATTTTAAAGCCGATTGGTGGGTACCTGACACAGGTCACGAGTTCAAAACAGCAGCACTGGCATGACGTGCGGAGTTGTAATGAATGGAAACACACATGGACGGAATCAATAGAGGGATAGAAAATAAAATTCGATTTCAGTATCGGCGGAGGCCTCGGTAGCCATGCAATCAGCACGTCGTGGTTTCCTACCTCAGCGACACAGGTTTGGCATGCAGCAAATCAGAGCCCGGGTTCCTGCTAGAAAGGGAAGCGTGATGGACGATATTGATGGCTGACGAGGTTTCCGTGGGGGGAATTGCCGTTACTTCCCCCCTCCCCTCCAGCAGGCCGTCGCAATTACACGCGTCTCGATCTCGTAACATTCTCGAGGCAGGGAGAGGATAACACGTGTGATTCTCACAGAGGGCTACACTCCTCTTGCCACTTAGGTTATACCTGTTCCTGCCAAAAAAAAAAAAGAAACGACATACATATATATATATATGTTTATTATGTAGTCGTGCTGCAGTAGTAATTGTTGCCATGACTATTTCTTGGGCGTTTAAGTTTGCTAAACAACACAATTTACTTAATATAAAAGGAACACTTTTAAATTTGAAAAAAAAAATCATTAAAATAAAAAGGAGAATTTCAATTTAAGCGTAAATATTGTCAATTTAAATACGTAGACAAGGGTAACAAAACATTTACAATCACATGAAATCTCACGGATTAGAATATAATTTTTTTAATGGTAGATATTTCCATGTAATAAAAAACTGTAACGCTTACAGTAGTCTTATGTGGCTGCGATCAGCATGGTGGCTTGACCAGCAGCGGTCCGAGTGAGATCCATACTGACATGTCTGAAATTTTCTCAGCACCAAATCGGTGTCAGGATTTCCCATCATCTCTATCCTGCATGAGTAGGCCTGTTCGATTCAGCGATGACGGCCCACTTTCCGTAGCCGAACAGGCGCGTGAGCCCCATAGGTTTATTGCGCAACTCAAGTTATTGACGCGCACGATTTACCACCTCCAAAATAATAAAAGTGGGTTGAATAAATTAAATGAGCAAATACGAACATTTGTGGTCGTAATGGGTAAATTTTTTACTTTCGTATAGTACTCATTTCACTTTTTGGGCGAAACATGTTGCTAATATCCCTTTATTTAACAAGCGAATACTGTGGAAGTTGAAAGAATCGATTGGCTTTAAAACGGTGAACAACTTGCAAAAATTTCGGTTATCTGAAACTCAGTTTCACGTAGTCCTACTCTTGTCAACAAGTCGGGGTTGCCGTGTTCTCAGGGCACCGATTTCATACCTACGATCTGCGAGGTCACAACTGGTTTTTCGGAACCCCTAGACTCGCATTCGGGAGGACACGGGTTTGGTTCCCGGTCTGGCTATCCTGATTTTCTATATTTTTCCGAATTCACTGCAAGCGAACGCTGAGGATGGGCCATTGCTATATGCCACGGCCGATTACTTCCCCGTTCCTGCTTCTCCGAGAATTTTGCTCCGTCTCTAGTGACCTCGCTGTTGACGAGACGTCAAGCCCGATCTACGTTTACAATGCTGCTAGAAACGTTTCTCTACAGGATGCTTGGCTATGGTTAGTTACCAGAAAGAAAATATTGTAAGTAACTGGTTTGTTATTAATCAAGAAGTGCTGATATAAACATATTGAAAAAATTTTTTCCTTGTAACTGAGTATAGTATTGTTGACAGACGTATTTGCATATTTGCAGTAAATTTGACGGAATACTATGAAAAGTATATTAAAATATTAGCCCCGAAGAAAAATGCTGGGGGATGCAGTGCTGGAGGGGCCGTTAACTATCTTCAATGACGTCACATTTTGTCGGCCGTTTTATGTCGGCAATCTTGGGTATCGACCATAGCATCTTGGCGAAGTAACAGCAGCCATTTTGTTTGCAACGGCCATTTACTTCCGCTCGACTACCATCTTGCTTACACTTGCTTCTGGTTTACGTATGCTAGAGAATGCTGTTGTCATATATACAGTAATTGTTTCTTCTATAATCTGCTAAAGTGTGTTAATGATATTCTTCATGTTTGTTTGCCTCCGCTAGAGTGCATTACTGGTATCCGCTATGTATTTTTCTGGTGTCGGCTGCTAGAGTGCGCTGGCATTGTCCACTTTGTTTCTCTTGTATCTAAAGTCCATAATTTACGCGTCAAACGTTCGTTTGTATAGTAGGGCGGTTCAAATATATATATATATATATATATATATATATNTATAATGAATATGAAATTTAACGTTATTCTCAAAACTAGTGTCAAAAGACAGCGGTTACTTTTTCCTGAATAGGCAAGTGAGTGAGGGTGTGAAGAGATTTGGACGGCTCTTAACATGGATGCATTGAGAGCCGGTGAGTGTGAAGCGAGGGGAGTATGGAGCAGTGCCGGAATTCAATTGCGGGGAAGCCCCTGAGAAAACCCCCGCTGACCAGCGGCACATGTGAAAATCCGAGAACGACCCCATCGGGAATCGAACCCGGTTCGCCGAGGTGGTAGGCGAGTAACCTAACCACAACACCACCGCGGTCCCTTGGACAAGTGAGAATTGTGAATTGATGTATCTGTATTTTTTAATTTTTGTCTTTACAATTTTTGCACATTGTCACATATTCGACAAATCGTTAATGAATACAATGATCGCAAAGTAGAAAGTATCGAGGGCTTTCAAAAGTCTCCTTCGACCATGAACCATATATTTCTCTCCAGTTTATGACTCTGGCAACTCGATGTTTCGGCGTCCGGAGGAATCGTTCTCTTTCTTCGTCTGCGTATACGTTAAGGGTGATTGTATGACTTGCTGCCATCTGCGCCTTATTGAACGTCGCCACGAATGAGGTCATCGCAGCGAGCTGACGCCAGCACTGTCATCGCGAGGACACGCCCTACAGCCGCCCCTGCCAACAGACCAGTTCCCTCTTCCATGCAACTGTCATTTACGTCCGAGTTTACTGCGCCATATCCGGGAAATATAGCTAGACGCGTTATTTCACAGCGTCTTTATTAGTTTTCCCTTTTCTTACTCCAACGTCATCCGATAATACAGGACGAGTATAAAAGAATACCCCAAATTTGAAGGTCTATAACATAAAAACCAAACAACCTACAACATTGATTGGCCAATCTAATGAACCGCGTAACCGTAAAGTATGTTCACCATGCATTCATAAATGTTCAATGTGATCACCACGAGCAGCCCGAACGACATCTACTCGATAATAAAACTCGTTCCACACTCTTGTCAGCATGTCCGGTGTTACGGTTTGTATGGCGTCCGTAATTCTAGTTTTAAGGTCGTCAATGTTAGCCAGCAATGATGGACGAAACACTTGATCATTTATATACCCCCATAGAAAAAAATCGCACGGGGTAAGATCCGGGCTTCTTGAGGGCCGGCGATGAAGAACCTGGTCACCAGCTAGCTGCCCCTTGACCAATCCAGCGTTGCAGCAACGTCTCGTTCAGGTATCCGCGAACAGCTAGGTGACAATGGGGTGGCGCACCATAAAGTAAAAATCAGACCGTCCCCTTTACATTGACGTATCGAATGCGAGCTCGCTACCGTCTCACCATCTCAAACCGAGAGTTACAAACGATGCTGACAAGAGCGCGGAACGAGTTTGATTATCGCGTAGATGTCGTTCGGGCCGCTCATGGTGGTCACATTGAACATTTATGAATGTATGGTAAACAAACTTCTCGGTTCCACGGTCCATTTGATTGGCCAATCAAGGTTGTAGGTTGTTTGGTTTTGATATTATAGTTGAGGTATTCTTTTATACTCAGCCTGTATAAAAAATAGGGGAGAATACGAAGAACCATTTCACAGATAAACCTCGTGACGAATTTAATTGCATAACTGTAATGTTCGTGGATGGATGATATCGTCAACAATTTCTAGTAGTAGTCAAACCACTCAACTCACTCCGTGACGAACGAGCTCGATGCACGCCGTGGTTAAACCCAGATTTTAGTCCGTGAGAAACTTGGCGCAATTTGCCATTGGCAAGTGAGTTTCCTCCTGGCGCTCCAGTTCCTCTTACCATCGCATTACTTCTCTGTCATATCTGCTTCTTACTTCGCTCTCATCGACAATAAAGAAACTATTCGTTATGAGCTGTCAAAATTTCTCTCTTCGCATCTTTTTAAGACAAATTACTTTAGTAAATAACTCAAACAGAATTATTCCGAGTAGGCTTTAACAAGTACTCGCGTTCTCTAAGCCTCTGTGAACTCTTGTCTGGTGGTTCCACTCACACATTTACCGAGTAAAGCAGCCGCACGGATACCCGATTGGCACAATTCTGCACAGAAGACGGAGACATTCAGCCAACCGCTCCTCATCACACCCAGCCACTTCAAGATTCCTCAATTTAAAAAAAATCTTTCCTTTTATGTTATTTTGCACGTTTTTGTTACGGTATTAAACTGTTTGACGGGAATACTGTATACATGTTTTTGAAAATACTTTCCATTGCTTAGTTAAGGGGATTTTAAAACTTAAGGTTTTTGCAAAATAAATGTTGAGAAGTTTACTTACACACAAAACTTGTTGAAACTTGAAAGTTTCATTAAATTTAGTGGAATTTTCTAAGAAGTATATATAGGATAGGGTGGAATTCGACTGGCAGACCTTGTGAGGTGATTCCGTATGCAAAATCAAGTGGGGGCAATACCGGGCATTTTAAACATAAACTTAATATTAAGGGAGATACGGGTCCTTGAAAATTGAAATTTTGAAAATGATTTCTGCAAAATATAAAAAACGAAGTAGAGTGAAGTTACAAAACATCCGAACAGTTTATTTATATCACTGGGGTCTTTAACTAAAGAACAATATCTCATTAATACCTCCCCTCGTAATGAAAATAACAGAGTCGGCCACCCTTTTTTTGCCGTCAATATTTTTACCTTTAGGGATTTTAGACTATTGATGCTGATGTCTCGAGGCACATGGCGCAATTAAAAAATATGGTTATCTAGTTGTAAATACCCAGGAACCACCGTTTTCGTGAAAAACGCACAGGAAGTTTCAGCTGCAACGATACAGTACCTAGCACGTAGGCAATTTTCTCTACACGCGTAATTGGTACGCTACTGTTAACACTGCACAGATGATGATGAGTGAGTGAGTGAAGAGTTTTGGGCAGCTCTTAACATCGAGGTTGGGAGAGCCGATGAGGGTGAAGCGAGGTGAGTAAAGAGCAGCGCCGTAATGAAAGGGTGGGGGCGTGGGGGGATCCCCGAGAAAACCCGCCGACAAACGGCATCGTCCAGCACGATTCCCACATTCGAAAATCCGGGAGTGGCAAAGCCGGGAATCGAAGCCGGTTCAACTTGGTGGGAGGCGAGAAGTCTAACCACTACACAACCGCGGCCCCACATAGACTATGGTGGATGACATCTTTAACACTCATTGTAAACAATGTGTACTATACATTAATAAGCTTACAGCACTGAAGCTGCCTGTTTGCTTCTGGCGACAGTCGGCGTGTAATTCCTTGCAGGAAATATTAATATTGCCTACGCACCTACTACTGTATCACTGTCGCCCGTTAGATTTGTGTGCGTTTTACACGAAAACGATGAGTCTAGGGCAGATGCCATAACATGATCTTTTTTGTTAACTAGGTCATACTGCTCAAAAAACTAGCATCAAGCGTTCATAATTGCTGACGTTGAAAGTGTTTCTGACGGTCATTCCTGTTGTTTTAATTACGAGAAAAGGCATTAATGAGAGTTCGCTATTAGGTTGAAGATACCGATAACATAAAACAATGTTTGGAGAATCATAATTTAATTTCACTCCTTTTTTGATGGTTTGCAAATTTTCAGTTAGAAATCTCGATTTTAAAGTGCTTGTATCTCCCGCAATACTTAGTATAGGTGTAAAATGTTTTATATATTTACCACTTGATTTTGCAGACAGAATGAATAGTAATTGTATTGTATCAAATCTTAGATTTCAGAGAATATACAGAATGTGGCGGAATTCAACCCAGGAACTTCGTGAGATAATTCCTTATAATGTATACGAATATTTTGCTAATCTGGTGAGACTATAATTATTTTAGCTCTAGCTTAAAACTTAAACCATTATATTGTTTTTAAATATGTTTCGTCTAAATCTGATAATTAAAATTATTATAACACTGTAAATTAATTTTTTAAAAATTGTGTCATTATATTACTATTACCAAGATGTTATTTTTTGACAAAAATTTGGCTTAGGTGTTAAGACTTCGTCGTTTCATCATTGTATTTGTTATCTGATCCCAGACTCTGGAAAGAAAATAGTGCACTGTGGTCGGTAGCCACGTGGTTTAGTCAGAAATATAAAAACACAAACAATAATTTCCTTTTATTTTTTTACGAAACCAATATGGCAGTACTGTTAAGAGCGGTTTGTCATTGCATTCAGAAAGTGCAATTAATATCGCACAGAAGCTTGTTTCTTTAAAATTAAATACGTAATGATCAGAGTTGCCATTAATAATGGCCGTTAATGCTGACTAATATGACATTAACTGAGCGGGTTAAATACGGCATTAAGCAAATAATTTTGTCTTGTGTGTATTGAGCTTAAGAACACAACTGGAGCTCTTAAAAGCGAAATTATTTAATTTCGGAAATAAACAAATAAATGACTGTTGAGAAACGTTGGCCAGCAATAATTACAGTCTAAATTGAAAGTAAATAATTCAGCTCTCCAGTGCGCTAACAGGCAACTCTGCTATATCGCAACGTCACGTATGAATGAATCAATCCAAAGTTTTGTTTCACATACCAGCCAGCTTGAAAAGCTCAGGTCTTTGATGTTTGCCCATGGTTTAAATGCACACGTATTACGAAATTAATCCCTCAGAAATGTACAGTGCTTTTACAGACAGAAAGGAAATGTGAAAGTGGTAAAGAGCATGAAATCATTGCTCTCCGACTGGGTATAATTCACGTAACAAATTTTTTACCCTCGTAATTTTGCATACTCAGTTTTTGAAGTTTTATTTTTGATAGATTGAGAATACATAAAAAAATTCCCCACGCAGTTACTTCTGTCCGAAATTTAAGTTAATTGATTTTGTGTATATATGCATACATATATACAGTATATCAGTGCAATATTAAATAGAAAAATTAAGTAAATACTGGTATACACATTACATTTTATTACAAATTTTTAAAATAAAATATTTACTTTTCTGCAGTTTATTATAACTTTTGTTAACAAAGTTTGTTCGTCTGTTATTATTTTAAGAATGGCGTAGTTAAATATTTTTGCCCAAGTAGCTGTTTACTTTACACTTTATAAAAAACAACGTGCAACGACATTTTGTTTATGAGGGATTCCGAGTGTCCAGGTAGAGTAAAATACAGTAATATTATCTTCAGTCGCAACAAAAATATTCGGTCAATATCAATTATTAAGTAAATAAATATTTCTATAAGCGATAGTAAAAGACAATTATTTGCAAAGAATGAATAAAAATATCAGCACGTTTTTCATGGTAAAATTTAAAAAACGAGCCTAGCTCGTAGAGTTGATTCTTTATGTGAAATATATTTACATGTAACAACCTTTTTCTTAAAAATTTCATAACGAATATTTGGAGCTAAAATTGATCCAAACACCATTTTATTAGTTTTATATATAATGATAATATATGATATTCTAAGAATATCACATATTTTGTTTTCCGATATTTTGGAAACATATTCACGCAAAATCAGGAGAACCTAAGAAATGTAAACGTTACTACATCTTAGATGGAATAAATTTTACTATAATAGTGATGGAAGTATTTGCTAGTAACATCATTTCTTTCTTTGTAGTTTCGTAAGAAATCAGAATATAAGGACGATAACATACTCTTTATGAAAACGCAGTTTCACAAGCGGCAATAAAAAATTTCCAAGTTGGGACTGGGACTCTTACACAAAAAAATGGATATTATTTAAAGATCCTAGGTCATTGCTTCATATCGTAAATATAAAATTTATTTATTTAAATGTCTTTTGACGAAGGCAATATTTTAAGCGCATGTCTGCTAATAAAATTTCTGCATCTGTACCCTGAACCTATTAAATTTGTTGTCATTTATGCCATAACAGTTAACAATATCTCTAGAAAAAGAAGTAACCGATAGACCTGTTAGTATTCTTTCTTCTACGTTAAAAAATGTAAGTTATATTCACGAGGTTATGAGAAGAATAGACACTAAGATTTTGGTATATAAAAAATCCATTCAGCAAAAGGTGTTTTAAACCAGATTTTGTGGTAAACTTCTCAGTGGTTTCTAAGTTTGGTGTGTTAACTTGGCAGTACATTTAAAAGACTGAGGACGATTGGATTTATAACTAAGCAAATTTAGCAAACAAAGTAACTATTTTGCGCCTAGTTTGGTTTAAAGGGGTATACTGGATCCAGAGATCTCGAATATAAGACTAAAAGACTAAAACAACCAATTTGAAAATAAATCTTTATGCCATGATATTTTTGGTAGTCTTCCAAATTACTGCTTGCTATCCTAGAATGATAGCAATCGATTTCGAACTCACCACTGTACAATATTTAAGCTAAATATTTCCGACGACGTTGTTCCTCGATAGACTAAAAAAACAACATACTGGTGTATAGGGCCTAAATTTGGTGTACACATTAAGTACTGCCAGCATACGAGTTAAAATTATACAGTTTAAATGGTTCTGGCGATACAACATGCAATTTAAATTATAATTTTGTCAACATTTGGAAAAAACAACCTAACCAATATTTCATTTCAGGCTGGCTACAATCGAATTATTTCCGAGCCAAATTTATTAAGATTCTTTTCTTAGTACCTTGAATATTGTAAAAACTATGTTAAATAGCATGGAAAATTAAAAAGCTTTTTGGCTACAAATATAGAAACGTCGAGCGTCACTACTAAAGACAGCTGGAAAATCCAGTACATAATTCACTCTTTCCTGGACAAATGTACGACAGATACAAAAGACGCACAAACCAAAAATCTTTGTCATTCATGCTTCTTAAATGCGCATATACACTAATGTGACAAATCTGTCGAATATTTATTTCATTGAAATCAATTTCTAAGCACTTTAAGCTTTTGTGAAGGTGGAAGAAATGCTGTATAATTCTTGCAATAGGTACCGCAAACATAAAGTTTAGGTTGAAATAATCCAATGTTTGACATATGTGGTAAAATAATTTGCTGTCATTTTGAAAATTAACGCCTAAGCTACATAATTAATTTAATTTGGTCTAGTTTTACACTATTAGCGCGCTAAATTTGGAGGGAATCAGTTATATAGTTTTCCGAAATTTTATATAATTTTATTTATTTATTCAGAAAGCAAAGAAATGTATTTGAAAACGGCGGTCTAAAGATGTTATACTTTACTGCTGGTAGTGTGTATTTTCAAAATGCAAATTTGGTTCAGATCGATTAAATGTTTAAACAGCTGCATTAAAATAATAATATTTTCACGGAATGTTAGAATACTACATTTTGTGGAATCCGTGAATTTTAGTGCATGGGTGCAACATATTTGGGAACACACAAAGAAATAAAGACCGGGAGGTTATCTAATATGCCTATTACTCCTTAAAAAAATAATTCACCAATAGGCGTCACCCATGGCAGAAAATGCAAAATAAGAACCACTAAGATGAAATTCATAAATTTTAATTTGCAGTTCTTTTTATGAATATGGGAGCCAGAAAAGTGGCATAGTGGTAAACTTTTGAACTCGCATTGGCGGGACCTGGGTTCGAATCCCAGACTGGCCATCTTGGGGTTTCGGTTTTCTATGGTTTCCCAAAATCACACAAGGCGATGGCAGGGACGATTCTTTACTACAAGCCAAGGCCGATTTCTTCCCCATTCCTGCTGTTCTGAACAACTTGCTCCGTATCTAATGACATCGTGGTCAACGAGACGTTATGCCCTATCTGAATGAGCATGGAAAGTATTAACCTAGTGACCTGCACGCTTTCTCTCATATAAAATTAATATTTTAGTTTTTTTTGTTCCCTACGACCCACTAAAGGAATTCGAGTGGACTGCGCAAACGAAAGGCATTGACAGTAAATTACAGCAGTGTCTCCAAGTTTGCAGTGGCATTATGGCTCTACAGTTATGTGTATCAAACGTTCGTATTTAATAACGCGTCTCAGAATTAAAAGCAAAAATAATTTATTTCACTTATACGTTTTGCGCAAACCACCATTTTTTCAGCGTTTTCAAGAATAATAAGATGGAATCTACAAACACCGAATTATGAAAATTATCGATGTATGAACACATTTGAATCAGCACAGATATTGTCATTCTAACAAGATGGGTCCTTGCAATGGCTGTTAAGAATAATCTTCCTGTTGATTGAAGTAGGGTGTGAACTCAGAGGATATCGAAAAAATCCAATCATCGATCTAAACGCCGCCCGCCAGTCCGCGTCAATACAAGAACTTGGTCGAAGTCGCTGCAGTGCGGTGTAGAGCTGGAACGATGTTGCTGGCTCATTTTAGTCGCCCGCTTACCACGAGTCGTATCCCCAAAGGTTTACTAATTACGTCGTTACGAAGCGGGAGTCTCGCAGCCGACAATTATAGTCGCCAGCATATACAACCTGTATTCAGAGTTACCTATCGATTCGAAATCGTTTTCATATTGACATCTGTGACCTTGAAAACTTCCCTAGTGAAATATGTAAATACTTTGGTGCACGTAACTCTGCGAAATTACATCAAATACACTATCAAAGGGATGTTATTTAATTTATTAAATAATTAATTTAGAACTAGATGTCATTAGTAAGGGTATGATATTAGACAGAACATGAATTCAAGGATCCTGAATTAGCATCTTGCACCTGGTTTCTTTCACGTCGTGTCTGCAGAATCTGCTAAACCCTCTACCTAAAATTTAAATACACTCTTGTGCATAATAAAAACAGCCGCCACACATTAGTAGCACTAAATTAACTGCTAAATTCTGCTTTTCTAGCATTTCTGGAGTAGCTGATGCTTTCCAACTATATTGTGGTATTAACATCTGCACGTGACGTCACAAGTACTTGGTTTCAAACTTAGGATACCATACTGTCATTTGGGGCCAATGGTTATGTAGTTGCAATTTCTTACACAGAGAGAATAAACATACAATGGCCTCCTACATCCCACATACATAAACAGAGTTCCCTGGGAAATGTGGATAGCCTTTAAGTAAAAAACTACAAATAACTAGCATTAGCAATGAATGCTATTCAACTCCATTTATTTTTGTTTTAATTTATTTCGTCTTTCTTTACACTGGCGAAACAAGGGTTTGAATGACTTTTCTTGCACTAAACCAGTTATGACATATTGTACACATGCACAAACATAAAAAATCATTGCAAAATACTTAAATTATTAATAGGAGAAACAAAATCATAATAACTCAAACAATTAATCTCTTAATATTTACCCACGGTTTATAATTATATATAAAAATACCAATGAATGTTAAAAAATTTGAAAATAAAAAATATAATAAAACACATTATCATAATGCACATTACAAAACATTTATATATATATATATATATATATATATGTGTGTGTGTTCAGAATCTACGAAGAAGTAAACAGCAAAATGCGTTGTCTCACAGATATTGAAGCTCAACTCACTGGGATAAACAAAAAAATTAACAGTTCAGCAATTACAGTTTAATAATATTGAATGAGTAATTCAACAGGCGTAGCTAGGGTAAATGATTATTAAGAAAGAACGACAGAAATGTAATATTACAGAGTAAATAGTGTGATGTGTGTAAGCGCGTGTGTGGAACCATCAACGCATATTCTCGATGTACTTGGTAGAATTTTTCCAAAAGTTACGAGTGTTGCCAAGTTCCTTCCTTCTACAGGTAAACCATTCCATGCTCGTGCAAAAGACACAGTGAAATAATTTACATGAACCTGAGTTTTGTGAGCGGGAATACTTAAACGAAATATTGTTTTAGAATGAGTGCCAAAAGTGTGGTTATTCTCCAAGGTTATCAGCTATGTAACTGAAGGCTGATAGGTGGATTTAATTTGAGCTCAGAAACTCTTGCTATAAATACACAATGCAGTTAACCCATTCAGCATATCCACTTGGTATTGAGATGCCTGGGCGTCTCCCCTAAGCATCTTACGAGCCACGACCGACAAACATTTCCGCATTCCGGTGGAAGTAATTACATGCAGCCGTGAAAAGAGGACATAATGGTTTTTTTTTAACTTAAACTGAAGTAGGAGGTTTCGTCTGGTGGCTTGTGAACTTCTACACATCCTTGCCGGAAAACTGACCACCTACGCCGACAAATGGGCGTGCCGTCCAGCAGGGACCGCAGCCCGGCAGCCGGTTGTCTTAGTGCACGTCAACGTTCACACTGCCGGGCGCAGCGAGTGTCGCCCTTAGCGCTGCCGGCAGGGTGATCACGTGAGTCATGACGTCGCTGCTCCTTGATTCGTCCCCTTCCCCAAGCGTCGGCGGAGTTACAGGACGCACAATAACGAAGACAAAAAAAAAGTAAAATACTGTTTTTGGTTCCTGCGCATGTGTCAATTTAAATAAAGAGTTTAGATACGCTATGATGCCGTAAGCCAACTGATGATGAAAATCGTAATGTTGTGTTTTTTCTTCCCCGGTAGAGAGATGGTGTACATTTCTGATTTATAAAATTGCCAGGCTGGGGCCGTCTCGAGGTATTCGTCTCCCGTCTGCGTCATCGTGGATTTAAGATAATAGTTGTATTAAGAGGCCCTTCTCGTCAATGCTTATATTGACATTTTGTGCTCTATATTAGGTGTTGGGGGTTCACTAAGGAAACTTTTGTAGGCATGACTGCCTGTTTTATTGCATTTCTTGTAAATTATAGAAATCTCTAATGTGCCGTACATTTTGGAGAAGCCATTTGGCTTTATATATTATGTGATCACCATAACGTCTGGTTATGTTCGTGCGAGCAAGTTTTATATATTTCTTTGTAATACACGTTTAGGGCGCCATATTTACGTAACTATTTATACCGCTATTTTGGAATAATTTTAGGCTAATTTGTATTTAAAAAAAAGGGGTTTTAAAAATTACATCGTGCCTGAAATATTACTATATTTTTGAAAGTTGTAATGTTCTGTAAAACAAATCATACAAAGACGATGCCACTTTCAAGGTCTGTAATTTCAGTATATTTTACAAGTTAGAAGCACCTTAAGATTGAACATTTACATTGAACAATTACAAAATATCTGACACGTAAAATTCTAAACGCCAAAGACGCATAATGCAAAAAATATAGATTAAAATACTCATAAAAAATATTAAATTGCTCTCTCAAAAGTATTGCGTAGCTCAAAAGTACAATCAATATTTAACCGGCAAACACGTCAAGTAGTGTACAATTTTCAAAAATATCAAAAAGGAACTATGTTGACTAGAAATACTTCAATCACTCATACAAAATATTTAATTGCTGCGCAATTGCTTATTAAAAAGTATTACGTAACTCCAAAATATACAATTAATATTTAGTTGAAAAAAACGAGCATAGTAATATTAAAACGTTTCTAAAATACAAATAGTTACATTGATGACTAGATAAATTCAAAGTATTTAGTGGAGTAATTTGACTAAAGGAGGGCAGCGTTTCAGGCCCATTAAAGTCACCTTTACGTACAAATACAAGTTAAAATCTGAAATAAAATATTATGTTAAAAAAGTGAATCTATGGAGGCAGTCCGCAGACTGTAAACATAGCTCCATTAAATAAAATAATCGACGACGACAATTAGAACACTTCAACAGACTACGCCCAATGCGTCAGTCGTGTTAGGACGGTAGCGACAATTAAACTTTAAGGAAATCATTGGGCAGCAGACAAAAAACTATACACGACACGCTAAAGTAACTGGAACTATAAAGAGAAAGAAGAAAATAAATAGGCAAAAACAACAATTTAGGCAGGCGTCCAAAACCAGAATTAAGAATAAATCTAACTCATTGCAAAGCCCAAGACAAACACAATACTACGCCACGCAATTATTTCAAAAACACTTAACTGACCCAGAAATGAAAAGCTGCGACCACGACTCACCGTTTTACAAGCTACGGCATAATCAGCCGCTTACGCAACTACATTATTAAAACGGCGTCTCATAGCACCCTCGTCCAAGGTCGGGTAAACTGACAATTTTAGCTAATATTAAAATTTAAATTAGCTCTAGCAGGCGTTAACACGACGATCTTCTTCACAGGCGTAGTATGAGGCGTAGAAAGAAAAAACCACAAGGCGTGTAACAACTTATAAAAACTAACCCCTGAATAAAAAAAACTGACGTACATGGAGGGGTAATCAAGGAAAGGAAATGAGGGGAGAAAACAGGAGGGGAGCCGAGTCGGCCAAGGAGCAGGCCGCCTTACAGAGGAGCATATCCATGCGCGCGGCAGCGCCACAGTCGCAGTATCTCTGAAATGTCGTACTATATAAAACGCAATTAATTAACTTTTTCTTGTTTCACTGGGCGTGTGAAAGGATTCCTGTTGCAAAGTATCCCATATTTTCCCCTATGCCTTTAACTTAATCTGGTTTCGGATGGATGAGGTGTTTGAGCTGTTTAAAAGAGACAAATTTGAATTAATATTTTCTTATAAGTTTGGCAACTGTTGAGTGGTTGGTGGTTGTTGTACTCGTGATGGTTGGGGTGTTGGCACTTGCACACATGAGGTGTTGGTGACGATCCCCTGGAGTCTCAGCATTATGATGCTTCTATATGTTGCTCATTTATTTTCCTTCTTTATGCCAATAAGCTAATTGCGGTGTGACATGTACAAAAAAGAAATCTCTTTTAGAGCAGAATATACATATATATCTTCCACGATATTCAAATACAATAGCTTCACATTCGTGAAACGGCGTCCAAGAAACTTCGGGACAAAGATCAGCGAGGATACTGTGCCTGCTAAGGATGAAATTTCAAACCCAAACCTCTTACGTGTGAGTGTTCGCGAAAACTGGGAAACATTCAGAAAGTTGCAGTCGTTGCCTCGTAACGCTCCTGGGATTCCCCGAGTTTCGTAATGCAGCCTGAACGACGTAATGGCGGAGGGACTGGCGGAGGATCCTCGGGGAGCAGAGTGCTGGTGATGGCGGAGTGAGAGAGACAGCCACCGCTAATGGACCCCGGGAAGCCACACGCCAGGTGGTTCCATCGCATCTGTCGTCACGCGGTAGTTTTGCTGACGACCGATCATTTTTCTTGCCTGTTCATGGGAAAGGCGTAATATCGTTGAAAACACACTTTAATATGAGTGGAGTGGGGAGGTCAGGGTGGCGCTTAACAACGGGGTCTTGAGAGCCAACGAGGGTGAACATGGAGTTGTGCCGGAATGCGAGGGCGGGGGAAGCGGTAGATCCCAGAGAAAACTCCACCGACCGGCGGCATCTCACGGCACAACTCCCACGAGCAGGAGCGAGCCCACCGGGAATCGAACCCAGTTCGAGTTGGTGAGAGGCGAGTGCTCTAGCTTTTGCGGCAACCTCGGTCCACTTCAATACGTTCAGACTTATTTTCCATGATCGAGGGCATGTTGCACATGGATGATATTTATGGTTGGCATTGTACGCAACGAGGAATCAGTGGCCAGCGTTTCGCAAAAACGCAGCACGTTGCTGAATGGTTGCGAGAAGCACGCTTGACACGAGTACAGCGTACATAATAAAATAAAACGATTGAATCACTTCAGCTAGGAAATTAATTCCGGACTGAAAGTTTCAATGTCATATTTGAGTTATTCCTGTTAGTGGTTGTGAATGATTTAAATATTATTTTGCACACCGGCCAATGTAGATCTTTATTTTATTTCGCACGATTATTTGGGAAAGAGAAATATTGATATATTCTCATTGTAATTGTAAACAATAATTTGTGGAATTAAAAGTCAGGTTTTGGAACAAATGTATTTGACTGTACACTATTATCCTTAGTACAACTGCTGCAAAAAATAATTGATAAGTTTAAAGACGCTTTGTTAACCTCATTTGTTTTATTCAGATCATTTTCTGAAATATAAAAATTGGAGAATTTCCGCTTAGATGAAACNCTTTGTTAACCTCATTTGTTTTATTCAGATCATTTTCTGAAATATAAAAATTGGAGAATTTCCGCTTAGATGAAACAGTTTATATGAGTAAATTTAACTTTCCTTTTACTGTTTTCTACAACTGTTATATCTTTCTGGAAAGCTTTTCCTACAGAGTACAGGTTAAGTTTAAAATGGCCTTCAACACTTATTTATACCAGTAGAGCTAAGAGCAGCTACAGTACATTACTAATTTAGCATTATCAATACGAATGTTCCAGTTGATCGTTCGACTTAACTGATAATTCTCATCTGTAGAGAGTCGATGCTTTGCAAGCGAGTCACAGTGTTATTACTTATTTATGCTCAACAATGTTGACGTGGTAAACTACGTTGTAAAATTATTTGGTGGAAGAATTAACTACAATTTTTACTACCTGTTCCTTTCCTTAAGCGATTTTATAAGATCACGTGTCTCTCATTTATACGCAATTTTGCAGGCAACTAAAAACAAATTGCTTCACAAAATAATAAATAACTTTTTTAAGTAAGGAGATCGGAGAACTCTTCCCCAAGTGGATTCAAGAGAACTGATAAAATAAGCTGTTCTTAGAAAGCTAGAACTCGTACGGCAAGGATGTAAAATGGCAATTTATGACATGAATTCAACAGTTTGCTTGAAGTGTGTTACGAAACATTGCTGTTAGTAATAATTGGCAAAAATTAATTTTCACACAAGAGCTGGTACCGAAGTATAAAATAAAAGTTGCTATAGACTGTTCAGGGTAAAATGAGCATTTTTGAAAACCCTGTTTAAGATCACTGGTTTTCACGTTGTTTATTCTTCCGCGTTATGTAAAATTAACATTGGCATGGCCTTCATCACTTTATTCATGGGTCGGTCAAGTGAAACTGCGAAATTATTAGGGATGTAAATGTTATACAGATCCGCTCATTTTGAAAGGTTCGATGCATTCAAAAATAAAAACAGAAAACGAAAGAAAATATTTAAGTTATCACAAATGGTTACCTAGCGATTTTTATTCGAGGTAAAGACATGAAACTACTTTCCCCCATCGTTACCAACTTAACTGGGCGCATGTTACTCAGTGCACCCGTTAAGATATATATGCAGGTAGGGGCAGTGACTTTTTTCTATGGTTCTTTTCAAAAGTGCTCACTTTATTGTGAACAGCCTTAACAATATGGTAAACATGTCACGCCTTAGGCATAATTGTAGCAATACAATTGAGAAATATTACTAGCTTAATTAGAGATACATAGAAAATGGAAAGATGTAGGATACGTATATTTTACAAACCTCTAAATAGTATAAAACAAAGTCGCTAATCCGCGTCTGTCTGTGTATTCGCTTAGTACTTCTAAACTACTTTATGGATTTTGATGTGGTTTACAACATCATTTAGAGAATTTCTTGTGGAAAGTTTTGGTGTATAATAAATTTATATTTAATGTAAGAATAGTAGAGACATGACGACGTTTGTCGTTAAAAACTGTTTTTCAGGCGCTTCCATGTTTTGCGGTGACTAAACCATAAGAGATACATAAAATTAATGAACTATGGAATTGTAGCTCTCAAAAAGGTCTATAGAAATGTCTGCGATGGCATATGATTATCTTCTAAGGATGACCCATAGTAACCATTTTTGTCTTTCAAAGTATCGCTGTAAAAACTAAATTGTTACCGGGCGAAGCCGNTGACCCATAGTAACCATTTTTGTCTTTCAAAGTATCGCTGTAAAAACTAAATTGTTACCGGGCGAAGCCGGGCCGTTTCACTTGTAATTTATATAGTGAAGGTTTGTTTGAATGATGCTTGCAGTAGGGATAATTGATTGTTTGAACAATTATGAATATACGCCAACTGAGGTCAAAAAATAACTGAGGCATTTTTTAACCTCAGTGATTTTTATTTTACAAAGTTGGTTTCCTGAGACTACAACGAAGATTATGCATTGGCGTAGGCCCATAATTGTTAAAACAATCTATTTATTGAAGAACAAAAATTTGAAAACTTGCGTAGCTATAAAAATGCGCGATTTATACCCGTAGCATTAGGTTTTGAAATAATTTAATTTTCCACTGACAATTATATGTTTCCCCCCAGGTGTACTTATGCAGCGTTCCAGTTATGTTGTAACTATGACACATAGGCCATCTGTTCTACACAGTAAGTACCGTGAGATTAAAAACATGTATTTCATAGTAATAAATATGCACAGAGCGTTCAAAAATTTACAAACGTTGCTTACAGTGTGGGTAGTATATATAAAAAAAGAAGAGTGAGAAGTAAATAAACATGTTCGTATTGTGCTTGAAGAGTAAGTAAGTAAGGCCCGGCCGAAGAGGAGAGGAGTCTTGGAGAAGATAGAGTGTAGGTGGTACGTCATCGTAGGCGATGCAGTGACCAGCACGTGCGAGAATTGGCAGTGACGGGCGCGCTACACGGCAAAGAATCGCGAACGTGTCTGAGCGTAGTGAGATCGAGTGCTATTTGCGAAGGTAGAAAATTGATATTTTTCTTACCGACTGCAGTTGTGCAGTGGTGATACGTTATCACACAGAAACATCTCCAAACAAACGGCGACCCAACGCAAAAACATTCGAGAGTTTTTGGTTAAAGACAGGCGGGAGTTGCAGAAGCAAGAGAGTGGATGTTGAAAAAGCGTGTGTAGCACTGGACTTACGCCACCCAGGCGACTCTACAATGCAAGGGCAGAGGGTACAGGCATTCGTGCTGTGTAGAGGATACCAAGGGTAACATCTGCCCCGCGACAGTAGTGCAACGGGCCAAGGCGGTTACCGCAGCCAACTGTTCACCAGAAGCAGTTTTCTGCGAGTAGCTCTGACGACAGTGTGGTCGCGCTGCCCTGCCCCCTTGGACAGCGTGCTGTTCCCGGAAGAGGTGACCTTCGCGAGGGTTGAAGCCGTTGACTTTCGCTTAGACCGTATTCAGGCGGATGCCAGCCTCCGTGCGTTGAAGAATTCTGGTAATCAACGTTGGTTTACAATCGATGCGTAGTTCGAACTTGTAGCGACAGTTGAGTGCGGCAATTTGTGTTGGTGGCACTGCTGAATCGACAAGTCTGCAGGCAGTTATTCGAAAATAATTTACCCAATACTATTCTTTTAACGCTTGGAGATTCGAGTTATTTGAAATAATCTCCTGTGAACTTCTTTCATTGCGTACATTGATAAATAATGCAAATACTGCCAGATACATGTATATGATATTTCTGGTAAAATTGAAACTATCCAGGTACGTATAAAAAAACCGTATATATATTTATATATACACACACTTATGATCTTCAAATCTGATTTTATTCCGTTTGTGTGAGAAACAATCGGTAAAATTATGTTTTGCAAAAAAAGTACGCGAAAAGTAAAATTTTATGTTGGTTTTTTATTCAATATTTTGTTTATAAATATTTATTTACCATTATTCAGTGTTGGGTAAGTAACTTTATAAAATTAGCTTAAGTTACGTTAAGTTACTTTGGTGGATATAGTAACTTCGAATACTTTTCGTTACTTTCGAAGGAAAAGTAACTGGGTGTTAGTTTGATAGTAACTTAATTGAACTCATTTACTCAACAGGTGACTTTTATATGTGAAGACAATTCCTAGCTTAGAACATTGCTAATTCTAAAGAGAATGGCAAAACGTAAAGTATTTTTTTTAAGTAGGCTGTAAATAACATTATTATAAGAATGTAACTGATATGTATACCGTCAAGAAGCATGGAAAACTTACAACTAGAAAACCACTTGCAAATCAGGTCTGTGCTTACACACAAGTCATTAAACCAATATTAACAAAGGCGAGTAAACAAAAACATTTAGACAAACTTGATTTTTATTTCAAGCAATGAACTTTTTTTTTTTCTTTTACACTTTGCGCCCCACTCTCTCCTATCTGGCACCCTGGGCATTTTCCTAAATCGCCTAAAAGTTTATTATAGTAACGGCATTTACGACAGTTTTTCTACAAAATACAAGAAAACACGCTGGGCGTGACTAATTAAAAACTTACCAGATTTTCAAAAGTTCGGCTACGTTCGAATTGTTTACTCTTCATTAAGCAATTTTATACGAAACATTTTTTTTAACGCAGAATAAACATTTAACTTGAACATTTACGTCATCGTTATTTTCAGTACTAAAAAAAAATATTTAAGTTTGGGAAATGGCAAACGAAGTCTTTAATGTTCGTTTCCATTTTAGCGTTTAAAGAACAATAGTTATTACGCACGGTTTACCGGCAAGAACAAAATAAATGGGAGCAAACATGGCGGCTAGCAGCCTAGGTAACGGTAATAATTCTAGAAATGTGAAATAACGTCAAGCGATCATCCCTTCCCCTTGAACTCGTGACTCATCGAACGAAACCACTCTAAAATGAAAAGTAACGTAAAAGTAATTTATATTTGTTCTGGCCGTTAAAGATAATTATTACCTTTGTTAACTTACAAGTTACCTTGCAAAAAAATATAACTAGTTAAACCAAAAAATTAATTTAAAGTAATTTATTAGTGATTTATTCGTCACTTTCTTTACGTTTCTACCCAACACTGCCATTACCGCATACATTAAAGACGTTTCATCCCAACGTATTTGTTTCATAGTACCGCTAAATTAATGAGGGAAATAAGGGAACATGGAAAATATGTACATACCATTTGACCTACTATTTTGCTGAGATTCAGAGGACTTTGAAATGTCTAGTCTAGCAAGCTCTCCTGTTTTCGGAGTAAAAAAAATGGGTGCGTGTACTTATGTACGCGCATTAGAAGTTATACTTCTTTGGCGTGACAAAAATATAATTTTATTACGTATGCAAATAATTTATATAAGTAGGAAAAACGATAAAATGACCGAAGATAGACGTTAAATACAATTAAAAAAGGTTTGATTAAAGAATATAATTAAATTTAAAAAGGCTTGAGAATAATACTTACAAAAATTAACCTCAAATGCTTGAAAACAGTTTCAACGTAAGTAAAATTAATTAATAATATATATCATCACAATCATCACAATGAAAAACTAATATAAATGAAATGTTTTTCAATCAGCTTATTACATGAACTGATTTTCAGTCGGTTTTAAATATAACCACGTCCTATATTGTGTACATTGCGTTTGTATATAGCTAGACGATACGCACATGCGAATTAGATCATACCCCTACCATGTTAACTGTCGAATTTCGTTACACTGTGCGCGCGCAACTTCCGTTGCACACTAAACATTTACCCTCAACGCGCCAAAAGAAGTATAACTTCAAAAATCGCAGACTCTCCAGCTGAGAAGTAGACGCATACATGCAAAGAAAAAGAAGGTTGAGGGGGTATATATTTGTAAGTAAGTATCACATTTTATTTAAGAAATGTTATGAATACTTGATTTAATTACATTAAGGAATGTTTGTTTTTAATCTGGAAATGTCTACATGTCTAAAAAACACAAGGGAAAGGCTTAGCAAATAAATTCAAATAAATTTATTTGGTATAGCCTCAAGTGTTGAATCGGTACGTCTCTCACTTTTTAAGAAAATTTCCAGATCTCGGACTCTGCTTTGTATATAAATGAACTGTAAATACAGCTTAGTAATAACGTGCTTATTTTAATCACTAACATACACAATAACGTTGCATTTTTAGGAAATTATGTGCGTAAGTAAATAAAACAGTCTAGCGATACTTCGTACTACAGCGGCAAAGATCATGTTTTGTATAGGCTGTTAATGGTAAACTGAGCATTTTTGAAATCTCTACTCAGAATATATTTGCATGCACATTGAGTATTTTTCCACCAAATTTCATATTAACATTGTCTTGTGACTAATCACTTTATTGACGTGTCTATCAATTGAAGCTGAAAAATTATTTTATTTTACAAATTTATGAATTTTTACATATAAATGCATTAAAGAAAGAAAACAAAATTTCTCAGTATCCATAAATGTTTACTGAACACTTTTAACTCAACGTTAAGAGATGGAACTACTTTCCCTCCATCGCTGCCAACTTTACTTGGGGCACGAAAGTTATCGTGCCCTTTAAAACACGTGCTGGTAGGGGTAGTAAAATATTTCAAAGGTTGTTTTGTAAACTGATAATTTAAAAGTGGATCGTTTATGAAAGTGTAACAGAAATCTGCGTGCTAAGTGTACGTTGCGATGGGAGGGTGTGGCAGGGGTAGCCCACGAGCCAGGGTGTCCGCCCTTGACCGGCGTCTCGCGTGACCCACGGAGGTTGACCTGACCAGCGCCCCCGCCGTGTCGTGTGCGGTGTACACTGCGCTAACCGGGTCCTGCCCCTCGTCTACGCCCGACGCTCTCTTGCCCCGCAACCCGAATGGCGCACTTGTCCGCTACGGTGGCGGTATCTCCAGGCGCTCGGTCGATCACAAACCTGCCTTCCACGGGTAGCCCTGCTTACTTTACCCCGCACAGTGTGTAATCCTGTCATTGACCCGCATCACATTGAATATATCATGCTTCTATATAGGCTGTTCACAGGAAAAACCGAGCACTTTTGATATATCTGCTTAAGATCTAATTGCATGCATATTGTGTATTCTACCACCATATGTAAAATTATCTTTTTCACGGGCCCGATCACTTTCTTCATGCGTTGATCAGGTGAAGACGTGGAATTATTATAAAAGTAGACATTTAAAAAACTTGGTAATTTTCACGGATATACGAATTGAAAAGACAGATGTCAAAATAAAACTTTTCAGTACTCACAAATGTTTACTTAACACTTTTAATTCACCGTTAGTACATGGAACTACTTTCCCTCTGTCGTTACCAACCTTACTGGGCACATGACAGTGTGCCAGTTTAAATATTTTCAGGTTAATGCAGTGAAATTTTTAAAGGCTGATTTCAAAAGTGCTCACTTGACCGTGAACAGTTTTTAATATATGGCACTGTTCGACTGACTAAAGTGAAACCCCGGTGGATATGGGAAAAACAAACTCTTTCTCCCTACCCCATACCTCGCTCGTTCTTATCGACGCAGCTGTTTCAAGGTCGTGCAGACGGTTCAAGCGAAGCATGTACAAGTGGATTACGTGCAAACTGAAGACTTTCCTACTACTTGTTATCAGTAATAACAGTTGACACGAACAGCCAAACCACTTATTGACAATAGACGCACCAGCGCAATAAAGGAAACGGTGAGAGGTAAGATAACATATGTCATGATTATTCTTGGTTTGTCGGTGGTATAGAGCGTCTCGCTCTTAGATAGCAGTGTGCGGTATAAAGGACATCCTCTCTCTCTTTCCAATACATGATTTCTGTCGTTAACGCTGTCCTTGTTACCGTGTGCACTGTCACCTGATAAGTTATCTTTTTGTAGCGTAAAAAAATGCAATTTTAGTTGCGTGAGCGCCATGCAATCGGACATTCAGATTGGTTGAGAGTTCAGCCGTACGTACTCCTAGGTAGGAGTTCATAGTTGAGAGACTTTCTCTATATTTCCCACGTAGGTATACCAAGTGGGAAAGTTAGTGTACTGGTTCCACGTAAACAGGTTTCAGTTTCAAAGAAGCCGCTTATCTTTGCGTCGCAGGATTGGATTCTCTTAATAGTTGTCAGGGAAGTAAACACATAAAATTCCCTTAATCACACAATTTCCTTCGCCACACGTTATTTACTCAGCCTGCCAGTTACGTCACAAAGCTGGAGTAATCTGGCAACAGTTCGCGTCATTCGAACTGTACTGAAATCCAAGAGTGCGATGCACTAGAGAAATGCGCGGATGTCGAGAAAGTAATAACCCTGATCAACTCCTCTCCCTTCACACTACGCCCTCGGCCGCTCAACTCAATACGTGCCACACTGAGTGAGTGACAGAAGAGGTTTGGGCGGCTCCTAACAGCGAGGTCTTGTGAGCCNAAATCC
The DNA here is from genome assembly GCA_002778355.1 of Clitarchus hookeri. Classification (NCBI taxonomy): domain Eukaryota; kingdom Metazoa; phylum Arthropoda; class Insecta; order Phasmatodea; family Phasmatidae; genus Clitarchus; species Clitarchus hookeri. The sequence goes on from NQII01000746.1 coordinate 337,463, forward strand.
AAGAGTGCGATGCACTAGAGAAATGCGCGGATGTCGAGAAAGTAATAACCCTGATCAACTCCTCTCCCTTCACACTACGCCCTCGGCCACTCAACTCAATACGTGCCACACTGAGTGAGTGACAGAAGAGGTTTGGGCGGCTCCTAACAGCGAGGTCTTGTGAGCCGATGAAGGTAATTGAGGTGAGTATGAAGCAGCGCTGGAATGAAAGGGCGGGTGAAGCGGGAGATCCCCGAGAAAATCCCCCGNCCGATGAAGGTAATTGAGGTGAGTATGAAGCAGCGCTGGAATGAAAGGGCGGGTGAAGCGGGAGATCCCCGAGAAAATCCCCCGACCAGCGGCATCGTCCGGCACGATTCCCACGTGCGAAAATTTGGGAGTGACCCGGCCGGGATTGAACCCGGCGCGCCTTGGTGGGAGGCGAGCAGGCTAACCGCTCAGCCACCGCGGCCCCGTGTCACACTGAAAGCGACCACAGTGCTCAGTCAAGAGCTCTTTAGATAAGTTTACGGAGGGGTATTCATGCTTTGATAAGGCCATTTTGAGAAATCGTTAGTAAATTAAATGTCAGTGTTAAGCCTGTTCTTTGTCGAGTGAGTGAGAAAACAGAAGAAATATGTTGAGGTCAACTCTCTTCTAACACATCCCATTTACCTCCATGCTATGTTACAACTAAAAATATGAAAATGTACTACTGTCCTTACAAATTATTTTGTTGAAATGTACTTTGTCGTATGTCAATGCTGAAAAAACAATTATTTTATAGTAAAAACTAAATTTCTTGTACTGTTTATTAATTACTACAGAAGAGAAGTGATAATTTTGTGTTCGCTAGCAAACTGGTCTGCGGTAGCTAAAATACTTGTGTGTTCGTTAAAAGATATTTTTCAGGAAAAAGAACGAATTTTTTGTCGGTGCTTTTTTCGTAATTCGCTGCTAATTTAACTGCAGATATAGGGAGCGGCAGAAATAACTCCCGAATGTGAAACNGGTGCTTTTTTCGTAATTCGCTGCTAATTTAACTGCAGATATAGGGAGCGGCAGAAATAACTCCCGAATGTGAAAGGCTAATAAAAAATACACAAACGTTTCTAGTCAAAAGTTTATTATACCATCTAAAATAATTATGTTTGCCATTTAGTTTGAATTTTTTTTTTATTTTCACTTAATTTTTTAACATACCTTTTTTTAATTTTCACTTAATGTTTAAACATAATTTGTTTNGGTGCTTTTTTCGTAATTCGCTGCTAATTTAACTGCAGATATAGGGAGCGGCAGAAATAACTCCCGAATGTGAAACGCTAATAAAAAATACACAAACGTTTCTAGTCAAAAGTTTATTATACCATCTAAAATAATTATGTTTGCCATTTAGTTTGAATTTTTTTTTTTATTTTCACTTAATTTTTTAACATACCTTTTTTTAATTTTCACTTAATGTTTAAACATAATTTGTTTTTAATTTTCACTTAATATTTAAAAATAATATTTTTTTAACTGTCACTTAATTTTTAAACATAATCTTGTTTTAATAGTCACTTAATTTTTAAACATAATATATTTTAATTTTCACTTACTTTTTAAAAATAATCTCACTCAAATGTCGACCGTTACTGTCTATACATGTCTGAAGCCTCACTCTGAAATTACGCATTACTCTCCTCGTCATCTCTTGTGAAATTTCCGCGATTTCGTGTCGGATAGCAGCTTTGAGTTCATCGATTGTCATCGGTTTGTTTTTGTAGACTCTACTCTCCAGGTAGCCCCAGAGAAAAAAGTCACAGGCGGTAAGATCGGGTGAACGAGCTGGCCACGGGATGTCTCCCCGCAGTGAGATTAAACGCCCTGGAAACATTTGTCTTAGGAATGCCATAGATTCTCTTGCTGTGTGAGCGGTGGCACCATCCTGTTGAAACCATACAGCAGAATTTCCACGTTCATTCAGTTTCGGCTCCAGGAAGTTGTGTAGCATCTCTACGTAACGATGAGATGTTACTGTAACTGTTCGTCCTTCCTCCTCGACAAAATACGGGCATATTATTCCAAAGTCTGCTACAGCACACCAAACAGTGACACGTTGGCTATGGAGAGGCCGCTCATGCAGTTGCCGANTACCACCACTAGCGCCGAGTCCATGGCGGTGGCAAACTAGGGAGTTATTTCTGCCGCTCCCTGTATCAACACGCGTTTAAGTTTAAGTACACGCATTTACAGGTAGTGATATTTGTAAACGTTAATTCAGAAAGTGTTAAGTTAAAGGAGAGCCACATGTAAGGCATGGAATCTACATTAAATTAACACATAATTTCAGAATCATTTTCCATAAAGCAAAAGAAAAACACCAAATGTGAGATATTCCCTACAATAACTAAAGAGTTAAGTAACGAGAATAACAAAATTAACGGGAATTTTTGGCTTTCTCAAATCGATTCAAGTTCATCAAAATTTATGGTTCGGTCACCATAAATAGACTGAGTTTTTTTACCTCTTTTTATAACAGCATTTCCCCGTGGTGGCGTTCAGAGCAAATTTTCAGTGCAACTTTAATACAATGCGAAATGTATGGGTGCTACATTTTGATTGACATGTTTTCTAAATATGTTATGGATGGATAAATATTTTGGTCAGTTAAAATTAGGATGCAAGCCTTAACCCAGAATAAAGAAAAAAGAATTATAGAGTGAATGTTTATGGAAACTAATCAAGACATTTCCAATTTCCTTAATCTGGAAAATTATTAATTTAATATAGTAAATTTTAATTTCATACATAGCAGGCTTTATAGACAAGAAAGAAGTCGGAGCCCTTGATTATGCTGCAAGTGAAAAATCTTTATTTGCAGCTAATGAGTAATACACTATGACTGGAACTAAAACCAAAAGGGAAAGGATCATTCATCTCGGAAAGAGAAAAACGACACAAAAACAATACTGCAAGTAAATCTGAATGTAATACACTAGACACTGAATCAGCTTATTTTCCACCCCCTCAATAACAATATCAAGGTATTTTGTAGCTTATGTAGAAAGGTAGCGCACTTAACTGAATGTAGTCACAATACGCTTATTCCACTCTTCCTTAAACTGAAACGTGAATTACCTGAAAGAACAAAGATCTCTGAAATCGCCGGAAACAATTATAATAGTTTTGGGCAAACGCATTATTCATAAACACCAGTGGAATTTCTGGGAATATATACTTGTTTACTGCTGTCTCATAAGTAGGTTCAGGGTGCTGTATATAACTTTTCGTGTTTCAGTGATGGTCAATATTCCTTTGCGAAACTAAGTTCTTCAAGCAGAGTACAAAATTTCAATATTTTTACCAATGTCTGAAAATCAAGTTGAGCTTTAAATTATCTCGGGAATTGAGCTGATGTCACTAGGTTTTTTTGCCATATATTTATTGCCCTTATGTTTTTAATTAACTATTATTTTAATTTATTTGTGTTGAAAAGCTGAACCATGTATTTGTAAATATTAATTGTTGCAACGTTTTTCAGGGTTGCTATCCTTATGTTTAACTGCACTATAAAGACAAGATTATCAAATTATTCAATTATTTGGTTACGTTTAATATTGTTTATTAATTGTATAAATTGTGTAAATATTATAACGCAATTAATGTTTCAAAGATATTTCATTTTAAGTATTTGTGTGTCATATTGAATTGTAATAGGCTCACTGTAGTAATAAAAGTATTGATATCTTTCTAAATGCTAAAAACCGCTTATTCATAACAATAATAATTTTTTTGAAGTGATACTTCTTTTGGCACGTTGAGGGTAAAAGTTTAGAGCACAGTGTAACGAAATTCGACAGTGAACGTGGTAGGGGTATGACCCAACGCGCATGTTTTCAAGTATTTGTGGTCGTCTAGCTATATACAAACGCAAGGTACACAACTTAGCACGTGGTTATATTAAAAACCAACAGCAAATCTGTTCATGTAATAAGCAAATTGAAAAATATTTCATTTATATAAGTAATTCATAGTGAATATATATGTATATTATTAATTAATTTTACTTACTTTGTGCCGTGAAAAATTTGTTAGTGACAAAAATTGTATACAAAATTTTTAAAGTGTTTTTAAAATATTTGAGGTTATTTAAATTTAAATATGTTCTTTAATCAAACCTTTATTAATTGTATTTAATGTCTTTCTAAGGTCGTTTTATAGTTTTTCCTGCTTACATAAATTATTTGTGTACTTAATAAAATTTTATTTTAGTCACGCCAAAGAAGTATATCTTCAAACGCGCGTAAAAAAGTACACGCATTATACATTTTAATACGTGTGAACATACTCTTGCTTCATAGTTTTCATAATAACCTTTTTTGTTATAAAAATCTGCCATACTCTTTGAAATCCCATGAATACTCAGAATGTTTATTGAAATAATACTAATTAGTTGCTGTGAAATTTAAAAAAAATGTGTTTTCTCTAAGGAATTAAACACACGCCTACTGATTGTTTTAATATTCTGTATCATAAGAGCAGTTATACATATAGGGACAGAAAAATGTTTATCAGTTTGGAGATTAGATGTAACGTGGGGTGTTTTCCAACGGGGTTCTTTTTAGAAATGATCTTTATCGCGAAGCATTGATGCGTATGCATCCAGTACATCGTTTGAAACATAAGAAAACCGGGCTCTTATGCCGTAACGGTGCAGCAGAATTGTTGCTTCTTTGATAGGCTGAATTAAAATGCCAAGTGCATTTATGAAGGAGCCAAGAGCCTAACTGTTTTACCATTTTTTGTGGGAATTTAAACATAAAATGGAAAACGTACATGACAATATGCATTAAGGGTGAACAGAACGGTGAAAGAATATTTCAATCTCTCATTTNATAAAATGGAAAACGTACATGACAATATGCATTAAGGGTGAACAGAACGGTGAAAGAATATTTCAATCTCTCATTTCTATGAAACCCTGCTCACAATTGCTTAATGGAGACGACACTCAATGGTTACTAAAGAAAAAAAAATTTTTTCTCCACTATGAAGCATATTAATAACTTACCTTTTTTTAAAAAAGTAATTATAGTTTTTTTTTTGTTACGCAGGTTAAATATTTCGGTGCCACTGATTTTTCCTCACTTTTGGTCTATCTGAATGTTTTGAACATATTTCTGTTAGTATATGAAATATTTGTTATGCACAAGCTACCGTCTATAAGGAAATCAACGACATGAAAATAATTACCTCTTCTCTAAGGAGTATGATCTATTTCTAGATCATTNTAAAATGGAAAACGTACATGACAATATGCATTAAGGGTGAACAGAACGGTGAAAGAATATTTCAATCTCTCATTTATATGAAACCCTGCTCACAATTGCTTAATGGAGACGACACTCAATGGTTACTAAAGAAAAAAAATTTTTTTCTCCACTATGAAGCATATTAATAACTTACCTTTTTTTAAAAAAGTAATTATAGTTTTTTTTTTTGTTACGCAGGTTAAATATTTCGGTGCCACTGATTTTTCCTCACTTTTGGTCTATCTGAATGTTTTGAACATATTTCTGTTAGTATATGAAATATTTGTTATGCACAAGGTACCGTCTATAAGGAAATCAACGACATGAAAATAATTACCTCTTCTCTAAGGAGTATGATCTATTTCTAGATCATTNTACCGTCTATAAGGAAATCAACGACATGAAAATAATTACCTCTTCTCTAAGGAGTATGATCTATTTCTAGATCATTTTATATCATACTTGTAGTTCTTCAACTCGTAGTTCGGAAAAAAAAATTCAAGACATTGGGATTAAAGTTTTATCAATATTTTACTTTGAATATCTTTTCTGCTTCCGTTAACGGCTTTTTCGTAATTCCGCCTGCCAGACTCTTAAATATTCCCACCAGTCCTCTTGCAGAACTAGCTGTATAAATTTTTCTTCGCAGTTCATCTTCTTCTCCATGTCTTCCAACAACGTCATCTCGCTCTTCTTCCGATAGGGGACCAATTCGCAACCGTTTGTTTTGCCCTTTTTCCTTATGAATTTATTGAACGTTACCAACACAATAGTAATGCTGTAATTCGGAATTGCTCCGCTATATTTTCCCGCATGTTGAGTCCTACTCGTATGTTTATCCGCTGTACTTACATGACGAGTCTCAACAACTAAAGTATTCAGACGTGAAATGTTTATGTTGATCCACAACGTGACTTGGATTTTTATGGTAAATTTAAATTACACAAGGGGTTTGCGTAGTTAAAAATTGAAAACCAGTTGCGATGTAAGTTGGGGATGAACCAGGGGCAGAGCGTGGTGAATCCCTAGGCGTAAGCTGGGCTGGCCAGTGGCGTGATAAAGCGCTGGTTAAAGAGGTGGGGNCGACTTTTAAAGTTCAGAAGTCGTGCGTGGGCGGGGGTCTGCAGCGAAGAGCTGGACAGGGGGCGCGTTACCCCGTGTTGAAATGCCACCCCCCCTCCACCCGCGTGAGAGTGTTATAATACAACGATAGGGGGTCAAGACGATGCTAGGTGTGGTGGCGAAAAATACCTGTACTTTCCCTGCGCTATCTTCGTATTGCGTGTGTCGGTTCGACGTCGCCGCTTGTTGGCGAAATTTCCAAGTTTATGATGAATTCGGGGGATTTACTTGAACTATACGCGAGGTATTCTGCAGACTTGCAACGCAATTTTTTTCGCGAAGAACATCATGTTTTGCAAAAATGCGGGGAAACTATTTTTTAACTAAAACTTACGCCAACGATTTCTGAAACTGATAATTGTAAATTGACTTCGTAAAAATATTGTTTCTTGAATATTTTAAAATTTTAATTTAATTTGGAAAGAAACACCCCAGACCTGCGTTTTATATTTGATTATGTTTATTAGTTAATGAATTTTCATGGTACGTTCGAAACTAAAACCGATGTAAGAATATAGGACATATAATGCTATTTAAACATACGTGTATTTTGAAAAAAATAATTTTGTTTTCTCTAGTTGAAGCGCGATCAACCGTCTGGGTGAATCAAGTTCAGCTCTCTGATGACAAATATTTAATGTCGCAAAAATTCTGGTAAACAATTACGCCCTTTAAAAAATTAGATGCCGCTGACTTAACACCGGTCAGTGAAGTTTTATAGGAATTAATTCAAATGAACGTGGTTGCTGAATAGAAAAACGTAAATATCGTAATAATATAGATACTCAACTTATTATTCAGAAGACGTATAAAAATAAATTCGCCGCAAATGCGTTAATAAATATATCATATATTAGAAAATAAATTTACTGATTGATAATAAATACAACTTTTTCGTTTAAATGCCTGGATTTAATTCAAATAAAGAATAATAAAAAATGGTCATATCTCTAAAAAAAACACTTAACAAATTTTAGGTGACAATTCGCTGTTTATCGTATTCCGGGAAAATAAATGTTCTTAAAATAANTTCAGAAGACGTATAAAAATAAATTCGCCGCAAATGCGTTAATAAATATATCATATATTAGAAAATAAATTTACTAATTGATAATAAATACAACTTTTTCGTTTAAATGCCTGGATTAAATTCAAATAAAGAATAATAAAAAATGGTCATATCTCTAAAAAAACACTTAACAAATTTTAGGTGACAATTCGCTGTTTATCGTATTCCGGGAAAATAAATGTTCTTAAAATAAAAAAATTTACTAATCATTTCAGCAACTTTTACGTTGATCAGCTTAGGCCTGAACGTGCACGCTGCTAATGGTGAAACAAAAAAAAAATTATTAGAATTTTATTTTAGTTACAGACTATTCAGTTTTTAAATCATTTTATGGAAAAAATTCTTTTATTATAATGTTAAAATCGGTGATATGAAAGTTAGGTGTTAGTCTTAACCAAGAAAAATATTCTATATCTAAAACCGTATATATGTTTCTTTAAATAATAATTTATTACACAATGGAGCAGAAATTTTGAATCTCATGTAAAATCCAGGCTTCTTTATCTCTTGTTTAAGCTTTCCGTTCAACAGTGTTTCAAACCTAGAGGATATTTCCCTGGATAACTCGTATATACCAATTATTAATTGATTTCCTACATTTTAGTCGTTGGTAGAATTTATTTAAGATAAAATTAAATTTTACATTTTATAGATTTACTGTGAGTCACCCAAACATCGTTTTAATTGTTCGGCGTAAAATAACGGTAAATGAATAGGAGGTTTGTTTGTAAACAAAGAGCTACCCTTTCGAGAAACTCTATGAAATAAAGAAAAGTTCACGCAAATAAGGAAATTTTATTTGTTAATAGGTACATATATTATGAAAATAGCTAGAAAAACATTTATGTTTTGCACCAGTGTGTTTTTAATGACCTTAAAAAATAACAAGAAGAACATTAAACATAATAATATAACGGAATTAAAAGAAGTTATGCTCCTGAATGAATTAAAATTAAACGCTTTTAAAGAAGAAAAAAAAAAAAAACAATCTACCTTTACAACTAAACCATATTTTGGATGTTTGCCCTCATAACACATTTGAAGGTCGAAAGAAACTTCGTTTGCTTCCAAGTAGGACATAAATATGATTTTTTCTAAATATAAATAAACGTACATTTTAGCGATTCGGATTGAAAATAGACCTGAAGAAGGTGACTGCAGTTTGGATGGAAATACATAAAGTGAACTAATATCACAGAAGCAGCCAATGTCTGAACTGAATTTTACTTAATTTGTGCGTGGAACAGCGCTTTGCTTAGTATTAGTTCTGTGTAATGTTTTTGGTGTAATCATTAATATAAATAATAATAAAAACTTAATTTTAGTCTTAAAACGCATTGTGTATTTTTTAAACTACAACGCCGTAATTTCTAAATTTTTAGAACCCCAACCATGAAGCATACTTCAAATCTCACATACGTGACTTTTCCAGTTAAGTAAATGCTCAGTTAATATATGATTTGAAGGAGATCAACAGAATAATATTAATACATCAACACATTCACGTTTTAATTAACGCCACGAAAGGATATTAGAAAAGTTTATAATAAAGTTCTGGTGAAGATAAAAACTTTTCACATTTCACTTACACAGAAACAAGCAGTACCTAATACAAGGAAAGAAAATCTAGTATAATTATAAAACCTAAAATAAATATAAGAGAAAAACATAAATTTACGTTATTGCACATAACACGAGAAATCAAGTTAAAATAAGAATGCATTAAGAAATATAGTTGGTAAAATTCTTTTTTTAGTCTTTCCACTAAACACTTATAATCAAATGATGATCAACATTTTAGCTCACTGCCTTACTAAACTTAAGGTAAAAATTTAATTATTGTCACATTAAGCACCTTATTAAAAAAAATAATTGTTATAATTCTCGTGGCCTACTTAAAAAAATGCTGAATCTTTTCCCAGATTTGTTTGAAATTAATTAAGTTAAACCATTAAATATTACCAAATTTTAAATATTCCTTAAATGACTAAAATTGACACCTACTGGAACGACATTTTTCGTCGCTAGTAGTAGAATCTTTGGTTACTAGTACGTAATTGCTTGCGCCATGTTTATATTGACATTAAATGTGAAAAAAATACGTGTAATAGTGGCAGATGTTGTTTTAGCAATAAGTTAAATATTTGTACTAACAAAAGCATTGAATAAACACACATAAATGTATCATTGATTAAATTTATTTCGCAGTGGTTTCCCCCAAGTTTACTACACTACGTGACACCCTCTTTTTCTCACTTAAGTGATGCTACGTAACTTAAAATAATACCATATATATGTTAATACATATTGTATTATCACACACACACACACACACACACACATATATATATATATATATATATATATATATATATACATACGTGCGTGATCAGGGAATTTCAAAGCTAAATAGTTTTATGGTAGCTTTAAGCTATCTCAAACTCAGTGTCAGATTCTGGCGGATCTTCTTAAAAAAGGTATAACAGCTGCAACAAAAATAATTATTTTTGTCTCTCTTGTATCGTTTGGAAAGAAAAACAGATCCGTACATCTGATGTCTAATTGTGACTGCTTCTAGGCCTCCAAACTTAAATTAAGTTTTCTCCAATAAAGTATTCAGGCTCCGTTCTTACGATGTGTCCCTTTACTTAGGTTTTATATGGTCCGAAATTTTTATACTGTCTATATTCTATTCCGTTACTTTTCATTGATCAGCTAAAAGAAGTAACGTAATCAGGAAAGGTTTCGCAGAAAGTGTAATCTTTTGAGCACATAAAATACCACAAATATGAGGTTGTAGTACAGCAACTATTTTACATGTTGGCAATCTTGTGCAGAGAATATACTAGATTTAATTTCAACCACTTTTACCTTTGGCCTGGTTTGTTACACGACCAGATATATGACGTGTCAAAACTATATTTATTTTTGACTTCTATTCCTTTCGTAATAACAGCTGTATTGAATACAACGAGAAACTAACGACAATGTGATATACCGCTAGGTTGGTTACTAAATGGATTTATAATGTGACATTCAAAAGTTTTCCTATATGTTACTATTTCTACCATTTTGTTAAACGAATGCGAGGGAGATAAAAGAAAAAAACGAAAACGTCATATGTCATACCCGTGACCAATTTACCAGTTTAAACTGATCACAAATGAATTAAATGCCATGAAAATAAATAATATTAATTATACCCATACCTTCGGCACTTATATAGAATACATAGAAACACATTTGAATAATTTTATTTTTCTGTGTAGTTTCCAGTTAGTGATAGTTCGTGAAATATGACGACTGTAATATAAGAAGAAAATCTGAGAGTGTTATTTATTCATAACGCTTCAATTTCATATCGGAATCCACTGTAGTACAGAAAACACTGTAGTACGGAAAACACTGTACTACAGAAAACACAAGTAGTCATTTATTAGGTCTAGAGTTTGATGCCATTTTCACAAAATAAATGAATTCTTACAACGTTTCCAAAATAATTTGAATGATTTTATACATTTTATTTTATGGTAACCGATTTACATTGGCAATAACACCTAACGTGATGCAATCTCATCACTTTTTGTACGTAGTTATAATTTCAATGTATGGTTTAGAGAGGTACGTATTTTATAATTACGGTATTACTTATTAGAGTTTGTTATAAAATTACTTAATATAATTTTTGTTATTGTATGTAGTCATAAGTTTTCCAGTAGAGTATATTAATACTCGTACGGTTTAATATTGAAAATAAAATTATTCAAACAATAATGTGCATTATATATTCCCTATTTATCAAGTAAGTGGTTATAAGTTTACAGTTGTTGCTATATTTTACATAATTAAAATACTCTTAGACGACTTACACGTTATGAAATTTATTGCAATAGGCTTATACGGGTGACAAAGAAACCCCCCAGTCATTTTGATAAGCAGTGTAAGTCGATGACTGGTTTTTTTTATTACATATATCTGCAAATATTTTTCAACACCACTAAAACCTTACACAAAGTGCTCTAAATCGAATATATTTCCTGTAATATTTGAAATAAACAGCGGTATAGCTCCAATTCCAGTGACATTGCACTTACAACCGAAGATTTCCAGACGAATTCACACACATGATCTTTGAGTATTGTAATTAAAAGTAAAAACAAAAATATATATTGGCCATATTCAAGTACATGTGAGGAGTGATTAAAAAGTATACACTTTACAATGTTGCAAAGGACTTCACCTAATATTGTCATGTTTTCCAATATTTGACTTGGGGAGTTTAGACTGTCGATAATAACTTTCTCCAAAGAAAAATATCTCCTAAATAGATTATTCCAATTATTATTTTTAATTCAAGTCTTAAAGTTCTTTACATGTTAAAAAAAAATCGTAACGTAATATGACGTCATAAAATAAGAAGTTGCGAGCGTACTGGACTAAGTATTTGAGAGGAATGACAACGTGTGATAATGTAAAAAGATATTTACAAAAAAAAATGTGTCCTTAAATCCTTTGTATAGAGGAGAAGGTGGTGAAATGTGACGCACATAAATGTAATTAGAAAAAAAATTCTACATACTTTTTAATCGAAATTCGTTGTTAATAATGCAAAATATGGTTACGTCTCATTGCACAGGACATCAGAGAGTTAATGGATTTTAACAATTACTTTAAAATAAACCATTTGTATAAAGCTAGCAAAAATTATTGATTGTGGTATGACTTTACTACTTACGATATAAGTGCCGGTATAAAAGAATGGATATTATATATATATATATATATATATATATTATTTTTTTATTCCTATTGTTTGTACTGAAGAAGTTGTTGACAAAATTATTTTAACACTTTTATGCTTTACTCTCATTAGTAAGTTTTTTAAAATAATTATGATGCTTGTTGACACAGATATATATATATATATATATATATAGAGAGAGAGAGAGAGAGAGAGAGAGAGAGCAAACGGCGAGTACTATGAGCTTAATAAAAATGAGTATTTATTTGGGTGGCACAAGTTATAACACATATCATAAAGCGTTTATAAACTCCAGTATCTAAAAACATAAGTGCAATATTATAATTTATCATAACTGTATTGCAAAACGATTAAAAAAAATTGTTAAATATTCCGTTTCATCAAAATACGAAGAATCATTAACGGAAATGAGAAGTGTTGCACGAGTTGTAAGTAATCAACGAGGCAAACACTTCCTTGAAAAAAAATGTTTGTATGACGAATAAGCAATTATGATATTAATGTAGGTCAAACTGTTAGTTAATACTAATTAGAATTTACAACTATTTTCATTTCACAGTCATAATTCATGCAGATATATAAATTACAAGAAACTTAATAAAAAACAAACATTTGGCTTAATAAAACTATAATATTCCTAATATTATTACAGAAATTTTTTTAATATTATATTAACTCATTTGAAAAAAAAAATGATCACCATGAAAGAATCGCGCGAGTACAACGAATGTCGCCACACAGTGTCGCCATCGTCTGACATGTGTCCCATTGGCGTTTAATGCGGTTTGCTTGCACGAATGTGCCACTAAGGGGCATTCATATCACTCCGTCTTTCACAGCTGCAAGACATCGAATAAGGCTTTGTAACCAGAGAGCGAAGTTCAGTGAACACGTAGCACGCCCCGACGGCGTCTCCTACAATCCTCTGCCCAGCTGGAAAAGTCAGAGGGAGGTCTCACCCTTCCTGGTGCAGCTTGACGACCCCATCTTCCAGCAGTCTAATGCCCAGCCTCGCACAGAACGGCTATCTACAACCTGGCTTCACGATGTCAAAATGCTTACTTGGCTATCAAGGTCCCCGTACCTCACGCTCATATAGAATGTCTGGGATCAGATTGATGGCAACTTCACCCAGCGGCAACTGCGGCAGATTTGGAGGATTAGTTACGCCAGCTATGGCAGGATCTTCCTCAGGAGAACTTCCGACGTCTGTATGCCTCCATGCCCGGGCTGTACCACCACCTGTTTCCGTGATTTTGATTGCACAACACCATGCTAAGTGCATCCTGCAAGTGTTGGTCCCCTGCAATACACGCTTGGTATGGTACAATATTTTGATGTTTTCTGTATACATGATACCATGTTCTGTGCCTGTACCCACTTGCATGCCCCTTTGATGGCCCCCTCAGAGTGATAAAATATTTTTATAAGTGATTGTATTATCTCATCCCTACAGTACTTTATGAGTTCCCGAAGGCACGGTTACTTAGTACATAAGGAAAGTACTTCTTTTAAAATAACTCTGAATATTATAATATTTGTCGAAATATGGATGAATACTTACAGGTAAAAACTAAACTATATACTACCGGTAATTAAATGATAAATATGGATTTAAGGTAAAATTTATTTAGAACTATTAGTTGTCTGCTATGTAAAAAATATAAAAGCTCCGTAAATGCAGTAAAATTAGGAATGGGTAAATATTTCTTACATTTTGGATGAAGTCTTGGCTGTTTATGCTGTCATATAGTTTTACTAACACTAAAGAATTTGCCAGCTACGGTAGCAATGCATGAGTCAGGGTTTGCATATACACACGCCTTCATTACCTAGGTCGTAAATTCTTAAGTATTTTATATTTTGAAATGGCGATAGGAATTTAGAAAACTAGCCCAGCGTTGTTTACGGTCTGTGCCAGCGACTAAATGCGGTCTGTTTTAAAACGCAGTGGCGAATTGGCAAGTGGTTTCTAACAAGTCAGCATGCGACTTCGCTTACACGAGTGAGGCCAACGTGCTCACTCGCTCCTGATAATTGCATTATCCTGTTCATGAGAGATAATGCCATCGATCACGAAGGTTCGTTGGCCTCAATTCCTGTGTTCTCAAGCCTTTTGGCCAGCACGAGCGGCTTCCTCGGTTTCATTACGAGGTTAACCGGAGTAGGAGGAGATTATTTGGGCCTCCCGTGATTCACACTCTCTGCATACAGCTAGGTGATGAATTTATCTCTACGAAACTTATCAGCAATCGTTCAAAGCTCACCAATAAATATTATAAAAATTCGAAAATAAAAATTGCGCATGCACATTGGAAATGAATGTACTCGCAGGCGCAAAAGCCTGCGATTTTATTGATGTTTACACAGTCTTCGTTGTCACGACAATAAAGCCGCTTCGTCGGGGAAGCTTGAATCGAAGAGGACACGATTAACTACTTTTAGTGTCACTACCTTTAGTCAGTAGTCGTGCCAAAATCTGTAAAGAGGGGCACAATAAAGTTAAATTTTTGTGGTGTCAGTTATTAACAGCTTCTTTTTATTAAAAATTACGATGTAGCAGAACATATGGAGGCACCTTTCGAATAAGTGGGCGCCATTCCCCGTGTGCACCCATATCCAAATTCCTATTTTTGACTTAATTACTGTCAATGGTTGAATTTGTTCATTGCACTTGCATTTCTTTAATGTTAATTATCAGGTCCACATTCCCAAACTGTGGAATAAGTAAAATAAACAATTGAGGTATATATCTCATTGTTTTTGAAAACTGGGTATATAATAAATGCTCGACTGTGATTATATTTAATAAGACTAGTGTTTTCAAAATTGCTATCCCCTTTCTATTAGCTTTTACGTATAATCCTTAAAGTTATGACCGACTTCTATGACATTTGAAATACCGTCAGTCGGGGTTACTTTGTGATTTGTAGGGGTTATTTTCAGAGATTTTCCTGCAACCTTCATTATTGAAGTAACATTCGTGGTTACATAGATTTGTCTCAGAATACTATACGTGTTTAAAGAGTGGCATATAAATTACCTATGTTGTCTTTGACATGTGTTAGAGACCATATTCTATAATAAATTAAAATAGGTTGGATGTAATTTAAGTTTGTACCAGTCATATAATAAATAACATACATAAATTTATTTTGAGAATTGTTTTTTTTTGTTTTTGATATTTAGCACACAATATAGAATATAAAAGCAAACCATAAACAGCCAGACTATGAAAATGCGATAATTTTGCAATAGTAAGTGTGACTGTAGAATAAATAACGTCAAAATAGTTGCACTATAGTATATCCAGTTAATTGTACTGCAATTTTGAAAACCAGTGCTGATTACATTAAAAAGAGAAGTCCTGCATGTTTTAGCACAGTTCTCAAGGCAGCGTATAACACATCCATGTAACCTATTTTGGAGGTTTTGTGGATAGGTATCACCTATTAGATTCCAAGCATTTGATGTATCTGTGAATCTAAAATGGAAGTATTTTAATTTATAAGTCAATTTTATTAGCATACTGGAATGGGATATTTAGTATGAAACGCAATATATATAAGTCTAACGTTTCCCGTAGCTCAAAACGTTTAGTGTCGGATGTACACAACATTGTAGGACTATAGCAGACACTGCAATTTCCTTCCAATATCTTGTATGCTTTTTTTAGAAATGTTTTATTTAATTTCCATTTTCCTTCTTCTAAAAAAGTTTGTTTACAGGAATACATTTTTTACGGACATAAAGTAAACGTTGTGTTAATCGCTATTATGCAATCGTTAAAAAATCATTAAAATAAATTCCGCTGCTGCCGTTTTTGTATACATTTAATTTAGAATGTTACTAAAGTCTGCTTTAATAAATCACGATAAGCGTTTGTTATATGCTTTAGTTTGCATGTGAAGTTGTAACATTCATGCAATTGTCTAAGATGTGTTTCAGAAACTGTTGGTTGGTTCACTGTCGGCGTCTTGAAGGTCATGAGGTCAAGTGATCGATAACCGGCACCATTATCCTTTCTATGGGAGACACGGTGGCTTTGCATGCCCGGCTCCGAAACTACGCAAACATTAATCTGCATTCTGATTAGAAGGTTGTTCGAAAAAGAGATGCAGTTAATATAACAATTAAAAATTACAACATTTATTACTAGGATACCCAGACATTTTAAACTGGATCCTACGGCACAGTTACACTATTATTTAACTTCCTGTTTTTTTTCTTTCCATTACCATCTATTCGTTAGTTCACTTGGCCAGCTAAGGATTTTGAGCATGGCCTTCCGCTTTGCGCAAGTTTGTAAAAAGCAAAGTCTTTTTCTAATATACGTGATTATTTGTCTGCATTAAAATGGTAGCAATAGTATACGCCATTGAGACTTAAATGATAAGCGTTTGATCAGAGACTGTTAAATACACATTACATTGAAGCTCTTCCACAAGAAAAGAGAGTCAACCAAAATTCTTTGCGAGCGTTTTCTGTATAAGCATACATGTCAGTCATTTTGACAACAAAATTGCTCAGGATTAAATTTGAACACACGTGGTTAAGTCTCGTACAACTTTGAAAACTAATAAATACAGACTAAGTCACACTAAATTATCAGCGACACCGCTTCAAATATGATACTGAACTTTTAAATGCCACGATAATGTAGAACACCACAAAAAATGTCACCTTTTTAAGTCAGCCAATTTGGGCTGAAACCTTTCCTCTTCTCCTTTACAGGAAGTTAATTTGCTGAATGAATAAAATGAATAACATGAGAGACTGAGAGCTCTTGCAATAAAAAATATGTCATATCACCAATGCTAGCAAAAGCATTCAGAGTTTCAGTACCTGCTGGTGTCGCACTACACTAGGTTACAATATTCCCTTCAAAACACAAACAAACTTCAGTACCAAATATATATCTGAAAAGATCGCAATATTGGTTTGATACCGTAGACCCATCGACCATGAGTCTCCTTCCAGAACTCTGCTACACACTCATACCAACCACTAAAAACGAAACGACTTGGAAATTCGAAATTAGTTGTAAATCGGAATTATATACAATAGAGTGGAGTGGAAATATTTGTGTGGCTCTGAACATAGAGGAATTGAGAGCCGATGAGGGTGAAGTGAGATGAGTATGGAGCCGCGCCGGAATGCAAGGACGGGGGAAACGGGAGATCCTCGAGAAAACCCGCCGACCAGCGATATCGTCCAGAATGATTCTATCGTGCGAAAATCCGGGAACCGCCCTGCTGGGAATCGAACCCGGTTCGCCTAGGTGGGAGGCGAGTTGTGTGACCACTGCACCACAATTCAAATGCCAGAAGAGCTTAAAACGCTTGACTCAACGGGCACGTAAACTGAGTTGAATGATTGAGTGAGTGAAGAGATTTGGGTGGCTCTTAACAGTGAGGTCTGGAGAGCCGAAAACTGAGTTGAAGGTCAATGGGTTACAAATTATCATAAAAAAAATAATAATAATATTACAATAACATATACTCCGAAATAGAGTCAATGACAAACTCATTTTTAAAATATGCGTGGGAAGAGCATTCACGAACACTTGTTCTTTCTCGATTCGAACTCATAGGAACGCTAGTTGCCCAGCCACACACAGGACAAAGTGCTAAAGCACACCTTGCTTGCTTTTTCGTGGACTCCCACAATTTCGCAGCAAGACTACTCAAGAAGTGGAAGAGGCACGCACGCGCCAAGGCAAGAAACGACGCATGCGCAATGCGTGGAATGGAAATCGCATAGAATTTACAGAAATAAAGTTTCCGGCCACTCATTGCTGGAGTGCTCGACATTAAGTGATGATCGATAGGACTCTGTCAAGCCTTTGTAACAATGTAATTCATATTGGTAGTCCGACATACGACGCACATACACAAGGTAACACATACAAACGTGTTTTTCGGAAAGATGGAATATTTTTTTTATGTGTATTTAAAATTATAATAAACCAAAACCGAATAAATGTGCATTTTTATATTATGTTGTTAATATTTACTTCGTAATAACCATTATCTACATTTTCCTACCTGTGAATAAAGAAGTAGCCTTGCCTATCGATGTATATCGATCTCCTCTCTTCTCGTGCCCAGGACATTTACGGTTGTCTTCCTTCCCACAGCCATTTTCTGGGATGTTTCCGTTCGTTACGCTTCAGGCTGTGAAAACTTACACCTCACGTTACTTGATGTCATCAGATTTTAATAAGCGCTCGTAAACTAAACAGAATTTCTAAATCTCTGTGTATTGAATCCCTTTAGGATTTATCTCGTAAATATAATCTTGTTTCCTTTGGAGTTAAAACAACAAAAATAAAAACACGTAGAATTTTCTTCATAATATATGTGTGCAAATTAAGGAATTAAATAATTGTATTCACTAAAAATTATATACTTTCTCATCTATGCTTTTCAAATGCGCTGCTCCCATTTCTCTAAACAATTCCTTTTACAAATGACATTACGAATACGTGTGAGGGAACAAGATTTCTGCGGTGGTGTCGAATGTGACACAAATACTACAATTTATGTTTCGTTAGACATTTCTTGTCTGCACAAGGCAGTAAGAGAAAAAAAAAATGCTTGAGAAAGGAAATTTATTTTTGTCACCGTGTCTTTATGAGCAGCGAACAAACCTGACGACCGAAAAAATTAAACTCTACAATGTCGAGAAAGATAATTTACTTTCCTAACACTCCCCGGTTTTCAATTTAAAGAAAATATAGCTATATTTATAAACTTACTAGCGNATGCTTGAGAAAGGAAATTTATTTTTGTCACCGTGTCTTTATGAGCAGCGAACAAACCTGACGACCGAAAAAATTAAACTCTACAATGTCGACAAAGATAATTTACTTTCCTAACACTCCCCGGTTTTCAATTTAAAGAAAATATAGCTATATTTATAAACTTACTAGCGGTACCCACGTCTCCACTCGCGTGGACTGCAGAATTATTGATTAGCCTTGTTTTTAAAATAAAGTTGAATTTTACTTAGTGTTAATTATGAGATAAGTAATCATTAGAAAAATATTTTAAATTTAAACATACTTATATGTTTTAAAAGTGTCAAACACTTATATTTAAAATGGCGACTATATAAACATTTTAGCTTAGTATGCTATATTTACTATTTACGAAACTATGTAATCAATCACAACTTAACTTTGTATACTGGAAGTATTTATTGAAATATCAAATAAGCTAATACACAAACTCTTTATTACACCATACGGTCAACCGACTCGCGAAAAATTACTTTTTCACGAAACTTTTGATATCTCTTAAAGTAAAGGCGGGAATTGTATGCTCTATAGAAAATTTACTGTCTTCGTGAAACAGTTCTAATGAATTTTTTGTTTGATAAATATTAAGTTTTTAATGGGGAAACAACAGTTTGAATTTTACGTGTTTATTTATTCAGAAATTAAATGGTAAAAACGCTTCTAGGTATTTCTCTGTGATACAGCGGAGTTTTGTTTAGAAATTTTTATTCTACACAATTCTTTACTACATGATATTGTTCTATCTTTTACGGTTTAGACAGTGTATTGCAAGGGAGCGTGCTGGCGGCAAACGTTTTTCCAACTTGATTCACTATTATCGTCACTGCTTATTCCTAATGTTACTTTAAGTAACAAAATATATACTAAAACCTGGCCAGAGAACATAGCCATGAATTAAAAAAAAACATGTAAATCGGAAACGTGGTTCTCGAGTGATAAGCGCACTAACAGACAGACGTCGAGACCCTGAGTTTTACAATATGTATAGAAGAGCCTCAGATATTTGAAAAATATAAGAAATATAAACTTAATTGCTTCTGATACGTGAGAAATATATGTATACACTGTCAGATTACTTAAAAAATATATTTTTCTTACAGTAGGCAAGCCAGTCGTAGTTTTTTTTACAGAAACTTCTATATTTACAACTTTGTATTGGCTCATGTGCTCATCTGTGATCTTGTTTCTTCACAGAATTACATATTGTATTAACTGGGGTTTAAATTTAACTTTAGACTAGCATTACAAAGTTTCATAAATTACCTGACTTCTATTTGTTTCACTTATCGATTTTTTTTAATTCGTGGGAAATTTTAATAACACTATTTTACCACCCGATGTTTGAAACATAAACTGTGTGTGCATAGAAAATAGTTTTTATGTAATTCTAGTACCTGTCTAAAGTTTGGTTTACGGTTTCATTCAAGATTATAGGTTGTTAAATGTTCCACTCGCTCGTAATTTAGCTTAATATTCTTGGCTAATTTTTTTAATTTTAAGTTATTGTCTGCATTATTATGTTTATTTTTATCAGTTGCTTATAATTTCATAAACAAAAATATTTACCTGCCGCTTTTTGAATACTCCTGATACAAAGAGTCCATGTACAAAATTTAAAAAAATCTAATAGACGCAATACACAGTTAAGTATCTTACTTTAAATGAGTAGATAATTTTTTTTTAAATTCCACCATAACTGTTAGCAAATTTTATTATTGCTACTATATATGGACTAAATAGTAGATATTTATACACTTATATAACATGCAATGCTGGCTATTAAATTTGCAACACCCCAGAAGGACACACCTGAAGGATGCCACGTGGAGGTATCTTTGAACACAACTTTCTAAATATTACAAAGCATTTTAAAGAGTTATAAGGAAAACTTGTAGACTTACAGGGTGAAACGAAAGTACACACCAGACCTTCTGGGACATGTTCGTCACATCTAAATTATGAAAACCTATTATGGAGGATAACGGCTTTTAAAATACTTTATTTTCTTTATAGAGGTCACCTTCCTGGAAGGGTTTCACAGTGTACGGTACGCCAAATTAGTTGTTTTTGAGTGAAATGCCGCCATAGTTATTTTTTTATATGTGGCCTTTTTATACGACCCACATGATTTATTTACGAAAATACACTAACACCTTACCCGGGACTCGAATAGATAGCCTCAACCACTACAGGGCAGAGCGTGAACCATACACGCCAACGGAGCTAACCAGATGCGTAGCATTTGACGTAAAACTAATACAAATAATTCCAAAACATTTTATTTTGTCTCCTATTTACCTTTTCACAACTGAGACTTTTAAATCATGTACAGCATGATAAATCGCAGTAGAGTTAAGCCGTGTTTTCCGTCCGCGACTAACAATGATTTGGGAATTGTATGTTGGCTATTACAGAAATCACGCCGGTAGAAAAACTTTACAAAATTATTTACGCACTCTGTATATTTTCCGATGTTTTAGGTCACACATAAATAGCCAGAAATTGTGCTTATTATTTATGTAATTGGCCTTACCTGTACTAAGGTACTGGATTATATTTTATTAGAGACTCAAATGCAAATAAAAATATATAACATAAAACACGCACAACGCCTTTATAAAAATTTAGGAAAAACGACTAAAGTGATAAAACTATAGTCTAAGGAATCTTATTTGCACAATCTGGCACTATTTTAGACAAACGACTGAGAATATCGTGTTTATTCATGTTTAGCGAACGGCTTTTAAAATTGTATTATAACTCAAGCTGAAATGGGGCCACGGTTGCGTAGAGACTACAGCGCTTGCCTTATACCAAAGCGAACTGGGTTTGATTCCCAGCGGGTTCGCTCCTGGACTTTGGGACGTATGAATCGAGCCGGGCGATGCACCTTGTCGGCAGATTTTCTCGGGGATCTACCGCTTCTCCCGCCTTTGCATTCTATCTAAGCTCCACCCTCATCAGCTTTCAAGAGCCTGATTTTGAGAGCCACACGTCTCCACTCCACTTGAGCTGAAATAAATTTATATTAAATAAAACGGATATTTCAAACAGAGTCGTCCTTAGGGATGTGCCACAGGTGCAGCTGCACAGGGCCTCATGCCAGGAAAAAAAATTAATTTAATAAAAACATTTAAATATTTTGCATTCGTTTGGTTGTGAGTTATACACTGAAGAGCCAACACAACTAGTATAGGTGTGCGTATGCAAATAACAGAGGTATAGAACTAATCAGAGTAACGCGATGCGGTCGGCAGCTAGATCGGTCACTGCTGCTACAATGGCAGGTTATCAAGATTTCAGTGAGTTTGAACGTGGTGTTATAGTCGGCGCACGAGAGATGGGACACAGCATCTCCGAGGTAGCGATAACATTTGGATGTTCGCGTACGACCAGTTCACGAGTGTACCGTGAATATCGGGAATCCGGTAAAACATCACATCTTCGACATCGCTGCGGCCGGAAAAAAATCGTGAAAGAACGGGACAAACGATGACTGACGAGATTCATTAAACGTGACAGACGTGCAACCCTTTCTCAAATTGGCGCAGATTGGATTTGTGGACTGCCCTGCAGGATTAATGGTGTGAATTGCCTCCTGCATACCTTCAAATATTAGTCGAGTCCATGCCTCGTCGTCTTGCGGCACTTTTGCTGGTCCGAAGGGGGAAGGGGGGGATACACGATATTAGGCAGGTGTACCAGTTTTTTTTGGATCTTCAGTGTATATTGAATGGTAAAATCTACATATTTAAACATATTTAGTTATAAAATGTTATAAGCGAGGTGCG
The DNA here is from genome assembly GCA_002778355.1 of Clitarchus hookeri. Taxonomy (NCBI): domain Eukaryota; kingdom Metazoa; phylum Arthropoda; class Insecta; order Phasmatodea; family Phasmatidae; genus Clitarchus; species Clitarchus hookeri. The sequence goes on from NQII01000746.1 coordinate 360,282, forward strand.
GGCGCTTGTGAGCAGAGCATATTGCTGTTAATGTGATTGCGTCGCAGGAATAGGTATTAACTGGTTTGGAAGAGATGGCCATCACTAAAGTTCTTGTGCCTGGCGTAGTTTTTGCAAGAGATGGCGCTGGTTTCAAATAAATTAAAAATTAAAAATAATATTATAAGTGTAAGAATACAAAATAAAATTTCTAGCTAGCCTTATACGTGAATCGGCAGCGTTCACGACATAAAGAAAGCTTAAACAGCGTGAGCTACAATCGAACGGCATACGAAGTTATGATAGCTATATATGTCACCGTAAATTGTTGTCAGACTATGCATTTAAAATTTTCGAGAGAAAAAAATGTAATCGCTGAATTTTTTTAATTTCTACTTTCATCGAGGACTTATTTGGGTAATAAGTTGGGTGGAAGTCTCGAGAGTCCGCGTGGAAGGATGCAAATCTCACGCGCCATGCGGACGCGGCTTCGTCCAGATCTGACGCAAAGCATTACGCTCAAATCTGTGGGCTCCCTGTAGGTCCGGGGTCGGCCGAGGTAAGGTTTACTCTGCTGAGGTTAGGAAGCGCAATGTTAATAGTTTGGCAACTGGAATTTTTTCGCCATCAGGTTGCACTGGTAATGCATGTGTACCGGATATTTCGGTTTTGCATGTCAACAAACGGGATAGTTGCGATTTTCATAAAAAAATAGGTAGGTTTTTTATTTAAATCCTCCTATTTGTAATTTGTTGAAATCTACTCCGTACCTCGAAATAGAGTGATCATTTAACAAAATACTTCCTCGTGTTGTTTGATAGCGTATTAGGTAGTGAAATGTGACGTCGCACTTCAATTTGTAACTTTTTTCCCCACTTAAACGAGGTTGTTTATGAACACTCATTGGCAAACACATTCGTATTTTAACTAATTAACTCTTGTAAACACAATTAAAGGGTGTGAATAATATTTAAAAACTAAAGTTTATTTTTAATAATTAGACTGGTTGAAGTATATATCACAGAAATGAGGAGAAACAAACTTTCGCAGACAAATATATAGGATTTCTCAATTTACTGCCAGCATCAAGTGACATATTTGGAACACCGGCGCACCTTACGGCGTAAAATTTCCCTACGTCAAGCTCTCCCATAAGGAATCTCGTTTTGTTCGCGACGCGAGTGAACCTTAGCCGGGGTCATCCATGATTGTTTTTTTTTTTTTTTTTTTTTCNTTTTGTTTTCCAGCGGGCACTTTTCATTTGTCGCATCGCAGGTGGCGCAGGCTGCCTGGCCTCCCATGACTCTGGTTCCGGAGTCCGCGAGAAGACAAACAAGCTGGCTCGGGTCGGTCGCCCGGGGGAGACATTCGTCCCGATGCCTGTTTACGTTGCTCCCGCAGCGCGCGCGTGTCTCATTACCTTCGACAACAACAGTACCACGTGGTCCCTAGAGCCCAACCCCTCCTCTTCCTTACACGTCCTTCCTATAAAGCACGTTCCGACGGCTAATACAAACCCTCCCTCCACCCAGCTCGCCTTTCACGGTTACTTCCAACTTTACTGAAGCCCTGCACGATATTCCTCCGACTCATGCAAACAAAGCTAAGATAAAATTACACTAGGAGGCGAACGCACCGCAATATATTGCATAACAACTATTTCTTATTAGCAATTACCGAAATACCTATTTTCTCACTGTAATTATTCGTACTAGCAATAAATGAAATATTATAATTAATAAATAAAACATAAGTAAAAGTTTAGTTTAACCACCAATAAGATATTTTCGTGATAACACAAGTATAAAACGCTTGTGGTACATGACATATTTAGGGATCAACCAAGCACGTCATACTTGGGGTGATTTTCAAAGGTTTGTTTCTAAACGTGCAAAGTAACTGCGAATAGACTATAGCTGCATACCAGGCAGCATTCCTGGGAGTTGTGCTTTGGCCGGTTCGCACTGGAGCTTAACGTGGAGTTCGCTGCGTTCNGCATACCAGGCAGCATTCCTGGGAGTTGTGCTTTGGCCGGTTCGCACTGGAGCTTAACGTGGAGTTCGCTGCGTTCACTCTACGTTGTCCTTGTGTTCAGGCATAGATCGCGCAGTGAAGTGTAGTCAGAAGCAGAACTGTAGAACTACGTGACCTAAAACTCGTGTTTACCCACAACCCTGTACAAAAACCCGTACTGCAAAAAGTGAGTTATCACCTTTTAAACTGTCCGAGATTTTAATAGCAAAGGTACTTTAAATTTTATGTAAATATGTAACATCACAAATGGCAAACATTGGCAAGGCTTGAGGCAATATTTAAAGTGGCACACATGACCAAATTAAATTTACCTCTTCCAGAACTGATATACCCTATTTACTGTTAATTGTGTATTTTTTAAATAAAATTTTTANTACCTCTTCCAGAACTGATATACCCTATTTACTGTTAATTGTGTATTTTTTAAATAAAATTTTAAAAAAAATTGTCATTAAATTTTAAAGAAAACTTTGCGTGCGATTCTTAGAGTAAAATCAAATTTGCGCAAATCACGAAAAATAATGCCTTGGATTAACGTAATGCAATATATTTCTCTTGCTTATAAGCATTCAAAAATACCTGTTATCCTACTCGTTAAACATCGACTAAAGATGATGTAGTCCGATTATTCTTCTCCTCCGCATGTAACGGGAGATCCCCGAGAAAATTCGCCGACCAGTGGCACGATTCCAACGTGCAAAATACGGGAGTGACCCCACCGGTAGTTGAATCCGGTTCGCCTTGTTGGGGAGCGAGTGGTCTAGCCGCTACAGGAAACCGGTTCCACGCGTCCCATTGCTTCGTGTAACATGTCGCAGCAGCACGAAAGACACGCTATTTTGTGACGTGAGTTACAACTGAAACAGTAGTGGCAGAAAACTATACAGGATATCCCAGAACGTGCGTATAAGAACCACACCACTTAAATCACGAGCAAAATCGGAGACGAAAACGTTAGTGCAAAATGTCGTACGGTGACATTTTCCATGCAGAATGTGGCAACACAGTACTGAGAGTTAGTATCCTCTTGCGCGCCACTGATATCAAACTATCACTGTTCTGGCCATGATATTATGGGCGTGGGTCCAAATCCCAGCAAGTCTAAACAGTTTCCAGACACTCGAGATCAACCGCCGGTTACGGCGCAACGCACGACATTGACCGTGATAAATTGACGTCGAATACTTGTTGATTTCACGTTCTGGTATTCTTACGTATGTTACGTAAACTACACGTTGCTAAAACGTTTGGACTGGCCGAGATTTGAACCCGCTACCATAATACGATGGCCAGAACATAAGTAGTACGATATCAGTGGTGCGCAAGAGGGGACTAACTCAGTGCTGTGTTCCTACATTGTGCACGAAAAATGTCATCGTACGACATTTTGCCACTAACATTTTCGTCTCCAATTTCTCTCAGGATTCACGTGGTGTGGTTATTATGCGCGCGTTCTGGGACATCCTATACAGTCCATTCGCGGTTACATCCAACTGTTCTGAAGCCTTACTTAAGTTCTACTTTTAAAATATTCCTCCACCTCATGCAAAAAAAGATTAACTAAGTCAAGAAAATTACACCAAAGGGGCAACGCACCTCATTCGTGCGTACTCACTTTAAAATATATTGTTATGTTTGTTTATTCTCTATTGTTTTTTCAAGCTGATTCGTATCGCGTTGTTCAGAGTAGTTCATGTTTAATTTTTTTTTCGGCGTAGATAGTCTAAAAATGGTTGCAGTGGAAACGATGAAATGTAGGTCAAGTTGCCTGAACGATGGTGCGTGGATTTGCCTCCACAAACGCCTTTAAGCGTCGTTATCTGCACTTGACATGCGTCCTCTAGCCTGCTCATCTCGGTCACCAGCACGAAAATCTTTCATACCGGCGATGCGCTCTCTACTCTGCGATGTTGTCATCGCCACAAGTGCCCACCACACTGCTAAAGTCCGTTCGCATTTCTTCACACTCTTTGAATCAAACCTCTGTAATATCCCTTGCACGGAGTGTCTGGTTGTATCCTAAATATGCCATTAATCAGCAGCGTTTTATACATATGTTAATATGAACGTATGTTATTTCTGATTAAACTTAAAATTTACTTATATTTTATCTATTAATTATGAGATTTCAACTATATGTAGTACGAATAAAGCCAGTGAAAAAAATAGACGTGCTGCTAATGTCTTGTGAGAAACAGTTATTTCCAAACTTATTTCATACAAAAGTAAAAAAAATGTTGCGGAACGCACTTACTGCTACAGGTCCAATCTGGCCACTGGTTATACAAATTAGAAGTAAATCACAAGTTTATTCTAAGTAATTTTGTGCAGAAACGTAGTTTAGTGTATCAAGTAAATCATAGGTTACAAAGCCGTTCGCAGGTAACGAAACGCACTCTCTTAAAAAAGCGAGTCATCGCTTATCCACTTGGCTTTGATGTTACATAGTAAGCAAAGACATGGACATTTCGCGAATTCACCCTAGGAAAAGCTAGATTCCAAACACTTGTACGGTTGGCTCCTTTTTCAATTGGCTCGCTGTTTGCTAGCCACGCTCCGAACGTGTTTGAGCCAGTAACCACCCTGCAATAAAAAGAGGACCGAATTTCTTGCTACCTGGCCTGGGATAGAATTAAAGCACTGGCCAATGAACAGCTGTATGAGGTTCGAGCACGCAAAGGATTGTGGAGTTAAGCTCATTTCCAAATGAATCCGCGAAAATTCTGGGTCTCTATAGGTGCTTTCGGAACATTGCGTTGACCGACGTTAACGTTTATTCTATCAGGTTAGGAACAAAACGAGATTTCTAGTGGGAGAGTTTGGCGTAGGAAAAATTTCCTTCACTAGCTGCAAATTGTTTCAGAAGGTATCTTTTAATTAGAATTTTAAGTTACGTCAATAATAAAAGAGAAAGATTTTACGTAGTTANAATTGGCTCGCTGTTTGCTAGCCACGCTCCGAACGTGTTTGAGCCAGTAACCACCCTGCAATAAAAAGAGGACCGGATTTCTTGCTACCTGGCCTGGGATAGAATTAAAGCACTGGCCAATGAACAGCTGTCTGAGGTTCGAGCACGCAAAGGATTGTGGAGTTAAGCTCATTTCCAAATGAATCGCGCTTTTAAGACCCAGAGATAAGGTGCTTTCGGAACATTGCGTTGACCGACGTTAACGTTTATTCTATCAGGTTCGGAACAAAACGAGATTTCTAGTGGGAGAGTTTGGCGTAGGAAAAATTTCCTTCACTAGCTGCGAATTGTTTCAGAAGGTATCTTTTAATTAGAATTTTAAGTTACGTCAATAATAAAAGAGAAAGATTTTACGTAGTTANAATTGTTTCAGAAGGTATCTTTTAATTAGAATTTTAAGTTACGTCAATAATAAAAGAGAAAGATTTTACGTAGTTACGCAGTTATTTTATATTTGATTTGTGGTTATTACAATGATCCTGTTTTTCAACGTAGAAAATAGAGAAATTCTGTACATTGACAAGTAGCTCTTACCCCACATAGCACAGGATATCCACCGGATATTCCAATTATATCCACAATATCTTAAAGTTATCTAAGTCCTACAGTGAATCTCTAATGTACATCCTTTGGATATCCAGTCTTAGATAACAGTTTGTACCACGTACTGGATACACATTAGATATTACAAAACCACCAATGGCCATTACTTAAGGTAAGTGACTACATCTAAAGACATATATAGGAAATTCAAAATATCTTTATAAAATTTTGGATACTGGGGGGACATTCGGATATCTTTTGATTGTCTTTTGAATGTAATGTTGCTAATCTTGGATGTCCTTGGGTATCCTGATTGCTTGAGAGTGACATTCGTCAGATATCCTTTGAATGTCTCCGTGCTATATGGGTACCTACTGGCGAAAATATTTGGTTGCCAACTTTGAACATTGATCTTCCCAACCTGCAGTAGAAGTAACCTTACCGACGTCAATCGGTCGGCCAGGCTGTTGCGAACTCAACGACGAGAACAGAAGAATGCTCCTCAAAATTGTGGACTCTTCACTGAATAAAAAAATTCTGTGGAATCCACGAAGAGCTTTGTAGGTACTCAGCCTGCCAAAATTATTGTGGATAGCAATTAAATGTTTTATTATCAATAAAAAATTATTTTTGGTGGCTGGCTACAAAAAAATTTTGTGTTCTCCAAAAAAATGTTTGGCAGGGCGAATACTAACAAAACACTTCGCGGCTTCCACAAAATATATATTTTTTAGTGTTGTTTTACCCCCTACAATGGTGTCGTTATATAACAGGTGTTACTGTCTATTCGCGGTTTCTTCACACTTTTTTAATGAAATATTTTAATAATCACCAAATGAATGATGGGTTTGGTGGTTTCCTATATATGTCGTGTATCACAAGTGCTTTATACTTATGGTAAATTTATGGTTAAATTGAACATTTACTTATATTTTTTCTATAAATTATAACACTTCATTTATAATAAATGTGAATAAAACTGGAAGAAAATAGGTTAGTTGATAAAGCCTAGTAAGTTATCATTAATTGTTCTTACAGAATATTCGATCACACTGGACATAACTGTTGGAATCGTCGAAATGCTGTATTTTCCTGTGAGGTTCAGCCGTAACGTNTGAGAGGAACAAGGAAAACCAGGGTAAGAAGAGAATCCTCATAAATATAAAATGTGATGGAAATGTATCGCTAGAATCCAGTACTCCTCACCACAACCGGAGGAGCATAAATATAAGAAAGATGCAACTGTTGAAAAAATCTCCACTGGCAGTAATAGTGTCAGATTCACAGTTGCATTACGGCATTTATCCTTCTGCGATCTGACAAAAGAACACGAGCATTGCTGTAATTCTGCCAGCAGAACAAATGGCTCCGTTTTCGTGGTGCGAGTAAAATTTTTTGCTAAAAGGGGGAGGGGCTATTTTAGTGAACTCTATTCTTTTAGGATATTTTTTTCCAGGAAAGTGGCTGACATCAGAAAAACACGAAACTATGTTCCAAAAAACTACAAGACCAATAATTCACAAGTTACATGTACAGACAAATATGGTGTAATATGTAATATCGTGTTCCACAAAGCAGGCGAGTACTCTTGTAGACTTTACTGATAATTTGCAAGTGAGTTCAGCCATGTTACTAATGAGTTGACGTTAAGCCAAGATAACATCACGAGTGGTTAAACTGGTAAATAATTTAGGACTGACGTTATTAAATGAAAATGTGTTAAAATGTTACCCAAACAGAGGAAACAGCAGGCAGGGCGTTATTATTTAAGAATCAGAGAATTTTTTTGTTAGTGAAAAAAAGAAGATTAGAACCATATAATTTCCAAAAATAGAATTATAACCCAAAAGTAACTGAAAGACTAATTAAAATTCCTTCGAAGTGATTCATACGTTTTTTGAAAAGTACATGTTCCGTGTAAAGTTATGCAGCACTTAAACACGTTTCCTGCAAATTCTGGTTGGAGTCGTAAATAATTAAAATAAGGGAAATATCATTACTACCACTTGACCATATACAGGTTGTTCGAAAAGTTTCTCCCTGATTAGATATTTTATTTATATCCGTTATGTGTAAGATAGAGATGTGAAACTGGTGCCAAAATGTTGGCAAACTAACTAAGAGTAAAGTAAACACGTTCACTTTGATACGTTGGCAAACAAAGCGCTTGACATCGTTAACATTTTTATTGCATTTAAAAACCGGTCTAAGTCTTTTAGTCGAAATTACTGATTGCGCTCCTTTAATGCAGAGCTATTTCATACCACAAATATATCTGATACAACAAGAACCATAATCGTGAAGATTCACAGTTTGTTACAAATACTCATGAAAATACACGTGGTATGAAGTAGTACTTGTGAAGTCCACACGGACAAAGAATACTGTGCTTCCTCCATCAAAATGAAAACAGATGTAACCAAGCACAGGTTTCTACAATATGTAAAGGGAAAAACTACACGATCGTTTATTTTAAGTTGTGTTTANCAGATGTAACCAAGCACAGGTTTCTACAATATGTAAAGGGAAAAACTACACGATCGTTTATTTTAAGTTGTGTTTGCGCGGTGCTCAGGCAGTAAATACTCTGTTTAAACACGGAATTTGTTTCTTAATGTCGAAGCTGTAAGACAGTAGAACATGCACGGACTACNAGTAAATACTCTGTTTAAACACGGAATTTGTTTCTTAATGTCGAAGCTGTAAGACAGTAGAACATGCACGGACTACGGGTATCGGCGGCAAGGACTAGTTCTCCCTGTTAGAGCTGACAGTACCTGGTTGACCCTGCCTCGGAGATGGTAAAAAGTTGAGTTGAAATAATTGGGCGGCTCTTAACAACGACGTCTTGAGAGCCGACGAGAGTGTATGGAGCCGCGACGGAATGAAAGGGCGGGGAAAACGGGAAACCCCCGAGAATAACAATACCCCGCCGATCAGCGGCATCACCCGGCGCGATCCTCACCTGCGAAAATCCGGGAGTGGCCCAGCCGGGGGTTGAACCCGGTTCGCCTTGGCGGGAGGCGAGCAGTCTGTCCGCTCAGCCACCGCGGCCTTATGGTAATAAGGTGCGGATGTTCGGCGTGAAGGTGTGCGGGGTTGGATTGGGTTGAGCATTTGGTTAAGAGGAGGGAGGGGGCTAGCAGGCGGACGCCACTCGAGCAAGAGTGTCGGCGCGTGAGTGTATCGACCCCGTGGGGACAATATCGGCAGCAGGGCGACGCCTGGAGCGGGGGTGTTCCTTCGAGGGTCGTGGAGGCGAGGCTGCCGAGGGCTGGAGAGTCCTCGCGAGTGTCAACACCCCGTGCCTCTCCACAACACCCCCGCAACCGCCTGTGCCCGATAACTGAGCACTTCTCCTCCTGCCAACCTTACACCACACAAAAAAAAACATTACCACTACTTGTTTCTACTCACGTAGAAATTAACTTCCAAGACCATTTGTACATAGTATATTTTCATGTTTAAATTTAATAAATCAATGCTTATTAAATGTATTAATACTTTTCAATATTTCTAATAATTTTTAACATAAAATCCTATATTTTGTTCACTACATATTTGAAAGTGTATAAATAAAAACGTTATTTGCAAATATATATATATNCATAAAATCCTATATTTTGTTCACTACATATTTGAAAGTGTATAAATAAAAACGTTATTTGCAAATATATATATATTTGTAAGTGTATAAATTAAAAGGTTTTTTGTAATATATATATAAATAAATAAATATATATTTGANATATATATATATTTGTAAGTGTATAAATTAAAAGGTTTTTTGTAATATATATATAAATAAATAAATATATATTTGAAAGTGTATGATTAAAAATGTTTTTGTAATATATATATTACAAATAACGTTTTAATTTATACACTTTCAAATACGTAGCGGACAAAATATAGGATGGTATGTTAAAAATGATTAGGAATATTGAATATTGTTTTTTTGTTTAACAGATACGTAAATGTTTTGTGACGGAATTATATGTATATATATAATTCCGTCACAAAAAATTTACGTATCTGTTAAACAAAAAAAAAATCATAAAAATAGGCCAACCTGTAAAGCAATGTGTTTACTTTCATTGGATTTTATGTTTCGGTATGATGCATTAAACACATGCTCTGTAATGTTTCAAGAATGCACCTGGAACTGAGCTTCTGAACTGCCTACACGCCGTTTAAGCTCTAGGAGACATATGTACACATATATTAAGCTCTAGGAGACATATGCACACATATATTAAGCTCTAGGAGAAATATGTACACATATATTAAGCTCTAGGAGACATATGTACACATATATTAAGATCTAGGAGACATATGTACACATATATTAACTGACCATGGCATTTGGATATAACGTGATTCGGAGCTGTGATCACTTTCACTGTGCACAAGTGACCTTTAAATACACCTATAAAATATACGTCCCAATAATTCACTCTTTAATTTATATAATCCCCCATCTATAAAATTTACATTCCTTTTAAGCCTTATGTCTTTATTAATGCGTCAGACAAGTGAAAACGAGAAACAATTATAAATCTAAATGTTTTACTAATGTGACAATTCGTACTCTATTGTGTACAAAGAAAAAATACTTACACTCGCAGTACAACGTCAAGAATTATAACTATTTTACTTAATTCCTTGGTTCCTCAACTGGGAGTTACACATAGGCCTAAGTGTTTACTTTAGAATGTAGTAAACGGAGATTTATTTCAAAACCTACTTTACCGTGGACAACTCCGGCTTAATATAAATAAAATAATCACTGTTTGTGATTCCGATATTAAAGTATACATACAACTTTGTTCACGCAAGTAGTTACATTAAATGTAGCTTATTATTTATAACAGTTTTAAGAGGATGTTTGAATAATTCTCCATTATGATAACGTTTATATAGAGAACAATTTTTTTCTCGCTTTTTTGGTTTTACCCCTCTATATATAAATTATAGGACATATGTACTTGTAGGTTTTTTGTTAAATAACACAGGCACATGGGAGTACAGACTGGAATATTGGTAATGAATTTAGATCCTAATAATTTCCGGATTTCATTTGACTGACGCATAAAGAAAATTATTTGGCTGATATAACTGTAAATTTTATATATGGTGGAAGGATACAAATGTATAGAAAAATAGATCTCAAGATGCCATTCCAATGTTTCCTACGCATTCCGCAACTCGCAATAACAGCATTTACTTGAAGGTTATTTTCGTTATACATCTAGCAGTAAAATATATTCAATTTTATAACTAATCTTCGCATTATGTTAAAGATGCAGTCGCTCTTGTTTGAAATACGTTCTAAGAAAATCAGACACAAGGAATGATCTCCTTTTAACCTTCATAATTTGCCCTTATTCCTCAAGTTTGTGATAAAACCATGAATTGTGAATGATTTCGGAGAATGCATTTCAGAATCAAGCACATGCACTTGTAATAAAATATAATTTCTAATAATCTATTACCTTCTTTGCTCAAACCGTAACAAAATTAGCCTTAAATAAATAGGTTTATAGTTAGAGCCTTTCGTGGATTGAGTTGGCAGCAAGCTAGGCTGGACAGTTCTCTATACACTCGAGACATTATCGTTGGCTTATTGGCTGCTGTGATCAAGTGAGGCCTCTGTACAGGACCGTTAAACACTCACCCACGCTACTGCTTCCTGCTTATTACTGGCTCACAGTTAAACTGGGCGTGTCTAAATAACTGTCCTCCAACCTCAACGAAAGGAGAAAAGAACAAGTGTTTTGGAGGCTTCCTCACCTCCGAATGAATTCGCGAAATACTCGTGGCTGTAGTTATAGTGGGTTGCGTAGTGCCCCTGAAACGCTGGAACTGCCTCTTAAGCAGGGCTTTCAAAAGTGCTTAGTGAACCACGACGAGCCTATATAATTAATGGTTTAACTTATATACCAGCATTGTATGTCACCGAGCACTTTAAGAAGAGGAGAAGACTAGCGTTGGGTTACTTGGCTGGTCGCACGATGACGCCACTTGAGAAACGAAGCACTTTCAAAGTTACTACACTCGATTCAACAGAATAGCTCCAAACACGCCGATAAATTCTCTTGCGGGGGTAGTGTCCCTTCCATTTTGTATCATTTTTGTTTGACCGTACTTTACTTTTCAGATAAAAATTCTAAAAATACGGGCTTTTAGGAGATAAGATATATCTTAGAGGATAATTTCAAGTCCAAAATATTTTGACCATGTTGGTTTTTTCTTTTGCATCTGCGTCCGTAAATTAACTCAGTGTTTACTCGTTTTCACTCTCACATGGAAAAATTCAGACTAAAATAAATTAATTATAATTTCAGGAATTCTGTAAACTAGTTCTGAACGCAATCCTTAAGTTAGAATGTTAATATTAAATATTAACAGTAATTTATAAAGCCGTATAAATAAAGAAGTGAGTGAAGAGATTTGCGCGACACTTAACAGGGAGGTCTTGAGAGCCGAATAAATAAAGTGAAGATGGCAATGATACCACCACCCCAAAGCTCCGTTCGATGTATGGTCTTCTTTGCATTCTTCAATGTTTGAACCCGCGGTCATAACTGAACGTGCCGTATAACTCGTGAAAAGTATTCCCGCCATTTTGAAACTAAGCTTTTTCCTTCATAATATACTACCGGGTTCAATATTTAAAAATCAAACTTTGTAAGGCGCACGGAAATTCTTGACAGTTATTTCGAAATTAAACTTATTCTCAAGCGATTCGTTTTACATCTGTAACTGTAATAAAATGTTCTCTGATTATTTAATAATTTATGCCCCACAGGGGAAAAGATTGATACATCTGAAATCGTACATATTTTAAAGTGTCCTCCGTGTTATGTAAAGCTTTTATATATAATGTCCGGTCATAAAGTGTGATTACGGAGAGTTGTAATAAAAAAAAATCCAAGTTGGACGGGATATATCTCCCTTACATCTTTCGCCACCGAGTCCTTCTTCTTTAAGCGAATCGATTTGAAGAACCTGCAAACTTTCTCGACTGCCTGCCAGATGTATCGGGATCTCTCGTAACAGCTTAAGGATCCGATAACGCCGCAGAAGCGGGCCGCATTTCCACGTGGTTAGCCCGTCAGCTCCCGCAGCGAAGGCATCTGACGGCCGTATCCACGCCGAGGATCTCTTAAAAAAAGCCCCAGTCCCCGCCTCAAACGATCATCTACTTCCAATCATCTTTGCTTTTGCTAACTCTTCCTACGGGACTACGTGCCGAGCCTTGGAGATTCGCAAAAAAATGTACATCTTTAAACCATGCCTTCGGGGTGGAATGGAGAGATTTTGGTGGGTCTTAACATCGAGGTCTTGACAGCCGATGAGGATAAAGCGAGGTGAGTATGAAGCATCGCCGGATTGGAGGAGCGGGGGAAACGGGAGATCCCCGAGAAAACCCGCCGACCAGTGGCATCGATTTCCACATGTGAAATTTGGGAATCGAGCCCAGTTCGCCTACGCGGGAAGCGAGTGGTCTAACCACTGCACCACCGCCAGCAATAGATGGGAGTATGTGCGCCGCATATGCTTATCAGGGCATCACGGACTCACGTCCAAGTAACCCGGTGCAAGGTCACAAAATGTTTTGATGGCGTGGAGTTTTGGCGTGTCTAAAATACGAAACTAGGGAAATTCAAGATAATTCCGTAGGAAAAGAGTGAGCTTGATTGCAAACCCAACCAACTCTTTCTAATATGTTGCAAATCTATTTGAGTTTAAAAAAACCATCTGCTGTAACATCACCATTTTTATAAAAGAAAATTGTTCTTTCTATCTCGAAATTGTAATGAATTTCAACTGTGCTGACTGGTTGATTATTGCTTGTTTCACAATGAATTTTATGTCAATGGTACTTCAGGTTTTAAAATTTGTAGCCTGTATTCTTCTTGAAGTATGGAGAACGATTTTAAAACATATATAATATATCACTTTTTGAAAAACTTTTCATCTAAATTTGTCTGCAGCTTAACTTTTCCTCGGGTTAAATTTTTAATTAATAATAAATGGTCCAATAAAGCAATTATTTTACATTAATTATATGATATATTTTATTTACGCCAACAGCAATATTTTACTTATAGTAAAAAACTTAGTTTAAAAACCTCTAATAAAATTTATACACTTGGCTCCTAAAGTCCAGAATTCAAGTCCTCTTCAGAATTTAGATTTGTTTCCCGTAAACGCAGCATTAAGACATTTTTTAGTACACAAAACATCTTAACAAACTTGTTTTTCGTTACCTTTACCAGGATACGATAAATAAGTAACGCATGCTAGTTGCATATAGGTCACGCTCGTGTTTATTTTTAATGTTAATTCTAATTTTATAATTTTTTTATATTTTATGATTTTATACATTTTTATAGTAAATTACATAATGAATAAATCTGGTTTAACTTTGTTTCCTACCCTTCTGGGATGTGATAAAATAATTTATTTTTTAAAAGTGTGTGTATATATAACATATATTATATATAGTATATAAATATATATAAATATGTGTTTCTATATTATATATATATAATCGCACTAACATTTTAACAGTGCTGACTAACGATACTGCATTATTTCGAGAATTTAATCCGTGGTGGTGGGGGGGGNGGGGGGGTGACACACATGCAACATTTATTGCATACATGCAACATCGCACAACGGTGCACAGAAATGGCACCGTTGTTCAGTGGTTTTAAATTTACGCCGTATTAAAATCTTTCACACAGGTCACCCACGCAAGCGGGATGTTTAGCACATTACAGCTACGTAGAGCTTTAGTGTGTGGAAATCATATCCAAACATTTTTTTTTTTTTTTGGAATTACTTATACCTGCGCGCTTGTGCATAGCTTTAACTACTTTCGAAATTTCTCTTTGAAATCTGTTGGTGAATACAATGACATTCCATAAAAAAAATCATCAAAAACACTTCTACTAGATAGAAAGACCTAGATCTCACAACACTTTTTACTTTTTAATTATCTATCACCTTTAATAATGATGCATTTATTTTTGATTTTAAATTTTGACCTCAAATTAATTAATTGTCCCATAAAATTATTTTTAACCGATTTTAATTTTCCTTGTTTGCAAAAAACGTTATGCATATGTGGAAATATTAAATATTTCAATGCAAAATAATTTTGTAAAATTTTATCGTTTTAAAATAATAAAAACACTTACATATCATATCATAAACGCTGTGCTACTCTAAAATATGTTGTTATGAGTTTCTACAGTATCAGGATGATATTATTTTTTAAATCGATTTTCGACCGTCAGAACAATTTTAATGAAACTTACTATTTACAAATTGTTTTACAGAAAATTAAACAATTTTGCAAATTTTTTGCAAAATAATTCTTACTTAAGTTGTCATTTACGTACATATCATTATTAATTTACGTATGTTATTTGTCACGGATTTTACAAAAAATCACCGTTAAAAACGGTTTGAGCTGAAAATATTTTTTTTTCTGAAGTTCGATGTCTTTTTTTTTACGCCACTTAAGAACTAAAACTATGCCTGCATGAGTGTTGCGGATATTATACTTATCATCTACACAAAATTCTTCTTATTTCTCTATGAGTAGTGCAGAATATGAAAAGATACTTCTTTAAACAGTGAGATTGGCAAAAATGTTGTTGTTTTTTGTTGCAGCGGATAGCAGCTTCCTGCTGGCAAACGCCCAGATTGTCGACTTCCCTATCGTCTACTGCAACGAGTCTTTCTGCAAAATCTCGGGCTACAATCGAGCTGAGGTATGTCGCATTTCANCTTCCCTATCGTCTACTGCAACGAGTCTTTCTGCAAAATCTCGGGCTACAATCGAGCTGAGGTATGTCGCATTTCAAAATAAAAACTTCAAAATACTATACTTGTTTAAATCGACAGTTTCTTGGAAGGTAGGTTTCAGTGATTGCTTCGCTACGTCGCGCGTCGTTTGGCTGCAGAAGTTGCCAAGTNGACAGTTTCTTGGAAGGTAGGTTTCAGTGATTGCTTCGCTACGTCGCGCGTCGTTTGGCTGCAGAAGTTGCCAAGTGTCCCCGTACATAAGGCCTGACCACACCATCATAACAATCTGCAATAACCCGCTCGTTTGTCGCCCATACTCGGTCGTATTGTGACGTAATGAAAAGTGGACGGAGCAAAGCAAACAAAGCGGAGAGTGGTTAAGGCTAATGCTAAACAAAGGTTTGCTGATAACGCGGTATACAAAACTGGGCGTTGTCGATTACAAGTAATTTCCCCGCCATGGAACAATGAATCACACCAGCCTCTTGCTGTGCAGAAATTTTGACGAAATGCAGGAGCGGTTCTGTAAAAAAAAAATAGACATCGTTATTCAAGTTAAGGGTATTATCTTTTCGCAGACAACGTCGAACCACGCGTGGCAAAAACCATAAAATATAGAAGCCGAGTTGCCTGTNAGGGTATTATCTTTTCGCAGACAACGTCGAACCACGCGTGGCAAAAACCATAAAATATAGAAGCCGAGTTGCCTGTCATCCCGCACCATTTAAGACGTTTCTTGAAGGGCACGGAACACTGCTGAAAGTGCCCCTCTCCCCAAACCCACNTGTCATCCCGCACCATTTAAGACGTTTCTTGAAGGGCACGGAACACTGCTGAAAGTGCCCCTCTCCCCAAACCCACATGACAACCTGGATCACGGGAGACGCGTTTTGATTCTACAGGAAATGACAGTTTACAGAGTGCAGACGGATACTGCATGAATCATGTAATTCTGTTGAACCCGTTAAAAAACAATTCCCTAATTGTATGGTGCAGAAAACGGCCATGAATTTCCAACCGGGTGGTACACCCACAAGACGCCCCGCCGAGCTAATACAAGAGTTTACGTCACTGCAAACATTATTATGAGTTAACCAGAAAATGTTACCATTTAATTATAAGTATATAGGTATAGCTGATTCTGAGACCAAGGGATGGGGCGTGTATGTGTATAAGGGTAAATAAACTCGGGCTACCGCGACCTTGAATGCGGGTGACCTTGACGTCGACCCGTCTTTACCTTGGTCTTGAACCTTAGTAACTATGACCTTGGAAAGACCTTAAACCCTAAAATTTAATAAAATCACAAAAATTGGGTTAAAATATAAAAAAACCACATTATTGACCTTGGCCTTGAATCGGTTGACCTTAAACCCGAAAATAAAGAAAAACCAGAAAATTGCTTAAATAAAGTTGGGGAAAAATTACATTGAACACGGTCTCTATGACGGATATCCGTGACCNAAAACCAGAAAATTGCTTAAATAAAGTTGGGGAAAAATTACATTGAACACGGTCTCTATGACGGATATCCGTGACTTTGAACTTGACCCGAGGTGGACCTGAAACAGTTTTTATTGCAGTTTCCAATAAAATACTATATGCACGAGAAACCAGTTACATCCCACTGAAATGTTCCCGAACGAAAGAGAAGGTCTTAATTGTGGCTATTCGTACCTCCCAAGTTTTCCCCACCAATGAGAGATAGCTTGCTCTCATCCCGTTTCTTGTCGTGACCACATAAAATGAATTATTGTTACACGGTATGTAAGNAAAACCAGAAAATTGCTTAAATAAAGTTGGGGAAAAATTACATTGAACACGGTCTCTATGACGGATATCCGTGACCTTGAACTTGACCCGAGGTGGACCTGAAACAGTTTTTATTGCAGTTTCCAATAAAATACTATATGCACGAGAAACCAGTTACATCCCACTGAAATGTTCCCGAACGAAAGAGAAGGTCTTAATTGTGGCTATTCGTACCTCCCAAGTTTTCCCCACTAATGAGAGATAGCTTGCTCTCATCCCGTTTCTTGTCGTGACCACATAAAATGAATTATTGTTACACGGTATGTAAGNAATGAGAGATAGCTTGCTCTCATCCCGTTTCTTGTCGTGACCACATAAAATGAATTATTGTTACACGGTATGTAAGAGGATTAGGGCAGTAAAACAGACATGCGGGGATGAAGACAGTGGTGTAGCCACGCAAGGAGAAAAAATATGTTAAAAATTTTACACTTAAGCACTTCGTGAAATTTTACTCGAATTATATTTCTATTGCCGAAATATTTTATAACGGTGCTAAAGTATGTGACGATAATCTAATTTCGGGAGGTACAAATGCGTTGTAACCCAACCAGAAATTTTTCGGAGGGTACAATGATTCTTGCGACCCTGGATAAAATTTTATGTAGGCCCTATATATTTTTAAAACACTACTATGGTAGATCAAAGCCATCTCACTGTGTGAAATTGTTGATTTCAGAACAAAGTATTGTACAGAAATGCATTTGTTGGGAAATTTTATTCAAAATTCATGCTATATACCGGCGGTTTTTGAACAATATCGACAAACACCGGCAGGTTATTTCTTATAAAATAATAAGAAGTGTATATATACATATATATATATATATATATATATTTATATATCACTTTCCTTCGAAAGTGATTATTAAGGGAGATACGCGTCCAAAAATCGGCTTTTAAGATGCGTTTAGTTCAAAATATCACACACTGCTTGCTATTAAGCAACAAATCGGTTAATGGTGTTCTGTTGACAGAGATCTTACATCTCTGAAAACGCGGTGGGCAATATTATCCCCATTCGTAGTGAAAATAAGTGTTGATACCTTATTTTTGAATTGAAATCTGTAACCCTAAGACGTACGCAATTTTTTAAGACATATAATGGATGAGGACTTCTACATTCAACAAAATAAAAGGTAAGTATTGTCGGAAAACCCTCCAATGAACAGTTTTTGAGAAAGTCTTATACTGCGTAACTATCAAAACAGAATGTGCNAGTATTGTCGGAAAACCCTCCAATGAACAGTTTTTGAGAAAGTCTTATACTGCGTAACTATCAAAACAGAATGTGTATTTCCTGACGGGTAGGCCATACACAATTCTTAGGAAGACATTTAAAATGAGGTTTTGTGGAGGAGCACAGATCCCTTAAAAATAACTTCAAGGAATAATGTACATGCATTTTCGTCTTACATTTTCGTGAGAAATAACCTGCGGTTGTTTTTCGGCGTTGTTAAAAAAACGCTTGGTTTATGCACGTGTTTTGGTCTCTGTATGTAGTATGTACGTTTTCTGGATATTATGGGACATGGTTTCACACTTAGAAAGGATTGGCACTGAAACTGCATGAAAGTGTAGGCAAATGAACTGATGACAAATAAAAAAATTCTGTTTTAAATTACATTGTCCGCGTGGCCATCTATTCTGATCTATCGAATTATTAGGTAAATTTAATAAAATATTCGTAATATTTGGAAGGCAGAAAAGCCAATATTTACGTTTTGCACACTAATATTACAATCAACATTTATAATAATTTAAAGTGCAAGGTAAGACCATATTGATTAGTTGCTTCAGAAAACATTCAACGTTTGAAGCAGCAGGTTGTTTACAGTACTTCTCCGATTTACCGCAGTGCTAGCCTACATTATAAAAAATTTGTGCACTTTTACATATAATTATTTAGAAACTAGTTGCCAAAATTATTTTTGTAACATAAAAAATAATTAAGAAGAAATTTTACGAATCGTTATTGTGGAATGTGTGAAATCAATGTTAAATTTTTACAAGCGACTACTGTAGACTTGAAGTTTATTATAAATATGGAGCTAAATAAACAAGTTTGTATGTTTAATAAAACATTGTGTGTAAAAGTGCAATGTTTCAGTTGTAGAGTCGCAAAAAGTATCTTTAAATATTCATCAAATAATTTTCTTCTAAAACGTGCCAAAAAGTTTTTACTGTGTTCTGAATTCTTTTAATACTGATTAGAGAAAACCTAGTACTCTACCAAACTATAAGTTATAACAGTTGCAATTTAAATAATGTTACAGAATTCATTAAAACGTGTAATCTTTTGTGTATCTGTGTAATGTATTTCTCCTATACATTGTTCACGTGTATTCTAAGGAAATATAATTAACTTTTTATGAAAATTTTCATTTAGCATCAGTGTTATGGAAATAAAATTTTATATTCCTGTTTAATTACACATTTTCTGTTTAAATTTTTTGATGTCTGTAAATTTATCTTTATATTTTTGTAAAAGGAATTAGCTCTAAGTTTTAAAATAACTACAATTATATGAAGACACTTCAAATGTCACGAGTAGTATGAATGTTTGAAGTAAAAACATAAACCAGCGCGAGGTAAACATTATTTCTGATAAAGCGCTTTCCGTTTTTTTTCTCCTCTAAGAATGATATGAATATGTTTCCTCAGTATGTTACAGTGACTAAAATCTTAAACAAGTCACTCTTAATCTCCTTCGACTTCGAAACGCTGCGTTTTATTCAGCTCGCCAAATAATACGAATGTTAGTAACTTCTTTGTATCATACTTTACATCGTATCGAGCCGCACTATAACTCTGCTGTTATGGGGTCCCAGGAGGCATGTTAATACGCCAATGATATCGGCAGTGTCTGCAGTTAATTCTGGAATATAGCCAAATTTTAAATCCAGATAAACATTGTCTTTTTAATCGTTTTTACAAAGAAAACGTCGACTCGACTAACAGTACTGCTTTTCGCTGTGCACTCGCACAATACTTGTATAATATACTAGCAATATCTGGTGCGGGATGCATAACATGTTCGAAATATATTTGCAATACAAAATAACTCATTTCATCGCATAAAGCTTAAAAGACAAATAATTTGTCTTCTACAGTTAATAAAATCATACGTTTGGTTGCGGTATACTGTTTAGCGAGCTTAATGTCATTCCTCTATAAAAAAAAAGCAATAAGAAAATGCCACCAAAATGTCTATACTAAAATCATATTTTACGAAGTAACCGCAATTTACTTNGTTCCTCTATAAAAAAAAAAGCAATAAGAAAATGCCACCAAAATGTCTATACTAAAATCATATTTTACGAAGTAACCGCAATTTACTTCATGTTAAGCAGATTTAAATGTATTTATAAACTTAAAATATGTTCTTTTCAGGTTATATAATAAGTGACAATTTGCAAGTTAATTATGCACGACGATATGAGCTACGACAAACAGTGTATCCTTGCCCCTTTCTGTTGGTTACTTCAAAATTTTGTGCAAAATTAACTCTGGATTACTTTACTTTTTAAAAGCTGAAATTATAATTCTCTTCTTGTTGTAGCTGTTTCACACCCATAAAAATTAGAAAAAAAATTGTGTTTTACTAGTTTTACATGTGCTGGATAAACGAATTCACGCGGTATCAACAAGCTAGAGACTTGCTGTTTAACAAATGGGACTGAAGCTACAATTTCCATCAAATTTAGGAGCCGCGGTGGTGTATCGGTCAGACTACCTGTTGTCCACCTACGCCAACTGGGTTCTAGTCCCGGCGGTGTCACTCCCGGATTTTCGCACGTGGGAATGGTGCCGCACGATGCTGCTGGTCGGAGGGTTTTCTCGGGGATCTCCAGACTCTCCCGCCCTTGCATTTTGGCGCTGCTCCCCACTCACCTCACTTCACTCTCGACTCTCAACACCTCGATGTCGAGAGCCACCCAAATCTCTTCACTCCACTCCATAAAATTTACGTATCCGATTACTTGTTTCATGCTCCGAGAAATTGAGATAATTCTGTTTCAAGATGCTTTGTAATTATATTGCATTTGAATCACTTGCAAAATTAATTTACATCTTTCTCTTTATGCTTGCTTCAAGTATTGTATTTAAGTGTTATGCTAACATTTAGGGAAGAATCAGAACTGTTCTGGACAAGGTCACATGGTAACTGTTTTTATCCACGTTGTATTTTGCAGTCAGATATGTAAAGTCCTTTCATGAGCACTTCCAACTTTTCTGAAGCCCTGCTTAAGTTCTTCTTCCAGGATATTCCTCCGCCTTACGCAAACAAAGTTTAACTAAGTATAGAAAACTATACGAATGAGAGAACGCACCGCATTCGTGCGTAGTTAAGTTAATTATATTTTGTATCAGAACTATTTCTTACTAGTTATTGCAAACACGCCAATTTACTTCCTGGTTTTATTCATATTAATTATAAATTAAATATTATAATTTATAGAAAAAAATGCATGTTGAAGCTCGATATGTTCAAAATTAATTACTTTTATATTAATAAAAGCATCAAACGTCTGTAATATATATTACATATTTAGGAAAATACCAAGCACTTTGTGTATGAGATGATACGATAAAACAACGCATCGTTACTCTTTATGTACTTTGAATTAAACTGAGATATAATTGCTGATCAGGTGAAGAACCCATCTTTGTACCATTTAAGTAATTAAATTAAATCTTGACGTTGCAAATTATCTATAATTTTACTAAGTTATAGCTATATTCGTCCGCAATTTCGACACTTGCTACGAAAAGAAAATTTTTTTTTAGTCATATACCTCAGAAACTGCTTCATAAGCAGATTTTTTTTTGTAATTATCAGAAGTGCTATTAGTACTTCCGACACTTTCGCATGTGGGGATCGTGCCGGACGATGCCGCTGGTTGGCGGGTTTTCTCGGTTAGCTCCCGTTTCCCCCACCCTTTAATTCCGGCGCTGCTCCACACTAACCTCGCTTCGCCCTCATCGGCTCCCAAGATCTCGATGTTAAGAGCCACCCACATCTCTTCACCAACTCACTCACTTTTGAGTGAAACAGTGTAGCGATATCATCACTACCAGCCGGCCTGGTGCCTAACGTCTTTACGAGCCTGCGTAGAGCTGAACGTTTCAGAGACTGTTGCACATTGTTTACGTCACGTCTTCACTTTTCTTGTTTACTCAGAACTGAACAGCTGTACTGATGAGTGTCTGCTAACGGTTTGCTTTGTTTGGAGAGCTCGGCCACCTTCATGTGCACCTATAAAGCTGTAATCCATTCACGGTTAATTCCATCTTTTATGAAGCCCTATTAGAGACTTACTTCCAGTATATTCTTCCACTTACGCAAACAAAGTTTAACTGAGTCTAGAAAATTACCTCAAGGGACAGCCCACCGCATTCGTGTACACTCAGTGTAATCATATTTTGCTTAAGCAATATTTCTTACTAGGCATTACCAATACACCTATTTTCTCCCTTTTTAAATTCCAGATGTATTATTATTTATAGATAACATATAAGCAAAAGATACATTTTATAATGTATAAGGTACTTTATGTTCCCACAAGTACAAAACACTTGTGATACACAACATATTCGGGTATCAACCATGCACGTAATACATAGGGTTATTTTTCAAAGGTTTGATTCAAAAAGTGTGAATTAACCGCGAATATACTATAGACATACTTGTGGCCAGTGTTTATAAATTCAAACTTCTCAGTAACGTTTAACTTTTGAAGGACAGAACTTTCATTTTATAATCCTTTACAAAACTGAAAAAAAAAAATTTTGGTTTGTGTGTATCATTTTATAACTAAGATGCTATTAAAAAATAGTTGCCCGTGTAGCGTACGGGGAATCGTGTTAAACGTATTACTATAGTACTGTCGTGTCTTGATTTAGGCTGGTCACGGTTAATTGAGCAATTTCTGAAATCAACCACTTAAAAAATGCCACTACCCTTATTTGCACATATTTCAACAAATATACTGACTCGCATACACCTAGAGAGGTTGGCATCGACGAAGGGAGAGTAGTTCCATGTCTTAACGTAGTATTAAAAATGACAGGAAAACATTTGTGCATGCCAAAATGATTTATTTTGGTTTCTGCTTTTTTAATGCACAAAAGTGTAAATTTGAGCAGCTTTGTAAAATATTCACTTTCCTAATATTCCCAAAGTTTCAGTTGACCGACGCAAGAATAAAGTGTTCTGGCTAATGGTCATGATAATTATACTCATGGCGGAAGAATATAAAATGTGCTTATTTTCTATTCGTGGTTTCTTCACATTTTTAAAATTCATAACATAGACCAATAATTCTATATATAACGTGTTTGGTTGTCTTCTAAAATGTCATGTATCACAAGCGTTTCATACTTCTGTTAACATAAAAGTACCTGACCTTTTATTAAATTGATCTTCTACTTATATTTTATTTATAAATATTAATATTTCATTTATAATTAAAATATACAGGGCTAATATAAACACTTCACAAAAAGTTTGGACTATACATACATAATGAAAAAGTATGGAATATACATAACAGAAATCATAGCAATTTTAAGTTACCAACGGTACCGATACAACATTTGAAATTCAAAATGTTTCTAAAAAAAAAAACATTTTTGTAATATGACAGACAAATAAACACGAAAGAAAAACAAATTTAACTTGCTGGTGTCTCTGACTAGGGAGGGTTTCCTTCGTCCCACTGCAGCTTGGTAACGTGCATGATCTCCATGTGCATTGTACAGGTCCCTAATATGCCGTGGCATGCTTGTAATCCCATTACACCTGGGCAGCTCTTATGAGATCCCTGGAAGTGTTTCTGGAGGTTGTGGACGATTATAAACTGCTGTTTTCAGCTTTTCCCAGGCACATTCAATGCGTTAGCGCGGTGTCTGTTGATAACAAAATAACTACATAACTCCTTACACCCTAACCTCCATATATCCCAATATTCCAAACTTTTTGTGAGGTGTAAAGGTTTGTAGGCAATGCCTGCCAAGACATAGTTGTTATGCAAAATATTNGATCCCTGGAAGTGTTTCTGGAGGTTGTGGACGATTATAAACTGCTGTTTTCAGCTTTTCCCAGGCACATTCAATGCGTTAGCGCGGTGTCTGTTGATAACAAAATAACTACATAACTCCTTACACCCTAACCTCCATATATCTCAATATTCCAAACTTTTTGTGAGGTGTAAAGGTTTGTAGGCAATGCCTGCCAAGACATAGTTGTTATGCAAAATATTATTACACTGAGTGCGCACGAATGCCGT
This sequence comes from Clitarchus hookeri, assembly GCA_002778355.1. Classification (NCBI taxonomy): domain Eukaryota; kingdom Metazoa; phylum Arthropoda; class Insecta; order Phasmatodea; family Phasmatidae; genus Clitarchus; species Clitarchus hookeri. The sequence goes on from NQII01000746.1 coordinate 384,735, forward strand.
GCGCTGTCCCTCTGGTGTAATTTTGTAAACTCGGTTAGGAGTTGTTTGCATGAGTCGGAGGAATATCCTGGAAGAACTTAATGAGTGAGTGGGTGAGTGAAGATATTTGGGTGCCTCTTAACAGCGAGGTCTTGAGAGCCGATGAGTGATTGAAGTGAGAATGGATTAGCGCCGGAATGAAGGGGCGGGGGGGACGGGAGATCCCCGAGAAAACCCGCTGACCAGCGACATCGTCCGGGACGATTCCCGCATGTGAAAATCCTAGAGTGACCCGGCCAGGGATTGAACCCGATTCGTCTTGGTGGGAGGCGAGCAGGCTAACCGCCCAGCCACCGCGGCCCCTTAGAAGTAATCGTGAATTTACTATAAAATACAACCTTATTCAGGGTGTACAAAACTGTTAAGTTAACCGCGAACAGTCTATACCAGTGAATCACTAAGGACGTGTGGTGTTGCGTTTGTGCCTGCAGGTGATGCAGAAGTCGTGCCGTTGCACGTTCATGTACGGTGAGCTGACGGACAAGGAGACGATCGCGCGTATCGACGAGTGCCTGGACAACCACATCTACGACCAGTTCGAGATCCTCCTCTACAAGAAGAACAGTAAGTGGCGCCATCCGGGACTTCCACCCCGTGCCGGCTCCCAACCCCCTTCTTGTTTTCCGTGCCTTCTCTCTCTCTCTCTCTCTCTCTCTCTCTGTCGCCAGTACGACCTGCTGCGTTACATTACCGCTTCAGCGAGGCATTCTTCTTTTCACTCTTCTGTCTGGCGCAGCCCTTCGATGATCTGTCACAAGCATGGACTGAATATGATGTAGACCACTTATTCGTCTTCTACGCACGTACCCAAGATTGACCTACTCCAATTTAACACAACTGTCAAAGTCACATGGCCAACAGTGATTAACACGTTTGTTTATATCTTAATTCTTAAACGACAAGCACTATTACATTAATAAAATACTTTTACCAATTAGAATTTAACAAAACTGCATTACAAATTGTTCAGAGGAAGTACATAAACATCTCGAAGCAATTGTTTACTAAACAGTGTTCTAACCTCAAATCCATTCCACACCGTTTTTGCAAGACGTGTTGGCAGAAAAAGCAGTTTAATGTTGGGTCACGGAGATTGGTTGTGCGCAGCCAGCGAGATTGGTCTACCTCACATTTAGTCTATGGTCGCAAGTGCCCAGTCACAATGAGAAAATGAGCAGGGAATGGATAGCAGAGAGTTTCTGTAATCTGATTTCGATATTTGGTTGGAATTCCATCATTCTTGATGGGGCTGCATAGTGTTATGGATGCGGGAATGAAACAGTGGGATAAACGGAAGAGCCACGAGAAAACCCACCTGCCGACGGCCAATCCCGTGAAGTACCACGCCTGGAGTCGAGTAGGGATCGTCACTAGCCACTCGGCAACCGCGGCCCCTATCCGATGAGCTAAAATCATAGTCGTTACACAACTGCAGCCGGTCGTGTAGTCACTGGCGGGGAAATGGTTAATCCTTCGCCTCCCATAAAATCAAAGGTTTTTTTTATTGTTAATTAGAAATTGTATTTGTTTTAAGCCGACTAATATTTGGTGTAACGTCCATTCCTCATTCTGAACTGTTAGAGACATCCCGAGGTCACAAGTGTTGCAAAACAATTTAAACGTATTATTAACAATTGAAGCGTTTGGAAGCATCTTTTCGTGCAACTGTACATTCACTCTTCTTGAAGTAGGGTTTTTTTTAACACAATATTTTGAGCCACGCATGTAAAGCTACCTACTACTTTGCATACAAACGTGAATTCAAATGCAATTTGTTGAATGTAATAACTCCATACTGCATTAATGAGACGAATTTTTTGTTGGTGCCAAAATACATAGTTACCTCTTTTTTCCTATAGGTTAAATTGGTACCTATGCCAAGGACTGCGGCTGGAAGGGAAATCTTGAATTATAATAATATTGTATCACTATAGAGATTATGAATATTATCTTCATATAGGCCAATCAATGAATTCCGGAACATTACATTAACTCTTTTTGACAACTTCGAAAGTCGGTCAGAAAACTGAAAATAGATGTGATTTTGAGCAGTGACAAAGTAAAGTTTCTTTACATAATTATAAATTCAGAACCATATAAATATACGTTTAGCGAAATTTCCAGGAACTGAAATTTATTTTTGAAACGAACTAAGTCATCTTAAAATCGACATTTTCTTTACATAATTTTTTTTTGCCTTTCTATTGAGTGTTTTGAATGTTAGCATGCCTCTCTGTGGTATTTGATATTAAACAAGAACTTTCTTTGTAGTTAAATCAAAAACAAACCCGTGGTCTCCAAAATACGCCAGAAGAATAGTGTAAAAGAATAATTCTCGCTGTAAATAATATTCTGCATCTTCTTCTCTCAAGTGTTTCTCAAATGTTTCTTCATTATGTAGAAATTAATTACTTTCTATTCTTATGTGTTTGCTAAGTATTTCTAAAGGTTTAAGAGACCCACATAATTCATAACATTTGTGACATATTTTGTTGTGTCTGTGTGTAGCTTCACAGTAATTCAGAAATATTTATCCAAGGAAAATTCGAAGTTGATATTTGTAGAAGGAAATATCTGAGCTCTTAAAATTTTAATCATTAGGCTCAGTATAAAGTTATATTAAGAAACTTGTTAATTTTCTCAAGTATCTGCCTGAAGTAGTTTAACGTAATGAAAACTCTCAGTATGAGCTAGAAAATTATTTCCCATCTATGTAAAAATATGAACAACCTACTGCATTTATTATTTTTATTCAAAAATCTCTATTAGAGCTTGGAGTAGTTACATAGATTATCTATTGAAAATTAGCAGAGTGATTCTAGGATGAGGTTACATTAGTGCATAGTAGTGTATATATGCTAACTCCACTGAAAACCAGTAGTGTTTGTATAATGTAGGATGCATCGTGAAACACTATCTGCTTACGGAAGGATGATGAAGCGCATGTTATTTGCTTGCCCATTATTAAAATATAAAGCACACTTATGCCAAAAATAGTTCAAAAACGTTTTGTACCTATTAATAAAAGAAAATCTTTTATTCATATTTTTGCGAGAAATTAAATAGGGAATGTTGCACCTTACTTTAGATTCGGTAACATAGAATATTTCACAAAGGTTGTTGCAGTAATAGTTAATCAACGAAACACATGTAAATTTAACTGACTTGGTAATTTTGTTACAAAAAAATTAAATACGCATATTTTGAGAATATGGAACATTAAAAATTTTTCTAGTGGTAGTAGAAGAGTATATTTTTTCTGCAATGAACCAGACTGTTGCTCATCACCTTCAAACTATTTAAAACCAAATGCGATGTTGATATAAGCCATATAATTTAAATAATTATTTTATAGTATAGAAGGACAATAGAGCTTTATGTTCCTTACTACAAAGTTAACTGCGGTTTTAATAGGTATTAAATTTTTTAAGAATTCTACAAATTTATAGGAAGAATTTGGTTATCGTCTTATTATTAAATTTATTTGAACTATGAAGTTAAGGTTAGGGACCTCCCTTAGCATTGTTTGTAAGTCAAATTTGGCTGGAATTGTTTGAGATGTTCCAGAAAAATTGTGTTAGTGAGAATGGCGACATTGGAAAATCCATAGGTGACGAGTTTTTTTTTCTTCTGAATATGATGTACGGAGCAGAAAGCTAAAATCAGTCATTTTGGTTTTCACAAATGTTAACGCAACAACTTTAATTAAAAGCTGTGTTATGGAACTACTTTCCCACCGTCGTTGCCAACTTTACTGCGCACATGCCAGTCAGTGCGCCCGTTAAAATATTTGCAGGTGTAGGCAGTGACGTTTTTCTAAGGTTGGTTTCAAACGTGTTCAGTTAACCGTGAGCAGCCCATGGATATAGAAATGTCGGGAGACGACTTGTTCTGGCGTAGATGAGGTTATTTTCCCCTACCTTCGCCGTCTTATGACGCCCAAAACATGAACAGCATAGTTGCGTGTTTTGTATCAAAAGCTTGTCAATTGCACAGCTTTTAAATTACTACAGAACTGCCGCAGTTGAACTTTAAAGCTGACACAGGCTCTGAAGACAAAAGTTATATATTAATATCGGCAGGTGGGATTTGAAATGTTTTGGGTGTCACAACATGGCGACTGTCCCAAAACAGCCTTCTACATGAAGCTACACTTAGTGAATATACGCTGTTCACGGCAAACTGAGCACTTTTGAAAGCCCTGCTCAAGATCTACTTGTACGAACATTGTGTATTCTTCCGCCATATGTAAAATTAACATCGCCATGGGTCCGATTACTTTATTCATGCGTCGGTCAAGTGAAATTGTGAAGTTACTAGAAATGTGAAATATTTTACAAATGAAATATGTTTGCAGGCTTTCGCGGCCATTGTCTATGGAGCTATTTTCGCTTTCGAGGTTGAGCAGTGTCATTGTGGAAGACTTCCACAATGACGCTGCTCAACCTCGAAAGCAAATATAGCTCTATTTTACCAATATACTAATTCTTACACTTCGATGCATTTATAAAATTGGTAAGCGAAATATATAATTTAATTGTCCACAAATGTTTATTTCAACGTTAAGGTATGAAACTTCTTTCTCTCCACCGTTACCAACTTTACTGGTTGCATGCCACTTAGAGTGACCGTTAAAACATGTGCAGGAAGAAGCAGTGATTTTTTTAAGGTTAATTTCAAAAGTGCTCACTTTATCGTGAACAGTCTTTACCCCTCCCCCCTGGTACAGGTGAAACGTTATAAGGGGCACTGGCCAGCCCCGAGCTTAGGCAACTGGCACCCTGGGCGAGCATAACTTATATATTCGGCACTTTAATAAATACTTCGAGTTAATCATTCTGTTTTTTTTCAGCAGCACACCTTAGGAACTCGGGATCCTTTAACCTCTTTAAACAATTCCAACTGTAATTCAAGTCCGTTCAAACACTTGCAAGTCACCGACTCAACATTGACGAAGTTGATTATACAAAAACGTTTGAACATACTTAATTTTTATTTAAAGTAATAAAAATAATTTTAAAAAAAAATTTCCGTTTACGATCTATACCGCGCCCCCTTCTACCCCACGCCTCAGGGCATTTGCCCAGTCCGCTCATTCATACTGCTCACAAAAAGGTTTAGAATATATCTGATTACAGGATGTTATATTGCATAAAAATAGCTTACATTTCATTTTGTACACCTGATAGCACGTAAAACAGTCAAAAACACAATACTCGCTTACATTATCCCAGTATGAAACAAACTAAAGGCATTAACTTAAAAAAAAACTTAAGCAAAGGAATTTCATCAGTTTCAATAACAACAAAACTGGTCTTCTCAGGTGCAGAGACAAACTTCAATAACGCGTAGGACCTCCACGATTCCTGTGGAACGCTCGTATCCGACGAGGCATGCCAGAAACAAGATCATCAAGCATTTCCTGAGGCAAATTGTCCAATTCCTCAAATACGACTGTTTTTTTACGGCAGGAGATCAAACATACTGTGATTGTGTACGAGCAATAGGCATGTCGCTAGAGGGGAAGACGCCAATTTTTTCATGATTCACACAACGTAGCTACGATAAATTCTACTGGAAACATACAATATTACGTATTCGTCGGCGAACGGGGAATGTGGTAACATTTTTGTGAGCAGCGGGGAGTGTGGTAAAATGTTTGCTAGCAGTATATAACACGGGAAAACGTCGTGAGGGATTTGCAACGGGCCGCACGAGGAGTTGCGCCCACGAGATATCGTCGTGCTGCTGCGGTCAGTTGCATGATAGGTTTGTGGTTTGGC